>JANDJT010000169.1:29161777-29176235 GCA_024331685.1 Stegophilus panzeri | reverse complement strand
GATCACATTTTATGACAAATTTATTCAGAAAACCATGAAATTCCAAAAGGTTCACATACTTTTTCTTGCTACTGTATGTGTGTGTGAATGCTGAAAACCCACCTAAAGGAAGCTTGGTTATTCAGAAGAAAAAAAAATACTCCTTACTATAATAACATACTGTAAGTAACTTAAATTGTTTTTTTTTTGTTTTTTTTGGATAGGCTATCTAGAAAACAGTCCCGACAAAGTGCTATTTTTTTTCCACCTTGTGAGAGTTGGCCAATCAGCAACGGGTATGTGTGATGTGCAGTAGTCCTTATTGAACAAGTTACACTGTACGTAAATACCCCGCATGCAGTAAACCAAGTTGACATTTCTCGTTTGTAAAGAATAAGGAGCAAATAAAGAGTTTTATAGAGCAGAAACCCTGCCTCTCTTGATTTAGGTCACTACTGAGCACTGTAGTATTGATTATTGAATATGTATAGCGCCGCTTAAAATAATAGCCTGTGCCCTCCACCAAGCAAGTATTTTTTGACCTGGGTATGAAGTTATGTTCTTTTTTTTTTTTTGTTTCAAAGATTTAATTGAAGTACAGTTTTACACAGTACTACACGCTGTAGATCTTAATAATAATAATATTATTATTATTATTATTATTATTATTATTATATTATCACAAAGCAATGACTTGCCAATATTTTACAAGTAGAAATGGCAGCAAAAGGTACCAGATGTACCACTATTGACGTTCTGTTCCCTTCCTGTAGAATCTGCTTGCGTGTTTTCGGAGCGGTTCTGACACTTTCACAGGGGATGCGTGCGAGGTGAAAGTAGCCGCCCCAACACACTCTGCTTCTGCTGAGGCTGAGTACTGGAGGATCCGTGCCATGGCGCAGCAGGTGCTCTAGGAGTAACACTTTCATAATTCCATACATATTCATTTTTCATTTTGTAATAGGGGGAAAAAAAACAGCTATTCCTTGTGCAGGACTGGTGTTCCATCCAGGGTTTATTCCCACCTTGTGTCCACTGTTCCCTGGATATACTCAGACTTCTCTATAATATTGACCGGGACGAAATGGTTCATTAAGATAAATGAATGAAGATAATTGAAGACTGACACTGAGATGTGATCGTAATTTGATACGAACAACGGTGTAACGTTTTTGTAAAATTATCTCATGGAAGCAGTTGGGTTTAAAAAAAAAAAAAAAAAAAAAAAAAAAAAAGTTTTCCTTTTGTGCTTTCAGGTCTTTATGCTGGACACTCAGTGCTCTCCTAAGACTCCCAGCAGTAAGGAAGGATTTGAGCATGCTCAGTCATGTGTGCTCATCATCGAACTTCCTGCAGACCAGCAGTCCAATGGCCACGTTCAGAAGAGGTTAGATTCCTCTTGTGTTAGATGAATAAACACCACCACACAGTTCTTGTTCTGCGGAATACGTTTTCTCAATTGACGTTTGATATTTGGTTTAATGTAATCACAGCGTTGTGAACAGGAGAAAAAAATATTCCAAAGAATGTTTGATTTATTTAAATCAGGGTTTTTAGAAATGTTTTGTAAATCTCCTGTCCCCAGACAGTTAGATGGAAACCATTTTGTTTTTAAAGTAACAATGAAATCACTCAGAAAGCACATTTAGTCTTGTCTGAAATCAATGCAAGGTGGTATGGTGGTGCTCCAGGATTCCATTTTACTCAAGTTTTGCAAGTTCTCCCTGTGTACGGGGGTTTCTTCCAGGCTCTCTGGTTTCCTCCCATTGTCCAAAACATGCTTGTAGGTGGATTGGCTACTCTCAGTTTATGCCAACGTGTGTGTGTAGATTGCCCTGTGATGGACTGCCATCTCTCACACATAGTTTCTAGGATAGATACTGGATCCACCACGACTCTGACTAGGATAAAGCGGTTACTGAAGATGAATGAATAAATGAATGGAAGACAGGCATAAATGCAACTTCTAGAGACCACACAAAGACAATCAAAAGAGGAAAAGTGAGACCATAAAGTCCAAAAATAGCATTAAAATTTGTCCAGGGGCTCGGAGTACATCAGCATTGTGCAGTAAACCTTTTGTACAAAATGACTCCTGTGTATTAGTGAGAGAAGTTCTTGTACAGGCACTGGTGTACTAAAAACCGATGAAGTACTTAGAGCAATATTTGATTTTCCCAACGTATTCAGTGATTACATTTCATTTCATACGTCTTATTTGTCTTTTCCCTCATGCTGAACTTGGTGCAGGAAAATTGGGTAAGAGCTTGCATGTCTTGCATGACTTGTATCATTTCTTTCATCCTGTAGACCTTTATTGTATATAAACCTTAAAAGGCCATGAATGCACTTATTTGATTTATTGTTTTCCTTTGCTAGCAAGTTCACTTGGATTTGTTTGCTCGTAATCTCACATGCTGCTTTCACAATATAATGGGTTTCATCTCAAAATCTCAACATAATGAAATGCTGTTTTCTTAAAAGAACAAGGAATGAAGTAGTACATCAGCGATGAAAATTGCTGGAAACATTCTGTACCATTCTTTTAACACAATTTTACAATAGAATTAACATGTTACATGAAGGGTGTCTACAAAACATGATGTATTACAGAAACACTATAAATTACTCATGATTGGTTTTAACATTCAAGACTTATTCACATTTTACCCGACATCAATATGGGCTATGATGCCCTTTTACTTGGAGATTATTGAAGTGAAAATATGCACATACCATAGTATGAAACTATGTACACTACCGGTCAAAAGTTTGGAGACACTCGACTGAAATGTTTCTCATGATCTTAAAAAGCTTTTGATCTGAAGGTGTATGATTAAATGTTTGAAATTGGTGTTGTAGACAAAAATATAATTGTGCTGACATATTAATTTTTTTCATTAGAAAACTAAAATTTTATTTACAAAAAATATTTTTTTAAACGGACAACTCGGAGCAAAATATTCTGAAAAGCAGCCAATAAGTGTCCAGAGTAGGTGGGAACTCCTTTAATACTGTTTAAAAAGCATCTCAGGGGGATTCCTCAAGAAATGGTCAAGAAAATGCCACAAATACATTTCTGGAAATTCTAGGTAAAAAGGGGGTCTACTTTGAAGATGCTAAAATATTAAATTATTTAGATTTATTTTGGATTTTTTTTTTATCACAACACAATTCCCATAGTTCCATTTGTGTTACTCCAGAGTTTTGATCACTTTATTATTATTCTTAAATGTGGGGAAAAAATAATATATAAATAATAAAGAATGAGTGTGTCTAAACTTTTGACCGGTAGTGTATAAATAATATTTTTCAGTATAATGTCAATTGCTAATATGATACAATATGCTTTTAATATAATCCAAAATTACATTTTACATAAGTTTTAAGAAATTGGGTTTGGGTTCTGTAGCTGGATTGGGTTCTGTAACATTTGTCCCAGTAGGAGATATTTGCGCTAGTGTGCAATAGCTTAATATCTTTGTCCCCTCAGTGACTTCTACTGTTTATTCCTTGGGGTCAGCGGTACAATCCAGTGCAGGCTTTCTCAATTCAGTGTCCAGGTTTGAACGAACATGCGATTTCCTACCTATCCTATTAATGGCTTTTAGTCTGGGGTAGCTTTTCACTGAATTCTGCACAAATCTGTTTTTCCTGTATCTGGAAATGACTTGAGAACATAACCCAGCCTGGTGTCCCTGGTCTGGTCTGGTCTATGGTCTAGCTGGACTGTGTGTTTGCCTGCCCAATCTGTTGTTTTAAATGGTTACATTTTTTTTCTTTGGACTTTATTTCAGAGGACGTTTAAAGAGAGAAGAACTAAATAATAAGGGGGAAAAAACTGTCTTAAAGTATGAGGATGAGAAGTGGAATGCACTGTTTATTACATTTTAACACATAAAGGGTTTTGACTAATGTCCTAACAGTCTTAGCAAGTGTTTAAAAAGGCTCAGTTTTGAATCTAATCACCACTACTGGTAAACAGCGCATACTGTTACATCGAAGCCATCAAGTTTTCAATATATCCATTATTGCATATAGGAATGAAGGCAATGTTATTTCATTTTGTCTGTTTTTTGAAATGGGTGTCTTTTGCTGTTCTTTAAAGGATTCCGTTCAGGACGATTGTGGTGAGCTTGCTGTCCCACCAGGTGCTGCTGCAGAACCTCTATGACATCCTATTGGAGGAGTTCGTGAAGGGCTCCAGCAGCTCTGAGAGCCAGGATCGCTTAACACCGGTCTCAGATCCCAAAGCCTCTAGTTTTCTACGCTACATCTCCATGCAAAATCTGGCCATTATCTTGGACCTCCTGCTTGACTCGTACCGCACGGCACGGGACTTTGACACACGTCCTGGCCTGAAATACCTACTCATGAAGGTGTCAGGGGTGTGCGGAGCCGCTAACCTGTACCGCCAAGCCGCAATGAGCTTCAATATCTACTTCCAGGTGCTTTGTGTTGTATACATACCTCATATTTATACCCCTCTGAAACAGGAAGTCATGGTTGAACAATTTCCTGTACCTAGTCACCCAGGTGTACTAAACAAAATGTAAAATATCAGTAAGAATATACTTCAAATATATATTTTTCTCATATGAAGTCATAGGGGTGCCAATAATTGTTGCACACCTATATTTAACACAGAATTTTTTTTTTGATAAACCTGTGTTGTCTTTGCAATTGTTTGATATCCATGAGAGCAGAGTATTTTTGTGATTATTTATGAAAAGTTCAAAAGGTTAAACAATAAAGACAATTTTTTACAGCCTTCTTTGCTCATCTTTACCAAGGGTGCCAATATTACTGGAGGACACTGTAAATTAAATGTATTATTATTATTTATAACAGAACATACTACTAGGCTACCACTTTTGGGTCATCGAGGAAGACCCTAATCAGCTCCTCGACTCGGGTTGTAAGATGACTGTCCTGCATTTTGCCCTAAAGTTCAAACCAAATCACGGGTTACCGTAGTACATGTATATTTTAAAAGAAATCTGTATTCTCTATCTGCTGGTGTTTCCAGGCTCTGCTATGTGCCATGCTGACCAACCAGGAGCAGATCACTGTGGAGCAGGTGAAGAAGATCCTCAGTGAGGAGGAGGAAGAGGAAGAAGAGGAGGGCAGCTCAGATTCATCACAAGGCTGCTCATCTGAGGATGAGGATATGTTTGAGGAGACGGCCCGTGTGAGCCCACCACGCCGGTGGCGTACGCGCCTGCCTGCTCTGAGCACCCAGCCCGCCAGTGGTGCAGACTGGGCGTGGCTGCTCAAACGCATGCACAAGCTCTGCATGGACCTCTGCACAAACTACATTCAGATGCACCTAGACCTGGAAAGCAGTACCGAGGAGCTACCTCCCACCACCCGTCCTGACAGCATGTTCTTTCTGCCCCTCTTCCCCTCTGAGAGCTCCACCCCATCAACAGGCGGCCATTCAGGACGTGGGACACCCTTGGAGGAAAACCCTCGCCTTCATGTGCCCAGCACGCCCTCCTCAGAGGAGGAGGAGAGGAGGAGGAAGAAGGAGTGGTGGGAGAGCGCCAGCAACAAGCTTTACACCATCGCCAGTGACAAGACCATCGCCAAGCTGATGATGGAGTACAAGAAGCGCAAGCAACAGCAGCAGCAGCAGCAGCAGCAGCAGCAACAGCAACAGAACCTAGGCTCATTGACGAAGAAGGCAGGAGAGAGGATGACACCAGAGTCTCCTGGGCCACAGAGACCTCAACAACTCCTCGATCAGAGGACCATGAGGCACTCTTTTAGCGCCGGACCAGAACTACTGCGTCAGGACAAGAGGCCACGCTCGGGTTCTACCGCCAGCTCACATAACATCTCCCTCAAAGACTCCGAGGCACAGATACAAGTAGGCGGGGGATGCATTTGTGTCATTTTTAATATTCTCTGAAAACATGTGACAGAACAACTATCTATCTATCTATCTATCTATCTATCTATCTATATTTTTTATTAGGAGTACTGTTGTTGTTATTATTGTTCTCTTCTTATATGTTCATGGAATACACGTAATACATAATACTTACCAAAATTTTTTCTTGTACACGCAGGCATGGACCAACATGGTCCTCACCATCCTGAACCAAATCCAGCTGTTGCCAGATGCCACCTTCGTGGCCCTGCAGCCGGCCATGTTCCCCTGCATCAGTCAGCTGACGTGTCACGTGACTGACCTCCGTGTGCGGCAAGCGGTGCGGGAGTGGCTGGGACGCGTAGGGCGTGTTTATGACATTATCCTGTGATGAGCTCGCTGCTTTGTCGTCATCGTGAGCCGACTAATTTATTTTCATTCTTGGGATTTGCTAACCGGGATACAAAGGGTTTCTTTTTGTATGCAAATGTATTTATCGTCGTAATCCGTGGTCTCTGTATTCTGTGAACATGCATATCGAAATGCTTTGCCGAACAATTTCCTGCAGAATGTTTACTGGTCACACGGTATTGACTACTCCGATTTGTATTACTTTCGAATTTTTATCCAATTATTTATTGTGTGTCAGTCAGCTTTAATATTTATTTCCACTGAATAGGAAACCGTGTTTACTTTATGCACTTTTATTAGTAATGTGAGTTTAGTGCCACTGATACTGGCTTATTTGCCACACACACAAAAAAAATCACATGGCATGGAGTCAAAATTCAGTCATATACCTTACATGTTGCTGCTGTCGCAAAAAAAAAAAAATAAAAAAAAAATTAAGTGTTTGGTCTAATGTTCATTTCATCTCAAAGTGTTAAGAGCTGCAAAGGAAGTGCCAGTTAGTTTTCTTATGACCGCATTGGATCGCTAGGGCAATATACAAATTGTACAAACAGTAATGCAAGTTCCTTCAGTGCCGCAATTCAAAATTCCGGACTTCTGTACCATGTACTTACATTACTGCTCTTTGCGGAGCATTCAAATTGATCTCTAATACATTTTCACTCACATTAGAGGATGGTCTGTTGAGCAAAATCTCACTGACCAGCTGCCTAATGCACAATTATTCTCTCAATGCTTACATTACACAAAGATTCAAATTTATCCTGGTGTACAGAGAATTCAGATTTGCCACGCTGATCAACCTGATTGTTGCGTGATCACACCTCGAAGCATCGAATCTCCTACACTGACTGTTAAGGTTTTTGTTTGAGCTTCGTTCTTATGAAACACTTCATATACACTTTGTATTTCGATGTATATGTAAACTGTTCAGTGAAGCATATTTAATCCTTCAAATATGCTCTGCTAAATGTTTTTTTTTGTTTGTTTGTTTTTTGCTTTAAATGTCAGACTTTAATGTAAGATCAGTGGTCAGTAGCCCTGAAGCGTTAACTTTAAAAATGCTGGTTCATATTATCATACATTCCCAAACCTTGCTCATGTATTAGTCTTTTAGTAATTTGTGTATAACAGTTTTTCATGTTCATATTAATGATTTGTTGTGCTCCTTAATCCTCCTCAGTTCTTAAATACTGCTTTCAAAGAACCAAGACGGTAATCTGGGAAAACTACATAAAAGAAATCGCATGTTCTTTTCAGATTAAAAGTAAAATACGCTAGATATGGTCAAAGGTTTGTGGACACCTGATCATCATGCCCATTTGTGGTTCTGCCACAAACTTGGAAGTACACAATTATATATAGGATGTCTTTAAATGCTGGAGCATTACAGTTTCCATTCACTGGAACTAAGAGGCTCATATCTGTTCCAGCATGACGATGCTCCTGTGCACATAAAGACCAAGGTTGGCGTGGAAGAACTTGTAGCCTGCACAGAGCCCAGACCCCTCAACCCCACTGATCACGTTTGGGATGAATTTGAATGCCGACTATGTGCCTGACCTCACTAATGCTCTTGTGGCTGAATATACACAAAAATCCACACTAGTGGAAAATCCTTCCTACAGTAGAAGAGTGGAGTGGAGGTTATTTATACCAGCAAAGTGGGGAATAAATCTGGAATGGGATGTTCAACATGTACACATGGGTGTGATGGTCAAGTGTCCACATACTTTTGGTCCTATAATGTAAAGAATGACCACTTGCAAAAGAGCTATTCTAAAGCAGAATCAATTGACCTTACAACAAACACCCACATCCAGTACTTCAGTAAAATGCTTTACCAAGAAAGTAAACCTATGCTGAATTTGAATGTAAAAACGTCTAATCACACATTCCTTTATATGAAAATGACCAAAGACTTGCACTGATATGACTTGATTAGAAGTGTTTAAAGGTGGTTGTTTGCAGTAGGAGCTTTCCACTGTTTTAAAGGCAGATATGTGGGATGCGTCCGCTGTGGGATGGATGTTGAATGTATTCTTGAAGGACCTGCATTTTCCCTTTTCTTTATAACAAAAGTCACTTTTTCAGCACCACCATTCAAATACTGTTTGATTTGATGATCGTAATAATGTGTTTACACCTTCTTAACGTATTTATTTTCTTCAAGTGTTTTCACGTCACTACAGTTGACGTTAAAAAATGAATAGAATCGGTTCTACAATCTGATTGGTCGAGCTGCATTTGAAGCTGAATTAATTAAAGTATTAACTCACCAGGTTTTAAAACAATAAAGGTGTTACATTACAGCCATTGTTCTGTGGATAGAATACCCTAGTTTTTATGTTACGTTGCTTAGCAACCAAAGTTTGCTGATAACAGACTACATTGTGTTGTTTATCGCTAATTAATTAATAATAAATTCATTTATTTATTGAACACTGGATTTAATCATACTGTTTTTGTTAGTTTTATAACAGAATTAAATGAAATGGCACTAAGCTTTTAAAATAAAGCAGTAAGCGATGAGAGGGCGAGTTACAATGATTTTATCACCTCACTTTGCGTCGTGCCTAAGGAACACCTTACCTCCCTGCAGAAAGAGAAAAAAAAAAACAATAGAAACCATCACAGAAATTCGAATGGTTTCCACTACAAATACCATTACAAACCATCAGCTGTTAACCAATTAAAACCATTACCAAACGGTTTCCATTACGTAGTAGGATGTATTAAGGACCTAGGTCCTTAATGGTATCCACTAGACATAACATGCCACCAATAGAAGGCAACAAATTACCAGTAGAGACCCAGATGGACCATTATAATAATGGTCCAATAAAACCAATACAATTCCCATTATAACCATTAAAACTATTACTACAGGGCTGTGAAAAAGTCACTTTAACGCACGCCCTCTTGTGGCTCACTGCTTTATTTATAGTTTACGATTACACTAATAAACCCTGGCTCAGTGGCTCTTGAGTGCTTGTGTAACTATAATGCTGTGTGTAGTATTCTCCTGGTTATGAGGGCTTTTGATGATTTGCTAATGGCACAAATGTTTTTTTTTTCTTGTTTTTCTTTTTCCTTTTTTAAATCACTAAACAGTGCTTTATTTATGATTACTCATTTTATGTGACAAAACAATCAGACTACTGCAGTATACTGTACGTGCACATGCTAAATATACATTTGCCAGATGATGATTTATGTTGTATGTGTTGTGGAATAAAAAAGTAAATATGTAATGAATGTGGGTTTTTATTTAGACTGAGCTGAATCCTATATTCAGTATATATATATTTTTTGTCTCTAGTGGAGAAATTTAATGCTGAGGGTTCCTTGGTTTTGCATTAATTTCTGCAATCATAAACTCCGGGGGGGGGACGACAACTCTGTCCATCACAAATGCCATAAGGTCAAAGGAATTGCACACAGACTTGATACAGGATTATCTTGAAGTTCAGATCAGAGAAAAGGCACCAAAGTCCAGAGGAACAACACAGTAACTTCCATCATTCCTGAATGGCGGTTTGAAATGCACTAGGGCTGCTTGAAGTTTACCAAAAGCCACCTAAAGAATTCTCCAGCCAAGAGAAACAAGAAATCAACTCTTTGAATGACAAGGAAACTAGGCATGGCTCAACAGTTGACCGATTCTATTCCTACAGGGAAACATGGTGGTGGGTGCATCAAGCTGTTAGGATTTTTTTTATTTTTAGTAGCAGGGACTGAGAGGCTTGTCACGATATGATCACTAAGAATCTCAGATTGGGGCAAAGGCTTACCTTCCAACATGAAAATAACCTAAAGAGCTAGAGCCCAGACTTCGACCTCGTTGAACGTCTCTGGGGAGACCTATAAATAACAGCACAATGACGCTTCACATCCAACCTGCCAGTGTTTCTTTTTCTTTTTCTGGACGTCTACAATGTTCTTTCTTGATGAGCTTATCTTACCATACCTTTTTAGTTTATATTTGGACAATTTAGCTCATGCCCTTATCCGGAGCAACTTATAGAAGCGCTTTCTAGTCTCTATCAAAAACTTGTTTTAATGCTAATATAAGAGGCAGCGTCTACGAATACCATTGAGCTAAAACACTCTCAGAGGGAACATGCTGTCAAAAAAATGTTAGCGAGGGGCATTTTAGTTAGAAATACGTTTGTTTTTGGTTTTTTTTAATTAACAAATGTACCAAGTGTTAGTGTCATGTCAACTGTGGTGGATAGTATAATGCAGTGGTTGCCAAAGTGGGATCTGTGACACATAGCTAGGGGGTCCATGGAAATCACAATCCACTACTACCAAGGCTGTTCTATTTATAATTCTTATAGTGATTAGTTTGTTTGACTGGCCACTTGAATTTAATGGATTTAATTTTAAAAAGTTAGCTGAAAAAACAAATAAGCAAATAATATCAACTTTGACCTAATCCATTCTGGTAATGGACAAATAATGAATTAAAAGCTCTATTGCTCCAATAAATCAGTGCGCTGGTGTACTACAGGGTTGATCAGAGGTCACTTTGTACATTGTCATGGTACCAAAACATGTTGAAGATCCAAGGGGAAGTGTACCAAAATAGTCATACCGGATTCTAAGCGTAGCAACATATCCACACTCAATGCGCTCTACAAAAAAAATAAAATTATTATATATATCACACACATTTTTATATTTTTTTACCTGCCAACAGTGCAAATGTCACTGTGTCATGCTGTCACCTTGACACAAGAGTCAGAACAAATCTAACAGCACAGCAAGCATTAGGGTTCCTACAGGAGAGCAAAGACTTCAAGTACAAATTTAGTGGCAACCAACATGTACGCAACACAGCTTCCCATCAGTCTCGCACCAACAATTCATAATTAACCATTTTGTCACACTTCTGATTATAATCTAATTTTGGAGAATAGCAGGTGCATGATGGATCTGTTGATATGTACTTGCTGAGCACTGAAGGCTTTTTCAGGGAACTGACAACCTTATTTTCTTCTTCTTCTTCACTTGCTTGAGAGGAGAAAGCTGTAGACGATTGACGCCTTGAAGAAACACCATGGAAATGTTTCCTAATGATCATTACACCAGGGGTTCTCAAACGTTTTGCAGGTTAATAATTATAAGAACTGAACAATGAATATAAATAGCTTTGATCATGGTGAGTGCAGTCTTCAACAGTGTACACTGTATACATATTGTGTATATATACAATGAAAACATGTACAGAATAATGCACAGAGCCATTCATTGTGTTTATATTATTATATTTTTTTCACATTGGTAAAATACTGACTTCGTATAAACAGACATTTTAACAGATTAGACAAAGCTTCATTCATTACTCAGACACTGAACAAAACACCACTGAACAAAATCATAGGAGCAAAAACTGCGACTTCACTGATCTCTTGCTTTTCGTGTAGGATCATGACTCGTCCCCTCGTAAATAACTTTATTCTTAATTCCCTCCTGAATCGTCTTCTGCTGTACCCGCAGTCTTGCATTGTTATACCGACAGTAGAACCTAAAACAAATAAACACATCACTGCAGTTATTTAGTATTTCAAAATTTACCCATGGCTGCCTTGGATTCCTTTCAAAAAGCTTTCGATTTGCTTAGATTAGCTACTCAGTTAATGTTTACTGAACCTCAATTATGAAATTTGGGTAGTTTATTATAAGTAATGATTTCCAATTTAAAAATGTGAATGTCATGTCATGGCAAACTCATGACTCCATTTCCCAGAATGCACCACCAACTACAAACATGGCCAAAGACGACTACACTTCCCACACACACTTTATAATCTTCATTAAAGCTCTTAACTGCAATTGCATCCGTCCGAACCCTCATTACGTGACAGTGAAGAGTGTTCAGTGTGGAACGCTCATACACTACACAATAAATACAACTTGCAAATTATTAATGCTGACATGAAAATATTAAACAAATTACGATATACATTTTTCGAACACATCTGTAAACAGATTAGTGTCCGTACAAAAAAATTTGAAATAAAAATAAACCTTCCCTGCTGGAAAAAAAAAAAACCCTACAGAAACCATTGCAGAAATTCATGGTTTGTCATGGTTTTAGGCCTAACACGATTCCACGAATCGTTAAAAACATGTTTTAAATGACAAGTGTTACCATAGTAACTGTAGGACATTACAGTGACACGCAATCCATGCATATGAACACAGTACTCTGAGCCCTAACTGTGCTCTCATATACAATCATTAATTAATAACTCTGATTCTGAAATAGACACCTGTTAGCTAAAAGAGCAAGAAGAGCTGATTTGAATAATAAAACAAAATCATTAAAAATAATTTGTTTTGGCATGATTTGTTCATTTTTAACAGTAACCATTTTTTTTTTCATTTTTGCGTGCGTGCATATTCTATTCAGAAATAGACCTGCGTGTTGTGGCAAATGACTTGGTTCTATGTTACCAGTCAAAAGTTTAGGTGCACTAGACTGAGTTCCAAAAATTAGTCGAAAATCAATGTGTCACGTATGTTACCTAGCAACCAATTCTGCACACTCAGATAGCTGAAATGGCTGATATAGTATAGTCCAGTACGTATGCAAAAGGCATTATTTCTATATATATCGCAATATATCGTCAGCCCCAGTTACACACACACACACACACACACAAAACTGCTTCTGTCAGTATATTCTCTCTCCAAAAAACAGCGAAAGACCCAGCTCTTCCCTAAAATGCCAACCCCCACATTATTAAAAAAAAAACACCTCTACTCTGCACACTTTGCTTCTTCTAGAACTCAATTAAAAATCTTGCATGGTAGCACTACTTGTATTGTTTGTATTGTTCTTCGCTTGTTATATCGCTTTGCTTGTATTTCTTCATTTGTAAGTCCCTTTTTATAAAAGTGTCTGCTAAATGAATAAATGTAAATGCTTCATTTGTCTTCGCAAAGCTGTAAAAGCTCGCAGAAGCTGGAGTTACTAATAAGCGTTCATTACGTCACATCGTCAGCTCTTACAGTGTCTATTCTGTACAATGTTACGCTTTGGGTTACAGAAGAGAGTGTAGTCAATATCTGTAGTTCTATTAACACAAGAAGAACATGACACATATTGCTGCTTTTCAAATGTGGGATTACGCACCATGAAGCCAGTGTTGTGAGCATGAATCCAGCCATGCCAACATGGAATGAGCGCTTCACTCTGCCTGAGGGGGGGGGGACAAAAACACTTAATTAACATCCATCAAAAATAATCACTACAGGCTGAGAAAGCTGATCAATCCTTAGACGCACGCCCTCAGCGCTGTCTCTATTTGATTGTGTGTGAACATCTTGACCTTTTGCTGTACTGCTACTTGTTTAGCTGATTCGTGTTGCACTTTTGTTCATGGTGTATATTACTTGTCGTTTTATCGCAAATCGTACTGGGAAGAGTGGATGCTTCGTCGTGGATGCGACTGCGTTTTTATCAGGCACTTACTCGAATCCTTGTTTTGTTAGTTGTGGCTTTGCTCTTCCTACAACAATTAGTGCACTTGTTTCCTGCCAGCCTGTCTGCTTTCTTGAACCCGACTCCTTACGGGAATCAATCCTCTTCTGTGACACGGGATAGCAGACTTACTAAACTTACCGTCGTAGAAGAGTAAAAGCAAACAGAAAGCAAACGAAGTGTGTTGAAAGGTTGTTCAGTATGAGCGTATTGTGAATAAGAGTCCTGGGATGAGAACAGGACAGTTTTTTATTATTACTGGAGGCGTTTTTAGATACACTGTGACCTCGTGTTAACAGTTCCATGCTTTTCACTTGGAAAGCTTTCAAGCAATAACAGTAAATGTTGGCAATTGTAAGACTTACTAGTTGCCAAAAAGTGCACTAGTCCTGCAACGGCAGATCCTCCAGCACCATGGAGAATAGCTTCTCTTGCACAAGGAGTTTTCCCAACGTCCAGGATCCCTAAAAGTTTCACTCCCTGCGCAGAAAAAATACAGTGATATACAGTATGGATGATCAGTATAAAGATCTTAGACAGGACCTGGACCCCAAAAAAAAAGAAGGCGGCAAATGGTGTTAGCATACATACAGCAGATTTTGTTAATTGTCAAATATAAAGAGTATCTGACCCTAATACATGTAACACCTTGCCTGTATACATATATATATATATATATACACACACACACACACATA
>JANDJT010000169.1:29115529-29127160 GCA_024331685.1 Stegophilus panzeri | reverse complement strand
ATATTTCTGTAAAGCTGCTTTGAGACAATGTCTGTTGTAAAAAGCGCTATACAAATAAAATTGAATTGAATTGAATAAACAGTCTGAGGCAGTTAAAAGAGCATTCAAGACGTCACCGTGCATCACTGCCAACACAAAATCGATATCGTTTTGAATGACCTTTATTTATTGCTTGCATTCTGCCACAGGAAAATGGGTCAGATGATCACATTTGAGAACTTCATTACGAGTAGTTAAGGAGTTGCGGAGCATGAGGTGCTCTGTGCAAATTAGAGAAAATGTTTGGCAGCCTTTTTGTTTTAACACATCAGTGCTATAGATTGTCTATTGCTTACTGTTTTGTAAGTGGCATTGCTGTATTCTAGCCAACTGTCCTCTTTGCTGGTGATGGTTAGTCATGGTCACGGTACTTTGTGATAGCCGCAAGATGTATGGAAAATGACTCACTACGTCATTATGTGAGTTTGTTGAAAGGTTTCAGTATGCGAGTACACACGTACAAGAAGGTCTCTGATTTTCACATCCACAGTGATTATCGTAGAACCATAGTTTTATTCAATTTGATTTTATATGCACAGCGGCAATAACAGTAGACATTGCAGACCCGACGCAGCTTTCTAGAAATCTAGATGTAGAGTTAGGTCCCTGATGAGCAATCCAGAGGTGACACTGGAAACTCCAACTCCAACAACATGAGGAAGAAATCTTGAGAGGAACCAGATTCGAAAGGGAATTCGTGCTCTTCTGGGTGACACCAGATTGTGGGATTATAAATCGTTGCTCTTTTACAGTTCTATACTATGAAGTCAAAGAGTACTAAGTGCGGTGAAAGAATGTTCAGTATGAGCATCAGGGTTTTTATGATTACAAGAGCAGTGCTTAGGTACATTTACATTTAAGGCATTTGGCAGACGCCCTTATCCAGAGTGACTTACAAATGAGCAATTTAGGATCAAGGGCCTTGCTCAATGGCAGTTTCCCAGCAACAGCAGTTTGGCAGTGCTGGGATTTGAACTCATGACCTTCCAATCAGAAATCCAACGAAATCCAATCCATTTGCGCTTCAAGTACCCGGATGATGCACTTATTCACCTGAAAAAAAACGAAGTGTGGAATGTTGGACAATTCATGCACTCAAAGTTTGCTTCCGTAGTGGAAGATAAGCAGGGTTACCAGGTGCTGGTGCTGGTTCAAATTTGCTCAGAAAAAAAAGGAGTGTGAAAACTTATTAGTAAATGTATTTCCTCATTTTACTGTTTATTGTGCCTTGATATGGTGAAATAAATTTTTATTGACTCTGTGTATTCTAAAGCTAGCAGTGTCGCATTACGTTCATTTGACATCATTTGTCTGGGAAATGGCTTATACTACCAGTTAGTAAAAAAAAAATGTTCCATTTGAGCTGAAACTACCCTTCTAAAATTCATAAACTAGATGGTAGAGTGCATAGTGTATAGCATCTAGTGTATAGTATGTCATTTGGGACACAGTTCAAGTCTTGGGCATGAATTGTTATTGGGAATTGCAGTCTTTAGGGAATTCATTATATATATATGTTCCCTAAAGTAATGTTACTTTGTAGAGTCCACTTAATCCTTATATAGTTCTCCCAGGAAGCTACAAGACACAAACACACACAATATATTCCACACACCAGGTAAGACTGGTCTTCACTAGTCTGTATTTCATTTCATTTGATTTTAATTTCAGAATAATATAACATAATAAAACATAGCTGAATGCTCCTACTGAATCAATTGCCCATGGTGGTCACATCCTCCTAATCCTCTTAGCTCTCCTTGAGTTTTACAGACACTGATCCTGAGATGTAGTTTGTATTTTATTGTAATCTCTTGAAGTGTACATCGAACAAGTTCGAAATTTATGTGTAAGAAGCACCAGTATACTATATTGTTGGCATTTATCACAGAAACGACCCAAACCGATATACATGGTAAACAACTTCTCTTTAAACATGTGATTTTTGTTTTGAAAGCGATGCCGTGACAATGCCTCATTATTGTTGTCTTTCTTGCTGTTGTGTTTGGAAGTGTAATGCATTGCATCTTGAGCAGTAGGAATGCATGTGAGATGCGTTATTGTTTAGCTCATGGCTAGTTGGGAAATGTCAGACCTGTCCCGGTGAAATATGCCCCATGGCTAAAACCCCTCAAGTATAAAGGACTTAAGTGTTCATGGTGATGCTATTGTTGTGTTTTATTGGCCTCTCCCAAAGTGGGCCGAGATGCTGGCAGAGAGAAACTGATATTACACTGGGCAAACGAAATCAACTGATGAACCACTTATCACACTCAGCAAAGAGTTTCCTGTGGTCTGTAAAAACACTGCGCAAAGCTGTGCATGTCAGATCTTCAAGTAAGGCAAGTGTAGTCACTGTCTGCTTCATTACAATCGATTCATTTAGATTTTATATTATTTTACTTTACATTTCATATATGTCACCTGTCTGCACCTTGGAAACACCATAATCAGAAGTTACTGTCAATTATGCTGACTTGATGGACAGTAAGATTATGAGGAGCTCCTCATAATGAGTTTACCACTGATTCTATCACGTTTCTATCACGTAACACGTTTCTATCACTAGGGGATTCTGCATACGCATGGTCAGGAGTTTCTAAATGTATGCACAAAACTATCCATATGCATGGTTGATAAATGAAAGGGCAGTGACTGTAGACATCATGTCAGATAAGGAAGATAGAAGGAATGTGCGCTGAGAAATAGCCAAACCATTTTATCAGCAGGGCATCACAAAATGAGAAATGCAAATGCTGAGGGGTAATGATGTTCTTAGGTGGAATACAACAGGGTGGGGTGGAGGAGTCGGGGGAGGGGGAGGGGGTGGTTAATCACTGTTGATAACTAATGACTTTACATGGATGTGTCTCTATTTTGCATACATCTGTAACTGGACAACTACAGACCTATCTAGACTGGTGAAATGCAACATTCTTCATATACTTCCATAATTTAGCAGTGTGCTGGAATTTACTCATCTATTACTGGTATTTTCATGTAGTAATGATGTGCTTAATATGAATAATCATAGCAATGCTATGAATTTGATGATGATTTGTGGAAAACCCCAGGCTAAACTACACGGCTATTTGACGAACTTGTGTTCTGCCCCTTCAGTCCACACGTTACATTGATCCATAATGACATCATCGTGAATTTCTGAAAAAATTAGTTGACAACAAACAATAAACATTTTTTTATTTTAACAATAATCCTCCTTTCCGTCTCCCTGGCTTTGCAGTATACCTTACAATAGAAATGGTTCTGTGCCACATAGACACTCTGTCTGCACTTACACTTTGACTTTTCAGTGGACATTTGTTAGATTTACTTCCAACAGTTTGCTATAAAACACGATCTTGGCAGCCACAGAGTATTTTTAAACCAGCCCACGCTGGCAACCAGGGCTCCAGACTAATCTTTTTCTTCCAGAATTGTCCTGAAATTTTGTCACCTGTCCCGAACTGAAAACTGACCATAGCAAATATTCAGTTTCTTTTGTTTACAATACTGTTAAGTTTTTTTCTTGGTTTAATTTGATTGTACTGCTGTTAACATCATCAGTCAGTTTCTTTTGGATTATCCTGACTATAGAATCATATAATTATCACTAAATAAGCACAAGTATTGGTAAGAACATAACAATTAGAACACAGACAGCACTAAGTGTACTGTATTATCTGAAAAAAAAATTTGTTCCCCGAAAACCCAATGCAATTATACGCAAAATAGGAAGTAGAGAGAAAAATCTAGGCTGCAGATTACTTTAATATGTCAAAGTAAAAGCACTCCAATTTATCGTGTACATATTTTTCCCACACCACACACACACACACACACTGTCTACTGATAATTTTTTTTTTTATGACCATTTACCATTTTATGATGTCTTGAATTTAGAATTTTGTGATTAGGGTTGCTCTAACGTACAAAATAAGCTCTTCCTTTCTCTCAGCTTTGAGCTTTTGAGTACTTCTGTGTATTGCCATTGCTGCTAACTCTTTTCAGAGCAAAGTACCTAAAAAGGCTCCAGACATACTGTATATAATAAATTAAAATAGAATAGTGTATTATCAAATTAGAAAATAATAGATTTTCATTTATTACTTATAGAAAGAAGTCAGATTTTGGTCATGGCATGACAAACTGAACTTTTATAAATCTACACATTTATAAAATGCTACTTTCTATTAAGAACACAGAGAAAAAGAGTCAGTGACAATGAATAGTCCTGAAAGATATTCGGTTTTATTACTACCGCCAAGAAGAGAGTTTAAAATGAAGAAGGGAGACACAAACAGTGATAAACAGTGATTGGTCATTGGTAACAATAGTGATCAGTGATTGGTCATTGGGAACAATGGTGATCTGTAATTGGTCACTAGGAACAATGGTGATCAGTGATTGGTCATTCAGAACAGTGGTGATCAGTGATTGGTCATTGGGAACAGTGGTGGTCAGTGATTGGTCATTGGGAACAGTAGTGATCAGTGATTGGTCATTGGGAACAGTAGTGACCAGTGATTGATCATTGAGAACAATGGTGATCAATGATTGGTTATTGGTAATAATTGTGGTTAATGATTAGTCATTGGAAACAGTGGTGATTGGTCACAAGCACAACACAGTCAGGCATTACACAGTGATGGTGAGTGGAGCGAACCGACTCTCTC
Organism: Stegophilus panzeri; assembly: GCA_024331685.1. NCBI lineage: Eukaryota > Metazoa > Chordata > Actinopteri > Siluriformes > Trichomycteridae > Stegophilus > Stegophilus panzeri. Next base: position 29,122,445 of record JANDJT010000169.1, on the reverse strand, counting down.
AGTTCGTATATCTGTAGTTGTTGGTGAGCTGGAAAGCTGTATCATGTTCAGGACAGCCACTATCATCTGCTCAGAAAAGTCACTTGATTTCTCATTAGGCATTTTTTTGCATTAAAGCTGCTAAACGGGTGTAAAAAATCGCCCAATCTAGCGACTAAGTCTCTAACTTGACAACACTGAGCCACACACTCTCATTAATACACACGGCTAGTCTAACCTAGCTTAACCACATTGGGAGTTCATCAGGAAATAGTCTATACCAATTCACTAATATAACAGTTATACCTGTCATACAGATTAATATACAACTAATGATATGAATAAGCATTACTACCCTACTCATGGAAGACATAATTGGTAGATGAGCTGAAAGAGCACTTTCCATCACAGGCAAAGTTAAGACGTTCAGCTACCTTAGATAACTAATCTAGTCAACATGTCACTCAGCACACACTGGCATCATTAACCAGAGTAAATTACTTTAAAAATGCATATGGCTTAACATTAATAGTGTAAGTTTTGTTCACATTTTTACCTCATCATTGTTTTCCTTTTTGACTGCCGGCAGATTTATGTCTGCTGCAAGTCTTATTAAAAATCCTAACATTGCAAATAGCAACTGGGTGGCTTTCCCCGCTCAGCTTACTGTTGCCATGGGAATCAGAGCAGAGTGTGATGTTTGAATCTCCACAGCTGACTGTCATGGTGGTCCACCAACCACAGCTTTGAGGCATTTACTTTTTTGCGGAGTTAAAAAAAAAGTCTCACTTTCCTCACTGCAGTCATTCACGGCAATCGGATATTACATCACACGCCAATGTTAAAATATAACATCTGTTCCTGTATTCAGCAACACTGCAATCCAGGCAGCTTCTCTTTTGATGTTGATTCTATATTCTTTTAAAGCTGTGTTGTATAAAATGGCATAAAACCGGATGGTGTGACACTGCTATAATCAGTACTTCCTAAATCTTGCATTTTCTGAGTCATGCCATGCAGTGTCAATCATCTATTGTCACACGTCTTCACCTGATATGAATTTGCAGGTCAAAGTTCACCAAAACTTATTCTCATGAAGCTTGGGTTTCTGGTCTCCAGCATTCACATGCATATGAATGGAAGTCAACGGAAATTTCACATGCTGAAAGTCTAGTATGACCACCCCTGAATTCCTGCCCCAATATCCTTTATTAATGCTTATTACCATTCCCATTTTTGACCACTTTTCACCCACTGCTGCCACACAATCTAAAAAAGCAATCAAGTCAACAGAACATTGGCTTATATCTGTTAAATAGCAACAGTTCTTAAATCGTTGGTCACTCAAAATAGGTATTTCAGATTTAAAATGGAATTTAAAATCTATGAAGTTTTGAATGAGGATGTTATGAAGATTAAAATTTGTTGATGCCGCTATAAATGAGCCACCACTGATACTCACTTATTTTGAGCAAGTATATTATTACAAACATTGCTCTCTGGGGAGAAAAAAGTAATGTGACAGATCAATGTGGAAATGGAAACTTGCTGGTTAAAAAGCGTTTCTTTATACTTGCACAAATAGGAAGCCAATTAAAGACTGAGCAGAGAAGGGATTACAGGCAAATAAGGCTAAGAGAGTCATTAATTACACAGTACTCACTATGCCAAATGGTGTCTGAAATAATTCTTAAGATGTGCATACATTTCATAACTTGATGGCTGGAACTAGAAATGAGAGTGTTTATAGACCTATTAAAAAACTATTTGTTTTGCTTCTGTACATTGATTAAGCAAAGATGGTGTGTCACTTCCATTTCAGCATAGAGGCAAAATCCCATCAAAATTCAAAATCAGATGATTATCGGCACAGTCCTGTCACACAAAGTCAGAACTGGACATGATCAGACAGTAATCATATTCATGTGTTTGCCAGTGTGGTCATTTTTACACAACACTTTATAAAGGCACTTGTGCATCTGACAGTTTTTCATAGGCTTTGCCTCATCTCTGCAGTTCACTGCTTACACACAGTGTCTATATTTCTCTTCACCATTTCTTTTTTACTCCCTAGAGGCTGTTGTCTGTATTGTTTGTCGAATTACATTCATGAATATCTACACACTACAGGACTCATTCATAAAATGAAACATAATAGAAAATATTGCGAAGCCTCTGTTCAACCAGGTGAAACATTAGGATTAAGTTTCCTCTCACAAGCTCACATTAATCATTCATCTTCAGTAACCACTTTATTCTGGTCAGGGTTGCAGTGGATTTGAAGCATCTCCTGGGAACGGCGAGATGGGAATACACCCTGGATAGTATGCCAGTCCATCCAATCTGCCTACATGTATGTTCTGGAAGGTTGAAAGAAATCTTGGAACGCTGAGGAAACCCATGTGAAACTCCAAACAGACAGTAACTCCTGAGATGCCAGTGATCCTGACCCCTTCTGTTCTCTGGATCTGCCTGATCCATCCTGATGCCCTACTTCTAGTTGGAGTTTTCATCAATTGGAAGTTACATGCTGCTGCTGAGGATGGCCCCACGTGGTGCAGCCTAAAGATCATTGGGATTGCTGAGGATGGAGCCACTTGAAGACCATGGGGATGGCTTTGGACCTCAACTGATGTGAACAGTTATGCTATGATGGCCAGGACTACAAATTGCTATTATAGCCTCAGCACAGCAATTACCGCAAACAGTTTTGTGCTCAAGTCTCCATCAGTGAACAGTGGAGAAGTTCAACAAAACAGACTTCATGTAAAACTGACTACAAAACTGCACTATTTGAACATGTAATATTAGCACATTTATAGAAGGGATTTATTTATAATCACACTATCCATTGTCACCCAGATGAGGATGGGTTCCCTTTTGAGTCTGGTTCCTCTCAAGGTTTCTTCCTCATATCGCCATTGTGCCAACCTTAATTAAGATTACTAACCACAGATGTTTTTTCATATCCTTCTTTTACACATCTTTAGTGGGGGTGAAGGACTGGGGGGCGGGGCAGTAATTCTGGAGCTGAATGTATATCCATCCATTTTCAATACCGCTTATCCTACACAGGGTCGTGGGGAGCCTGGAGCCTATCCCAGGGAACTTGGGGAACAAGGCAGGGGACACCCTGGAGGGGATGCCAACCCATTTGCAGAGCATAATCACACACTACGGATAATTTACAACACATGTCTTTGGCCTTGGGGGAGGAAACCGGAATACCTGGAGTAAATCCCCAAAGCATGGTGAGAACATGCAAACTCCGCACACACAGGGCGGAGATGGGTTTCAAACCTCCAAACCTGGAGGTGTGGAGCAAATGTGTTAACTACTAAGCCACCATGAAATGTACATGTTTTTATGTACATAATTACTGTTTCCTACCACCTCCCAAAAACATGCATTTAGGTGGATTGGCTACACGAAGTTGCCCCATCTGGGGTATATTCCCACCACAGACTCCAGATCCAGACACTAGGGTAAAGAAGATTACTGAAGATTAATAAATGAACGAATGAATGAAGTAAGGACATATATTAGTAAATGTATATTGTTCATTTTAGAGACTGTAGAAATTATCATAAATGACAAACCTGAAATCTTTTACTAATGTTAATATTTATATTAATTGATGCTCCTTCCACCAGTTTTGGTTACAGTTCCAATTTGCTTAGTGGGAAAGTTCTAATCAGTTTTATTTGTATAGCGCCTTTAACAACCAGCTTTTGGTTTAACCATTTTCTTTCATCTAATAGTTACCCTTCTTTGCGTGTACTCACAGATTTCAGTAATTAAGGTTGTTTTCAGCAATGTGGAGCAAGTAGGCAGTGCCTCTATAATAAACTGTCTCTACAGACACCCACATCCGCTACTATACTGCAAGACCTCACAGCTCCATGCTACACTACAAAGTAGTAGTTTGCTAACGTGTAATAATTAGATAAATGCGTTTACCACATAAACGGCAGCTGTGGAGAGATTCCAGGTTTTTACAGCATGCAGAGGTTATAGTAGTAAATGAACAGCTTGAAACATTTTGGTATTTAAATACACTTTCTCAATTACATTTAATAATAGCAGTGTATATACACAGAATATGGGTTCTAGTGATATTTAATATATCTTATCAAGCTGTTAAGCCAGGGAATGTGTACTTCAGGACTTAAGAACTAGTGAATCATACATGGGCCTCATTTAAGCTACACCTTCACTGCATTGCCCTGAAGAGAAAAGACAAATAAGCAAGGAAAGCTCTATTTCAAAATATATCTGTATGATAGGGAAATTAAAATGATGCAGCATTTATCAGCACAATAATTTAAAATTTATTCGATTTAAAAAGGATCAGTGCTACCATATGGAAGTATTTTGTGGGCAATATTCAAAAGCAATTGCAAACTGTATTTGCAATTGCTTTTCCTACTTGTGGACGCATAAATTGTGACGATATTCAAATGAAAATGCAAATTGTGTATTACCATTTGCATTTTCATCTACACGAACGTACAGTGTCTGCCAAATTTCAGATGGAAACACAAAGTCCATTTGCAGTTGCATTTCCCGTGTGTTACATGTTATGACCCTGTCATATTGAAGTAACAATATCAATTGCCCCGTTTGCTATTTCACTTCCTCAGTGTCTTGTATGGAGCCTGCCACTATTCAAACGGAATCACAAATCCCTTTGCATTTACATTTCCCATGCCTTGCACAGAAACCTGCCAATCAACGTTGGGGATGGGAGTATTCTATGGAGCGTGTTTATATTTGGAATTGACGTCACTTACAGTCCACTACATTTTAGATTGGCTCACGGTCACCGGACATTCACTGCACATTCAAGATTCTCTCTTCTATTTCTCAAACAGTAAACACGCAGAAAGGGCAAAATGTGTATTGTCTTACCCTGGAGTGGAACGAGAACCAAGTACAACTGAATATATTTAAAATTTTTCTCCCGTTAAATCCCCCTCTAGCTAATTTCTCGCACGAAGCTCACCAGCGCTTTATAGTAATGGGGTCAGTAATGGACTGTCTAAAAATTGCATGACCTGGGCAACTGTGTAACCAAGATTATAGTCATCTATGTCACAGGATATCTAACGTATTGCAGTATTATGATACAGTATGGATACAGTATTTATTTTTTATAGCATATATTTTATTAATAATTATGAATGGTATACATTTTTCAAATGTGATTACACATATAAACAAAGATTATTATACAAACCTTATTGTGCCACATAAAACCCAGGGTTAGTCTTAGCAACTACAGCAAAATGCTATAAAAAAAAGGCAACATATTTTTCTGCAAACAAATAGAAATGAAACTCAACCAATTTTATGATACACACTATATTATATAGTGGTGTGTGTAATCACATTGTCCATACACTTCATATAGGCAGTCCTGCGGCATCGTTTTTGTACCATTGTTTAAAGTAAATTAAGTCTCTTGTAAGCATTTATTTTCTGTTGCAGGTACATCAGGACTCCTCCCACTGAAACTTCCCGGGCTGTGCCCCGTTTCTTGCTCTCTCATTGGCTGAAGGTCAACGCTGCGGTTAAAATACATTTCACATTACGCGATTTGGAATCACAGACAGGTCCAGATATTTAACATGCTAGATATCTCTCTGATATCAACGACGCGTTGGCGCTTCTCTCAGATCACATTTTTGATAATTCATACATTGCGTTCGTCGCTCATGGGAGCGAGCTCCGATTTGCCTATGATTTCGGGCTTTTGTCGGCGATCTCCACAAAACTGTGGGCGAGTGAAAATCGGGCCTAAAATCGTGTAGTGTAAACTCGCCATAAGTCTGCACAATTTTTGACTAAATGAGATTTTCTTTTACAATTCTTTGACACACCAATTGTCTAAGGAACAATGTTATTACAATACTTAATAAATAAATACACTGTACAAGCTCCATTTCTGTAGCAGTCTGTGCTAGCTATATTTCCTAAAGAAAGCTTCATGAATGATAGCTTATCTGCATTTTGAATGACTGGCACATTTGTACTGTAACAGCTTTATATAGCTTTTTTTTAAGCTTTTTTTATAGCTTTTTTTTAAGTAGAATGAAAACAAGCAATCAGTATTAATATCAGGTTCCATAATTATTCATGGCTTTGTTTCTGTTCTGAGGATAGTGATTCATAAGCCACCTGTGGGTGAAAATCGGTCTTGTTTAAGCTGCTGTACGTGTAATGAGCTATTGACGAGTTAATTAATTTTGTTTTATTTATTTAGTAATTTTATATTCAGTGCATTAAACATTTGCTTAGCTGAACTGGAGTTTTTTTTTCATTTTTTATTTTACTGCTTGTGTGTTTGGTTAATTTTTAAATCCACTCATGGTTTAGCTTTCAGACATGTTCTGGCTTTCATTTCCTGGTCCTGTCACCACCTCTGTTTCATTATGTCCATCAGTTTTCAGTTTAGTTCTTGATTAGTCTTTCATTTTATACCCTTCTGTGTGTGTATCTTAAAGAATTCTCATTTAGTTAATGCACATTTCCAAGCTACATTTTTCCTATTGATGATTTTCCTTTTTTTTAAATTCGTTTCTGTTTTTGTTATGGTTATGGATTTGCCCTTTTTAATTCTGCCTGCCTGTTCTTCGAACTATGTTTTGAATTGTAATGATGCTTATTTGATTGCCCTTAATGAAACACATGCTGAGTTTATGCCCCTACGTGCTGCCTCTTCAGGTTTGTTACACAGAAACTTTTGGCATTTAAGCTGTGTGTATGTCTCACGTCCTGAGACGTAAAGGAGATTAGGACGGATGCAAGTGCAGTTAACAGTTTTATTAAAGGAGACACAGGCAGAGAAATCCAAATCATAATCCAAAACGTAGTCAAGACAGGCAAAGGGTCAGGCGATCGGCAAACAGGCATAAACGGGGCAAAGCAGGAATCA
>JANDJT010000169.1:29072769-29087622 GCA_024331685.1 Stegophilus panzeri | reverse complement strand
ATATATGTGTGTGTGTGTGTGTGTGTGTGTGTGTGTGTGCAAATATATTTCAGAAGATGGTTTCTGGTTTTAAAAGTTGGTTCCATTTGCCACGTCATCTGGTCAAATTTAAAAAGCTTTGGCCTCCCACAGTAGCAGAGAAACAGTTGTCAATTAACAGTAATACTTTTTTTTTTAAACTCAAATTTTGAGTCAAACCATTTTTTTTAACCTTATTTATATTGTAGCACCAAATTCACCTCTATAATTTCTCTCCACACTTTGTCCTTTTCAGATGCTGTGACTCTGTGGACATGCTGCTAAATAATAATTTGTTTTTCTCCTTGATGTGAGTCGAAAGTACTTCAACTTCTGCCTCAGATAAATTCTTCTTTTTTTTTGACTACTTAGTAGCCATTTTGCACTTTCCGGTCTGTTAACTTATCCTTTTTTATGGAGTTTAGTGGGCAACACCAAACAACAAATCAGCTGTGGCATTCACGGGTAACTGGTATTTATCAGCATACGCAAATATGAAAAAAAAATCTGCGTTTACAAAACTTTTTTAAATCCGGTGTAAATTTTTTGTATAGTTTTGTTTGGTTTACGCATACATTTACACACAACTTTACCCAAACATTGATAAAAGAGGCCCATTGTTAAAAATGTCAGGGTTATAAAAATAAAAGTGCGTGGGTAAGAACTAACGGGAGATAAAGCTATTTTGTACATGGCTGACAGATTCATCATGATTCAGCAATGCACTTTAGGGAAATTACTAAAACATTTTCCCAGTCTTCTGCCTTCTCTTACCTCTTATAGCTGCCTGAGTTTCTATTATTCTTTGGTGAGGTTCTGGTCTCACTAAAGCCACCCAAGTGAGATGCGTGACCTCCTGCTCATGTATTCACATCCAGTCATCTCACACCTGCTTGCCTGGGGACTCGTATTAACACACATCGATTACTGAAAGGCCATTGGGGTGATGCACACTTTGGTCTCTTGAAATGAAAGAAAGCATTAAATGCAGTAATGGAATCAGTATGAATTGTCTGGGAGAGTCAGGGAATTGGTATTCTGATAAACCCAGCAGTCTCAGGGATCTATTTAATATTAGGCGGCTGGCTTTGAAAGAATGGCTCTATGCTGCGTATACAAATCAATGACTTGTGAGTTGTGGATGTTGGTGAATTATAATACAAGTTAAATTTATGTCAGTTCAGATTGGCAGGTTCAAAGTTTTCCAGTGGATTTGGACTATTTCCGACGTGCTACCAGACTGAACTGGAAGGGTTGCGAAAGTGGGCATTTTGCATACATTAGATTAAGTATATACATGTTTTGCCTCATGGTATATATGGTATACCACTTTTCATCTTATTGTAACTATACTAATGACATATGACATAAAAATAGTAGAGGCTTTGTGTTTAGCACGTTTGCCACGCATTTCTGGGGTTGTGGGTTCGAATCCTGCCTTGTGCCCCGAGTTCCCTGGGATAGGCTCCAGGCTCCACCTTGACCCTGTGTAGGATAAGCAGTACGGAAAATGGATGGATAAACATTCCATATAGGATTTTGCAGCATTTTTTTGTGATTGTTGTGGCCAAAAATGCTTGATTTTGCTGCGGCTTTTTTCAAAATTATTTTTTTTGTGCTTATATGCAGAAAACAACTTGGATTACACTAAATTGTTTTGCATGGTCTTTCGCGGTGATGTTTGTTGGTAAATGACAACTGGTAAATGGTAAATCTGTAAGAATTTTGAAAAATTGGAAACCAGTCTGAATATTGCGGAGTTTGCTTGAATTTTGCGTTAACTTCTGTGATTGCAAAAGAACTAAATACTTGAGGGACTGGATAAAAGTAGTAGATGACTTTTAGTGTATACTCTTTATTTACAACAATATATTATATATAGGAGCCCATTTTACTGTTCAGAGGAACTGCACTATTAATAACAATTCACTTACATGGACCATATAAACTTACTTTGTAAATGTGACAATACATATGGCAATGTTATTCATGACTATATCATGAAGTTTACTGGATATTAGTCCTGGATGTGGCACTGCTGCATAAAAGCTTAAGAGGTGCTACAAATGATATAAGTAAATAAATATCCTAAGCTATAGACATGTTGAATAATGACATTGTGTGTGTGTGTGTGTGTGTGATGTTCATCTACGTACCTTTCGGGTGGATACTGGTCAGCTCTGTGCCTTTGCTGAGATTCTACCTGAAAGCTGTTTGCTTGTGTGTTATTGTGTCTGACTCTCGGGGAGATGTGTTTGTTTCAGGGCAAAAAAGACACTTTTCCATATGTCTGATATAGAGTGCCAGCTCCAGCGTGTGTTGACACCTAGCACGATTGATGCTATTTCCAGCCTGTGTGTGTGTTTGTGTGTGTACTCCCAGCCAAGCTGTTACTTAGACATCTGAACCACCAGTAGCCTGGCAGTAGATCAGCTCGCAGGAAAATGGCAGGCCTTCAGGAAAACAGATGAGCAGTCAATTCTCATTTGAGAGTATTTCAGAGAGAGAAGCTTCCTTTTTATTTATTTATTTATTTCCTCACAATTTCCTGTGCTCTGTCCTCACCTTGCACTTTACCTATTATCTGTGTGATTTTGTCGAAATTCCGAAAAAGCTTCCTGACTGATGAATCTTATAATAGGGGAAGAAATGTTGAAAACTGATCAGATGTAATTTAGAGCTGCAACAACTAATCGATAAAATCGATAATAATCGATTCGTGAAATAAATGATTCGTGAAAATCGTTGTCAACGAATCTCATTATTGATTAGTTGGTCTGCGTGCAGCACGGGGAGATTTACTCATTACGTTACTTCTGTTCTGAAAACACGCCTGGGAGAGTAAATACTAAAATTTTGTCCCAAATGAAGTACTGTATGGTTTCACTATGCACTGTTTACTCTACAGTCTAGTGTGTGGATTTTAGAAAGGTAATATCATCTCAAATATAACACTAGCCTTTTTTTTACTAACCGGAACTATAAGCCGCTTTCTAGTCGACGGCGCATGACGTCATACGCATGCTAGTATTAGCAGACACCCAGAGTCACAGACAATGACTTTCTTCAGTTTACTTTCTGTCAACGTTACCTTTTATTCCCAACATGACCTCAGTCACCATCACACGGAGGCGAAATCATTAAGTGACTGAGGAAGAAAGTCCTTTTAAGGCAGGGGTGCATTTTATATTAAACACCGCGGAGATCAAACAGTGCTGCATGAGCACAAAGTTATGTTTATATCCAAAATGCTCCACTGTGTGCAAGGGGCAGGGGATACTGGTGCGAGTTGCTTAAAAGGTTTAGTTTAATTCAAGTTTATTGTCATTATATGCTGTATTTGCATGCTTGCAGTGTAAATTCTGTCATTTATTATAACGGAAGTGATCTATTAGTAATGAGGCCGCGTTGCTGATCACAGACGTGCTGATACAGCGTGTATATTTATATTATAGTATTTATGCATAATTTTTTATGGATGCACAAAAAGCACCGAATTAAACTACAGTTCTAAATTAATAATATATATTCTGGTGTGTGTGTGTGTGTGTGTGTGTGTGTGTGTGTGTGTGTGTGTGTATTGGGTTCTTTTCTGTTTTGTACAAACAGTTGTGCAAAGTTTTAGTGTTCAGTTTATATTTGTAACACTCAGTTTGTGGATTTTATTTTAAATAAAAAAAAAGGGACTGAAAGTTCGCCCCGCCCCATCTGATTAATCGTTTAATCGAAAAATATAATCTGCCAACTAATCGATTATAAAAATAATCGCTAGTTGCAGCCCTAATGTAATTTAGTCAGATGTAACCTAACAAAGTTTGCCATATTAGTCAGACCTACAGTACCTTAAACTTTGCTAAAAAAAAAAAAAAAAAAAAATCATACATGCTGTTTTATCCTGGTTATGGCCACAGTGAATTCTGAAGTCCTAGGAACACTGGGGTAAAGACAGGAATGCACTCTGGACAGGATGCCAATCTGTCATGGGGTATCACATTCACGGGGGCATTTTTATAGCTCCTACCTAGCTAAATGAAGATTAGTTTTTTGATACATAGATTGAAGAATATACTTTTTATTGGTCCTGCAAAAGAAAAAAAACCTCATCTCCAGCACCATAATGAAAAGTAAATTCTGTCTTCCAATCCTGTGATAATCCACCCTGGAATCTCCTAAGACATTCCTTCTAAGAGCATAAAAATCACAAAAGCACTGAGAGTCTCCTGTAAGCCTAAAAATTTTCCCTTGTAAATGAATAGATGTAGCATAATAGTATGCGCTTTAGGTAGGAATAATGTCATCATTCTGAGCTTAGCATGAACTCCCTTCAGCTCCCATAGACTATATGCGCTAAACTGGAACAAAGTCAAACCCTTGTCACAGTTTCATTCAGATATGTGGCATATTGCATTTTATAGTACATAACACAGTTTCCTAGCACGCTGTATAGTTTTATAATAGTTCATGTTATTATTCTATTATATCTGTTTATGTCTCCATGTTCTAATTTGCTTTGCATTTAGTAAACCCTTTTAATGTTCATTTAAAGTGCTTAAAAGTTTGTGAACCCTTTAGAATTTTCTATATTTTTGCATAAATATGACCTAAAACATCATCAGAAGTCCTAAAAGTAGACAAAGATAACCCAATTAAACAAATGAAACAAAAATGTCATACTTGGCCATTTATTTATTGAGGAAAATTACATACCTGTGACTTGCAAAAGTATGTGAACCTTTCCTTTCAGTATCTGGTGTGACTCCCTTGTGCAGCAATAACTGCAACTAAACGTTTCCGGTAACTGTTGATCAGTCCTGCACATCGGCTTGGAGGAATTTTAGCCCATTCCTCAGTACAGAACATTTTCAATTCTGGGATGTTGGTGGGTTTCTTCACATGAACTGCTTGCTTCTTATTTGTTTACTTGGGTTCTCTTTGTCTTCTTTTAGTTTTAGGTCATATTTATGCAGAAGTATAGAACATTCTAAAGGGTTCACAAACTTTCAAGCACCACTGGACATTCAACAGACTGCACAATAAAGTAAGCTAACTGTCATGGAATACTGCTTATACTGTATTAATTGAGGTGTAATAAATGCTTAAACTTAATCGAGCCCACACTCTGTGAAAAAGTAGCATCCTGTTTACCTTTAAACAGCATGCTGTTTTCACAAGCCAGCACTGGCATACTAGCTTGTATTAGCTGGTATTGGTTTGAACTGACTTACTCTCTGCTGCGTTCAGGTCGCCTTTACTTGCTAATTTAATCCAGGCTAAATAAATTACTGTGGCAATTGGGAAGTTCATATTCGGTAGTGGAGAACGCAGGACTTAAAAACACTTCTAGCGCTACCGAGAGCTATGTGACACTGAGAGCAGAATAACAGCAGAATATGCTTCAGACAAGCCCCTTGGAGAATCACAACAGTGAAAGCCAGCCTTGTGATATTTTGTTCCATTCAAATGCACAGTTTTGTATCAGGATATGCTGCTAAGAATCTGAATGGAGCATGCAAACGGCATTAAGTTATTGTACTTTTATAATGTTGAAATTAACCTAAATAACCTCACATATTGAGAGACAGTGCATATTTTTGCTGTATCAAAAGTGTATCATATTGAGGCAACACCATATCTTGTATTGAATGTTGTGTACAGCTTGTATACAGCTTTTATACACCTCCCTAATATTTGCTTCTAAAATAGAGACATACTCTACACAGCTACACGCCTGCAAAAAAGAATGATCTGTGTATACGCCTATTCCTCTCTTTGCACTGAATTATTAGTAATAGCTGCAAAAACAGCAAAAACATTGTATCCAGCCTTTTCCCAGCACACCTCTGGAGCATGCAGTGTTTCCAATGGAGACTTGTGCTACTATTGTTCTTTTTATCCATACTTCAAAGGTGGATTGTCTCGGAAATATGATAATTTTGGTTGCTGTTTTTTTTGTATGTGGATACATTATTGATTTCGGAAATGCGCACACAACAGATAGACAGAAAGATTAGACCTAAGCCAAAAAAGATGGACTTTTAAATGGCAAGAGATTGAAAGTTTCAGTCCCAGTTGATCTACTGCCAGTCATGATTAGCCAATGTGTATTCACTCATGTATATGTAGGAGGGTAGCACTGTTCAGCTGCTGCGTTACACCACATGAGCAGCAGTTTGAAAATTCATATAGTCACCACGAAGGACATCATGTGGTAGAAAACGAGGCTAAGCTTATCCAGCTTAACCCCCGAAAAAACATTAGTGTCTTCACTAAAAAAAACACTGTCATCATTAAGGAATTAATCGGCAGCATTTTCTTTCAAACGGAGTACGAGGAAATGTTTCTTGGTACTCATCAATACCGATACCAAAATGAGTAACCTATTTAGTATTAAGTAATCTAAGCATCAGGGACTTCATGCAGCCATTTAGTGCTGTTTATGTTCCTTTGGTTTTACATATTGGCTATGAAAGTCTTCATGCACATGGTCTACTAAGCTGTAAAAACAGCTTTTTTTGAGTTTACTCAACTTAACTTCACCTAGATCAATTTTTAACCTTGAGTTGAGTAAACTCAAAAAGGCTGTGCAGCAAGTTGCCTTGAAATTTTAAGTTAAGTCAACTTTTCTTTTTTACAGTGTAGTTGAATTTAAATTAAGTGCTTAGCTACGTTAGTTACCTTGAATCAAGTAGGGTTACAATGGAGATGATTGGGTTTTGTTTGCTTTCAGAAAAGTGCTTCATTAAAGCTGTAAGTAAAATATGTTTCATTGTGTTCATTGTGTCGGACTCCCTTGTTGTCATTGACCCGTTATTTTTGCTCTAAGGTTGGCTGTAGCCATTTTTTCATTTGTTCATTTAACAATGAACACATCATGTTGAGTATTATGTTTATTTAAAAGCAATATGTAGACCCTGGAAGCGTACATGTTTTATATGGGTGTAAACCACAGGATTAAATTCAATATACAATATTGGATGAAACAAATACTATACTATTTTTGCACAAGTTAGTGAACCCTTCTTTCTCGACAGAGTAAATAGGGACCAGGTCTTGTGAGACATGAAATGTTATCACAACTGAGAAGTCAACTTGGGATTAGGGATAAATTCATACGTAGGGATAAATTCATATATTTAAAATCTATATCCTGAATTTATATATTTCTGTACAGCTGCTTTGGGACAATAAAACTGAATGAATTCAACATTGGGGTTTTCACCTCAAATCCGAGTTCCTTCCCTTGTTCCTTCGGCTGCTCCTGTTAGGGGTCACCACAGCGGATCATTTTGAAAATCATGTTAAAACATTCATTCGAAATAACCAAATTAATTGTGAAAATCACCCAGCACCAGATGATACCATTGAATCTGCTACGATTCGATTTAGTAGCCTCCAATCAATGTGACCAACTTTGTTCAGAATCTAGGGTAAGCCTACTGGTAATACACAAATGATGATAATGTAGAGAAGGACTATTTCAAATACCAGAGTTACAGGCAAATCACCTTCCTAGCCTATTTAGACATCAGTTTAAAAATATAAATACATTTTTTTACACACCAGTTCTGTCCTTTATTCGATAATAATCGATTTATACTCAATTATAATCAATAATAACTGATTTATGATAGTCGCCTTGAATCAATCCAATCGTTGCCTTTTAAATCGATGCATTGATCCAGATCCTTTGATCCTTAGTGTCTCGTCAGTGCTCAGTGCTCGCAGACCTGAAGTGCTCTCACTGCACACTCACTTCACTGCTCGTGAACATCTTTGGCACTGGGATTGATACCAGTATCAGTATTGACTCATTCCTAATCATCATAATGAAAATTAAATGAAATCCTCATTAAATTATATCCTCATAACAACCTGTAATTCTGCTTTTACAATGCTCAGAAACTCGGTGAAAAAAAAACTCTTCTTCACGTATAGCACTTCACTCATGGATGTTTTATAAAAGTCACCATGGGGATAACTCACTTTTATCTCAATCTGACATTTTGAGTGCAGAGTTGAGGGAGAACTGTTACAAAGTAGGGCGTGCTTTAAAAAAAAAAAGTTGGCTGCAACCAAAGTTAATTACGTGTATCTCTGGGGTTGTTGCGATTGCCATTGAACTGCACAAGGCAGTGGTATGCATGACAGATTAATTAAACTCAGTCTCCACTAACAAGCACTTTTTAATTAATGTTGCATGAATAACACTTCCTGCTATAAATACGCTTGGTCCAGATGATTATGAGCACTGATTTTCCTTCCGATACACCGCATTCTGGGTATCTAAAGATACAAGTCATTATCACTCACTTTATGGTAATTGCTGAAGCATGATTGCATATGATTTTGAATCACAAGTCGTGCGTCTATGAAGCCATCACCATTTGCATTAACAAGCTCTAAAATGATGGAATGTTCTGGAAGGGCAAAAAAATATGTATAGCTTTCTATCCTGTTGTTAGTAATTTTTTTCTTTTTTTCCCTCCAAGGTTTCTACCTAGTGATTTGAGAGCTTGACAAAATGAAAACAAATAGGCCAATTAAGAAAGTCGCCTATAATCTGTAGGGATCGGTATTGTGTTTATGAGCTGCAGGGATGCTCATCTGTTCACAGAGTGTCAGTGTCAGAAGACCCAAGGACCCGTAAAGCATTGATAAAAGAGAATGGCCAAGCCTGATGCCAAATGAGACAAAATTAGCTACACAAGTCAGTTTCTTTTTATCCATGCTTTCATCTCTTCTGCACTGAAAGCACTACAGCAGAGGATTGTTTACGTTGATTGATGGAAGATAATGCACTGACACAAGTTTATGGGTAATTATGCTTGATGAAAATGCTTGGAGCTGGAGATAAGGCATTGAAAATGCTTTTGTGGCATAGCTACAGCTACATGGCAGCTCAATGCAATGA
Source organism: Stegophilus panzeri (assembly GCA_024331685.1). Taxonomy (NCBI): domain Eukaryota; kingdom Metazoa; phylum Chordata; class Actinopteri; order Siluriformes; family Trichomycteridae; genus Stegophilus; species Stegophilus panzeri. The sequence goes on along the minus strand of JANDJT010000169.1, from coordinate 29,078,693 downwards.
ACATTTGTTTAAAACTCAAATTAATTTGCATTATTGTTGGAGTGCATTCACTGCCTTGATGTTATAACAAGAAGTGTCACAATACTATGGATAATGTTTTACTGTATTTTGGCTTAGCCTTGACGATAATAGCCCTTTTTGCTTCTTGGGACCAAATTGAACAAATGATCTCATTACTTTTCCATTAGGCAGCAATTAGGCATACCAGATTCAAATGTTAGCATTCAGATGAATATTTGTAATGTTTTTACATGTACAGTTTCATTTCATCTTAGAAAATTAGACCTTTTACAATACATGTGAGAGAGCTGTAATTACATAATTGCACTTTTGCATTTTGGTGTCTCCGGAAAGGATTTTTGGGCTTGGTTTGAACCTGTTAGCAGAAATTCTGCACTGTTTTTAACCAGTAGCTCTATCTTTGTGGCTTACAGATTTTTTAAATGATTTTAGGCTGAATCATTTCACCTACACTGATCAGCCATAACATTAAAAACACCTGCCTAAGATTGTGTCTGTCCCCCTTGTGCCACCAAAACAGCTCTGACCCATCAAGGCCTGGACTTCACAAGAACTCTGAAGGTGTGCTGTGGTATCTGGCACCAAGAGGTTAGCAGCAGATGCTTTAAGCCCTGTAAGTTGCTAGGTGGGGCCTCCATGGATCGGACTTGTTTGTTCAGCACATCCCACAAATACTCGATCAGATTGGGATCTGGGGAATTTGGAGGCCAAGTCAACACTTTGAACTCTTTGTCATGTTCCTCAAACCATTCCTGAACAATTTTTGCAGTGTATCATGGCCCATTATCCTGTTGAAAGAGGCACTGACATTAGGGAATACCGTTGCCATGAAGGGGTGTATTTGGTCTGCAACAATGTTTAGGTAGGTGGTATGTGTCAAAGTAACATCCACATGAATGCCAGGACCCAAAGTTTCCCAGCAGAACATTGCCCAGAGCATCACACTTCCTCCGCTGGCTTGCCTTCTTCCCATAGTGCATCCTGGTGCCATTTCTTCTCCAGATAAACGAGGCACACGCACCTGGCCATGCACATTATGTAAAAGAAAACATGATTCATCAGACCAGGTCACCATCTTCCACTGCTCCATGATGAAGTTCTGATGCTCATGTGCACATCGTTGGTTCTTTTGGCAGTGGACAGGGGTCAGCATGGGCACTTAGACTGGTCTGCGGCTCCGCAGCCCCATACACAGCAAGCTGCTGTGTGTTACTGTATGTTCTGACTCCTTTCTATCATAACCAGTATTAACTTTTTCAGCAGTTTGTGCTACAGTAGCTCTTCTGTGGGATCAGACCGGACGGGCTAGCCTTCACTCCCCATGCACATTAGTGAGCCTCGGGTCCCCATGACCCTGTCAGTTCACCGGTAGTGTGTGTGCTGTTTCTGTTTGGGACACAAATATAAATTATGTTTAGACTGATGAAAGAGAGGTTATGTGTGTCCTGGCAGTTTTTTTTGTTTCAGTGTGTACTGTATACTGATACCAAAATGAGTAATCTGTGGAACATTTTATTTAGTTGTTTATGCTGGTTGTTATCATGAGATGCTAGCAACAAGCATCTTGTTTTGAGTTTTTTTGTTGTTTTTTTTGTTCAACCTCTCAAGATGTTTAGATGGTATTATTAATAGAAAGCATGAGGGTGACTGAAATGAGTGCACAGAGCGGTAACAATGAGTGTGGCCATTAAAAATTAGTGCAAAGTGCTATGAATTACATCTTGACTCATGAGCAAAGTGTAGTGCTCAGTGCTCGCATCTGGAGCTTCCAGAACCTGGGTGGAGTTAATACTTGCAAAGCAGCAATAATTTTGACTTTGAAAATTCACTGAACATAAGTTTGGGGGAGTGGGGGGTTGAATACTTTTGCAAGCCACTAAAGTATTGCATGAGACTTGCATGTTGTGCACTGTATTACTGTGCATAATTACAGGAAATAGAAGATCTCCTCATAATGGCTGACCAGACACAGTCTGAGTTGTGTTAATGGAGATGAATGAGTAACTCTCTCTCTCTCTCTCTCTCTCTCTCTCTCTCTCTGCCTCTCTGACTCTCTCAGGTTCACTGAGTTCCTGGAGCCATTTGAAAGAGTTATTCAGCCTGAAGAGCTGTGGCTCTACAAGAACCCTCTGGTGGAATCAGATCTCATCCCCAAAAGAGTCATGTTTGTAAGTCATGTTTTTGGTTTGATGTGCTTGTAGAGTGTTTTATTGGCCCAGATCTATTGAGTGTCAGAGTGCAGGAAGGCACAAAGATCAGAGGCAAAATGGCACTTGGAATTCACCAATCTTCCTGCTTTGTGAATTCCAAGCGCAGCTTTGCGTCTGATTCTGATCCTTGGTAAGATTCAAACCAGAAAATAACTATAAATAGGAACTAGGAAACAGGAGGAAACATGGACAAAAAGGCTTAGAAGCTAGTGAGGTAGGTGAATCAGCTTAAAAATGCAGTTAACACATGCAAGAGTTAACTGCATTAGATAAACAAGGGACCTTGCCATGTCCCAAGGCACATTTCTAGTCTCAACCAAATGACATATGATATAATAATGTTGTAACGTTCAGTGTGGAGGTCAAGAGATACAGGATGCTATCGTGTGAGACATCGTTTATTAGGGCACATCCAAAAATCATAGTCAGTTCCAGACATGAGTCAATACACAGGCAGACAGGGACTTAACGACATGAAAATGCACTATAAGATGTCACAATAAGACAAATAAATAGATGGGTTTAAAAAGTTAAACTAATCAGAAGCTAACTGAAAACAGGTGAACACAATAATGGACACACTAGGGCAATAAACCAATGACAAGACAGGGACAAGACAGGGACAATGACAAGAATCAAAACGAAAAACAAAAAAAATCAAAACAAATGACAAGGAAGTGTGTTCGTGCTGGAATTTGCTCTGCGTGCTCTAAGTGGCAATTATCTGACAAATATATTCATATTTGGTTATATCCTTAAAACTGAGTACTGTACACATTATGTGAAATATAATGCCTGAATTAAACAACGCACACCTGTAAACAAAATGTTTCTAGGAACAACACCATCACATTTCACAAGCACGAGACTGACTTATTACATAGGAAGTCTCCTCTATGATAAAGGTCAGCTCTGTTCTCAGACATTTTGTCATGATGCACTGGTTTGCATGCCCCTAAGCATTTTGGTTTATCTACATGCTCTACATGTACGAGGATGCAGAGTTGCTGATTCACCATAAACGTTTGCATCTGCTGAAGCTGATTTATAATATCCAGTGGCATCATGTACTACCATTTTGAGTTATGTATTTTGTTGTTCCAACTTTTTAGAAAAACAAGAAGGCTGTGATAGCACCGTGCCAGGGGAATTTCCTTGAGGTGCCCACAAAAGACTGATGTACACAGCAAAAGGTCACGTCATCTGACAAATGTTTAAACATAACCCATTTATTAAATATAACAATTACAGCTGTCACAGGTCCACACTACATAATAAAATGTCCTTTAATTATTATTTTGCCTCAAGTTAATTCATTTGTTATACTATTTGGATGTCATCTCCACTGGGTAATTGGGGTGATATTGGGGGCTGTGATTCATTTTAGATCATTTCTCAAAATAATGTACAATTTACAGTAAGGTATAAGTCAGTGCCACTGTTTGTATCTGCATTTCAATCTGTTTAGTGCTCCAGATATTTAGATCAATTAAAAAAATATAATATGATAGAGATGTGTCCAAAACTGTTGTTAAATCCCTCAGCTTACTCAGTTATTATTTTTGTTTGTACCTGCCCAAGACATTTTCTAATGAATTTAGTTTCCCCTATGGCCCACAGTATAGGTCTAAACAAACTAGTAGCCTAATTTTAAACACAGCCACCATGACCAGGCAGTTACTAAGGATGAATGAATGAATGAATCTTGTAAATGCATCACTGTAAATGCATTGTTCACATTCACATTAAAGAATGCGGTCTTCCTCTGTCCCACAAGCTTCATATCCACTGGCAGTAAAAACCTCCTGCTTGCGTGACTTGTATAGTGTGGCTTCTATTTGTACCTGTATTTCTATCTGTTTAGAATACACTATCTTTTCATTCCGAATAGTGTATTTGTATTCAGTTATATATCTAATATATAGGTAGGTACAGTAAAGATGTGCCCCTTTCTAAAAGGAGAGGCTGCATTTTGTGAAGATTGACTTTATAGAGACCAGTGATTCCACTTTCATGCTCTTTATGGCCCCATCCTGGGCTTACATCCAACAAACTGAGAGCTTGTCCACTAGCATTAATTACTATGGGTTTTATTTTTATTTTTCATATTTCATATTTTAAGAATATGGATCTCTTCTAGTTTTTTACCGAAAGAGGATGTCATAGAAGAGCACATGTAGCTAACTAAGCTTTTAAAATAATTACAAAATGTAATTTTGTAATTATTGCATGTTTAGACTTCAATTGTTTGCTATTATTTTCTGCAACTATCACAGTGATCAAAGATCTGCAAGGATGAAAATAACCAAAATGCCTTTGACATTATCTTGGCTGAGGCAAAATTTTTGAGAATACCTTCTAGTCTCATGAGCTGTTGCTGTGCACCCTAACTGTAGGAGCAAGCGATGCATAACTTATATTATGTCTGTGTGCGTGTGTGTGTATGGCTTCAAGTCCAACAAAACCTAGACCATTTATGGATAATTTCTCATCGCTGTGTATTGACTTCTATTTTATTTGACATTTGTGTATTAATAATGTACTTATATTCATAAAAAAAACATATTGATTTGCTGTCACTGTTATCTTTTCTTGAGACCAGCAAATTGATGATTAGAAAAATTATGGGGGAGGGGTGCAAGATAAAAAATGTAATATGCATGGGAAATCATGACAAACATCATTAGAAAACACTCAAAGCAGGATTTGCTATGACCATCTCGGTTTCCAGACCTGAACTACATGACATCAGGCAGATGTGTCAGTAAGTATGTTAGGGAGGGCTACAGGGGTACAGAATATTAGGGAACCCAACTGACAGGATTCAGAAGATAGTTTGAAAGTAGAGGGAGAGAGTTATAAAGGCAAACGGTTTGTGCTATTAGGGCTTAGCAAGCACTGTCCTTTAAGCCCTTCCTTAAATCCAATGTAGCACAAAAGCAATACAGTTGAAAGTAATGTGATAATATGAGGCAATGAGAGGCAGGCAATGTTTCAAATAAACAATGTTTCAAATAGTGTTCTAATATATTGGGGATATATGAAGGCTGTTTGTCACGGACAGGAAGTGGAAAGGATCCTAGTAGTGATAATCATGCGAATCTCATGATTACTGCAAATTTCTCAGTTTAACAGTATTGGTTCTGCATTCGTTTATCAGCTGCCAGCGTATAAAGTAGCACTTGATCTAGCACATCCTATTTTTTCATGTTGAACTAGAAGTAAAAACAGAAATGACTTTTTCAATTACTTTTTATTTTGTGTACCAACACAGTAACTTAATGTGACAATGAAAAAAATTTATGTCATGAAATTTTAATATATGCATGGGACATGTATATTTTTCCTGCTTTCATTATCTTGTTTTAGAATGAATTTATTGTGTCTATGTATTGGTACTCACAGTTTAACGGACAAACTACCCAAGAAGTCATCTGCTATGGTTACAGCTCTGTGTAATTTTATTTTAATAATCTACATACTACAGTATATAATTCGTACAGAAATGAGACACACTTGATGTATTCCCCATACATACATATATGCATACATACACTATAAGGCCACAATTTGTGACTAAGGATAAATGACCATCACACCTACAGTATCTCACAACAGTAAGTACACCCCTCACATTTTTGTAAATATTTGATTATATCTTTTCATGTGACAACACTGAAGAAATGACACTTT
>JANDJT010000169.1:29044958-29072669 GCA_024331685.1 Stegophilus panzeri | reverse complement strand
TTTGTTGCCAGCGGTTTAGACATTAATGGCTGTGTGTTGAGTTATTTTGAGGGGACAGCACATTTACACTGTTACACCAGCTGTACACTCACTACTTTACATTGTAGCAAAGTGTCATTTCTTCAGTTTTGTCACATGAAAAGATATAATCAAATATTTTAAAAAATGTGAGGGGTGTACTCACTTTTGTGAGATACTGTATATGTGCTTGTTGAGTATCCCATTCCAGATTTATTCACTGCTTTCCTGTTATAATAGCCTTGGCTCTTCAGGGAAGGCTTTCCACTAGATTTTGGAGTGTGGCTGTGGGGATTTGCCCATTTGGCCATAAGAGCATTACTGAGGTCAGGCACTGATGTTGGATAATGAGGCCTGGTGTGCAGTCAGTGTTTCAGTTCATCCTAAAGGTGTTCAGTGGGGGTGAGGTCAGGGCTCTGTGCAGGACACTCGAGTTCTTCCACTAAACCTTGGCAAACCATGGAGCTCGCTTTGTGCACCGGGGCATTGTCATGTTGGAACAGGTTTGGGCCCCTTAGTTCCAGTGAAAGGAAATTGCAATACTACAGCATATCACGACATCCTATACAGTTGTGCGCTTCAACCTTTGTGGCAACAAATGGCCAGGTGTCAAAAAACTTTTGGCCATATAGTGTACTGTACATCTCCTGTACAACTGTTAGTAGTGTGTATGTAGTTACATCTGAGGTCGGAATAGCGATATGCCCAAATCCAGTGATAAATCCTCATTATGTGTGTGTAACTCAAATCTGAATATGGCCCTTAGAGACCACTCAAAGAACACAAAAGGGTAAAAATGCATGTGAACGTTATATTTGGGCTTATGCCTTTAGCATGGTAGTCATTCAGTAACCAAAAACCTTTTTAAAACAAACAACTTTCCAGCTCGCTTGCTGCTCTCTCTGCTTTGCTTTGTTCATGGACACACACACACATACACACACATGCTCAGCTCACTGCTCAGGGAGAGAGAGAAATAGAGGGAGCTCACATAAATACGTGGGACAACAGAGCTTACATTACTCATTAACTCTCTAGCTCATCCCCTGATAACTCCCTCTCTGTGCAGAGTCAGAAATGCCTAATGCCACCACCTGCTTCAGCGCACGTTCAGGAAATACACACTTTTGAATTGATATCATGATTCCTTTCGCTATGTCTTATAACTCATTATAATACTACTATACCAACCACACTAATTTGTCTTGTTGGTTTCAAATTAAATGTCTGACTTGTTCACTGTATCCCCACAAATAGATTTTGGCTCATTGTACTGAGATTGTGTTACATTGTGCCTTACACAATTTTATTGGCCTTTGGCAACTTCAGTCACACATTTTGCCTTTAGCCTCATGGTACATTATTATTTTTCCAAGGCCAGTGACTCAGGAGAGCAAAATAAACACTTTTTATTTTCCCTCCTGTCACATGCACAAAGACTTGGATATAGGTGCAAAGCTGAGACAAATCCACAATCCATAGTTGATGTCAAATAAACAAGCAGAAATTCAAGAAACTAGATAATTGAACAATACTACATTGCTGGATACTATAGAGAGGTGAAGACAAAAGCTCAGCCACAGTATATAAACTATAAACGCAAAGGCAAAAGACTGGTGATGTGCAAAAACGACAGTGGCAAGACTTAGCAAGAAATAACAAATCAATCATGTTAGCCAAGAGTAGGAATGGACATTAATGTGACACCTCCAAGCAATCTGTGATATTAAACTAGGATTAGTCATGTCAGTTATGATGATTTTTTTTATTTTAAAAGCTCCAGCATACAATGAGTCTCTTCTTTCTAAAGCCTCCAGCCCACTACCCATTAATTACAGCAGGTAAAGGTCATGCTGGTGCTGAGTAAATGAACACATTTGCAGGTTGGTAGTAATTACTCAGACATAGAAAAAAAACAAACCTCGGTTTTGTGTTAAGTGTAAGTGGATGTGAACCGGGAGTCTTTCACTGTTGTGTAGGAGGATAGATGGTAGTACTAAACCACAGACCAAAGGAGCCCCAGATAAACATTTTCTCATTCTATACATTTCATTTCATAATGAGATTTTATTTTTTTTGTTCTTTGTAAATATCCTTTCATTTCAGAGTGATGCATTGCTGAAAGATGTCTCTGAGAAGTCTAATATTATGCATAGATAATAATGCTGCTTAGACCTGGTGTAGTTTTTGATGGGTTTCCAGAATCCCATTGAATCCTATTGAAATGAGTTTTAGAGTGTCAGTGGGGAAATTGTGTTGTGTAGGCCGATCTGGATTTATTTCATAACGATTGGTTACTACAGACGTACCAGGCAGCTCAATCCAATCTTGCCATTTTCCTCTGATCTCTCTTATCAACAAGGCGTTTCCACCCACAGAACTGACGCTCATTCAATGTTTTTTTTGTTTTTCGCACCATTCTGTATAAACTCTAGAGATTGTTGTACGTGAAAATCCCAGGAGATACAATTTAAATATGCTTAATATAAATATTATATACACTTACAACATGGACAGCAATAGATTCTTGTGGCATGATTACGTTTTTTTCTTTACTCATGCAGGCTATATCATTCCTGACCCCTCTGGCTGTGATCTTTGTGGTGAAGATCATACGACGAACAGATAAGACCGAAATCAAAGAGGCATGTTTGGGTAAGTCCAGGAGAAATAAAGTTCTACCTTCTCTACCAATGATGGTTTTCTTTGGAACTGGAGAAGTATTACAGTTTGCTCGTTTGTGTCGTCACATAAAATGCTAAGATAGGAAGCCATATTGGCACTATTTACGAGTACTGTCTGTTATTGTCTGGCAAGGTACACCATCAGTACTTGTTATGACTTCTTAAGAAACCAACAGTCTGGAATGAAAGGAGTAAGTTATGTATGTAACTCTGGTTCTAAGAATGGAGGCCACCTAGCCTCCATCTCATCTAGTCACTTAGCTTGATGGCCTAACGGTTACACATGTAGCCTTCTGTTTTATCTATTGTGGTATTTGTACAGCAGTTAGTCTAAAATAAACTGTTTCATGATTTCCTATTTAGTAAAAGTGACAGGGGCCAAGCTAACGAACAATGGACTCACCGTTTCATTTGTTGCTTGATTAAGTTCAATGAAGTTTGTCACATTACTCACGTAATGGAGGCTAGGATGGATGCAAATGCAGATAAGAGCTTTATTAAAGAGAGGCAGGCAGACAAATCCAAATTGTGAAACAAAAGCATGGTCAGAAACAGGCAATGGATCAGGCGATCTGCAAACGGGCATTAAACAGGCAAGGCAAAAACACGTAACGAGAAACGAGAAGCATCAAAGACTATGAAACAAAACGAGGAACAAGGCACAAAGGCTTGGTACGTGGAAATCTCACGCAATACTTCACGACGTACAAAAAGACACGAGGGGTTTAAATGAAAAAACGTAATCAAGGGTGAACAGAAAACAGCTGAGACTAACGATGACACATATGGGAAACAACCAATAACAATACAGGTGCTGAGACAGGACATAAACCATAACAGATGCACGTGTAGAAAGTAACCAAAGTCAATGTCACTGAAAATCCTGAAGCGCGTTCTTGCTCTTCGGAGCGCGCTGCATGCTCCAGTGCCTAGCGTGAGGGGAAATCGTGATATAGTTCAAATTACTTTTAAGCAGTTTCAAATAATCCAGCAGACACTGCTGATTCTCAACAGCAGTTGCCAAAAAAACCTCTAAACAAAATGTATTAATTAATCAGTTAATTGATTAATCAATCAAATAATTAATCAATCAATTAATCAATTAATTAATTAATCAATCAATCAGTTAATTAATTAATTAATTAATTAGTTAGTTAATTCATACAGCTCCTCAAATTGGTGTTTCTCACAGAGTTTGATCAAGCTGTCCTCTTCATGCTCAACACAGATTTTGTTAAGAGGCAGAGTGGGCTCGAGGCTTCTATTTAAATGCCGTTTGAATTTTTTTATGCTTTTTTATTTGTGGCTCAAAACCATATGCGTTATGATTTGCTTTGTTTGTACCAAGGCTCATAGAAGCCTGAAGCACAACAGAAGCCATTAGGCTAGAAAGCTGAACACAAATCCAATTAAACCAAGCCAGAGAGAGAAAACTATTGCTCAGTATAGCACTTCAGAGATTAAAATCTTTCACAGTGTTAAATATGACAATTATAGAGTCAGGAAAGCATAAAAACATATTCTATTACAGCAAACAAAAGCTGTAATTTTTTTGTCATAATGTTAGGATGGTATAGTGGCAGCATGATAAAAGGGGTGAATTTGTTCAGCCTGAGACGTGAGTTCTAGACCTCTTTGTAACAATCTGCTACTAAGGGCTAAAGTGGGTTCAGGTGATGGCATTGTATTAAGTGTATGTTGATGTAGCCTTGCACAACAGAAGATACACTGAAAATAATGAGTCTTAAGAGAGAGAGTGTGTCAGTAAACATAATTGTGCATAAGCTTGCTTGTGATAAAAATGGAATACCTGTTTTCATACAAAATAAATTAATAGTACAATATAGCATAAGGCCATGGTTTGGCTGTTAATACAGCTTATATGATTAACTCATTTCATCTATATCTCACATCACCTTTATCTCAGCAGCATCCATATTAAACTTCACTTCTGACTTGTGTACGCATAGTTTTTTGTGTAAACTATGCATGCACACATTTCTATGCATCGAATGTGATTTATCAAGTTTTGCTTATGTGTGAGGATGTGCGTATATTTCTGCACACTCCTCACCATGCGTATGCTAGTCATAGAAAAGTGTAATAGCAGGTAAACTGACTATGCAGAGCTTCTATATCACGTACTGTCTATCATATCAGCTAAAAAGAGAGAGTAATTATGGATTCCAGTGCTCATAAGATGCAGATAGATTATGTCTTGTTCGAAGATTTGGCTCATGCTGCTTTGCAGAGGGAATGTGTTTTTTAGCACACTGTGCTGAGACTGGGGTGTGGATCATCAGTCGATTTTGTTTGCCCAGTGCAGTATAAGTTGATCTCTATTCTAGGGCTTTCACTTATGAAACTACGTTTCAAAGAGAAATTTGAGATGGTTCTGGCATTTCCTAACCAACTGCGAGTTGAATAATGACACGTCTTGCCTTCATTCATATATCTCACACTGCATTACATTTCCAAAATCTAATGAGAAAAAGCAACAAAAAGCAGCAGAATAAACAGGAAAAATCGCAGAATGGCAGAATGTAATTGGTGAAATGTAGAATGCACACACGTACTCATTAAATAAACAAACAAACAAACAAACAAATAAATAAATAAATAGGTCGGATGTATTTTTTTTTTAATTATTATTTATTTATTTATAGGACAAACCACCCATAAAAATGCCAAATAAACCATTTTAGTTTTGTTCAACTTTATGCAACAGGATCTTTACTTCATTGTCAATGAAGTTCATCTTTGTAGACCTTTTGTTATGTTCCGTGTCACCTGAAACAAGCAGCATTGCGAGCAGGCTACTGTGCATTTTACATGGAATTTGTTTACCATATTTGGTGATTTGAGGGTGTTTCTTTATGCAATTGAGCATGGTCGTGCACGAGCATATCAAAACAAACACATCAATTTAGATTTATCAGTAGCTATTGTGTACAGCTGTGTGTACTCAATATGGGTCATTCCATCTCAAGTGGTCCAATGCAGGTTACTCGACTGTTTTCAAAAAAATTTTTTGAGTGATTACGTCTATGTATTGGCATTGAAAAACCATAAAAAATTGTATTTTTATTTTACTTGGTTTAACTATAATAGCCATCTTTTTGTCATGGCACACAACAAATTTTTGCTTATACAGCTGTTTACGGAAACCTCACTATCTCGGCTCAGGATGGGCCTAACTTCTTGGGACAAAAACTGATCTCTAGAGTACATTGCAATGTACATGTAAAATCTATTCACACATACCTTCTGTATACCTGTAACAACATGATTGATCAGGCTGGTTCTTCAAATCTTGTTCTTGAGGTTCACTGTCCTGCAGAGTTTACCTCCAACATCAAACACATTTTTTGCAACAGAATGCTACTATAGAGGACTTATTTATTTCAAAACTTCAGGTTCATATCTGGTCCTCCACCAGAGATATTCAGCCTCAAACTGAGACTTGAACCCTTCCCATTATAAATTGACCATAAAAGTGGAACTGTGAGCAATCTTGAGCATTACATTTGGACTTAAGTTCTAAGTCTAAGAAAGACGAATGTCCAAAATGTTTATATATGTCCATATACCTATGAATGTGCTCTAGAGATCAGCTTTTGTTCCAAGTAGCTAGGACCATCCTGAGCCGAGATACTGAGGTTTCCGTAAACAGCTGTATAACCAAAATTTGTAATGTGCCATGACACAAAGATGGTGGTTTTGCAATGCTACACAATTTATAACAGATGTGTCAAGAAGAATAAATAAAGCAGAGTGAGTAAAGATTAGACAAGTAGTATGCCTGCCTTGAGGTGGTGGAAGATGGATTAAATAATGATAATGAGTCTTTATTGTTCACATATGCACAGTGAAATTCTTTTCTTCACATACCCCAGCATATTAGGAAGTTGGGGTCAGAGCGCAGGGTCAGCCATGATACAGCGCCCCTGGAGCAGAGAGGGTTAAGGGCCTTGCTCAAGGGCCCAACAGTAGCAGGTTGAACCCCTGACCTTCAGATCAGTAACCCAGAGTCTTAACCGCCAAGCCACCACTGCCCCACATTTAAAATGGTTTAAATGTAAACCATTTGTTACCATACCAAATCATAAAGTGTCTCATGGTCAAACAGGCAGAGGTCGATCATCAGGCAAAACAAAGCAATAAATATTAAAGTGGATGGTGAAACTGTAAATTAAGAAACAGAGATAATAAGCAGGGAAAACAATGCTTAGAAATACACACAGCAATGTCAAACCTTGCAAGGAGTGTCATGTGATTATACACAGAATTGAACGAGTGGTAATGAGAAACAGGTGTGTGATTTAACATACAATTGAGTAAAAGCGTTATATTTTATAGATTGGATAGTGGATTAACACTGACTTCTGGATTGGCACTGGATCCAGATCTCACACACATATGTTGAGAAAAATAGGGCCAAAGATTGAACAAGCTACAGTGCCCTTCACTAATATTGGCCCCCTTGTTAAATATGAGCAAAGAAGGCTGTAAAAAATTGTCTTTATTGTTTAACCTTTTCATCTTTTGTTCAAAAGATTCACAAAAATACTCTGCTCTCATGGATATCAAACAACTGCAAACTGGAGGGCACTGTATCTGGCATAATTTGAACAGAGATGTCATTGAGAATAAGTAATATAACAGCTGACAGAAACACAAAGCTGCAAAGATTATATGCCAGAGAGCTTGTCGGCAGTTACAAATTCCTTGGCATGCGCATACTAGAGAATATTATTATCACATTGAGAAAGGGAGATTTAAATCACTATTCATTTCATACATTATTTCAATTAAAGCTTCAGTTAAATATTTGTATAGACCGTTTAACAATAGACATTGTCACAAAGCAGTGATGCAGATTTAGATCAGCCAGAATTAAATGTGCAGCCAGAATTAAAAGTGGTAAGGAAAAACTCCCTGAGACATCATGAGGAAGAATCCGTGAGAGGAACCCATCCTCTTCTGGGTGAAAATAAGGTGCAAACTTTAAACGATTTGCATAAAAAGTGCAAGCTGATTTACTAACAAAGTAAATTACTCTACAGAGCATTGCGTCTTTCATGTAAACAAAATAACTCATCCGTAAGTGGCATTAGTTTATGCTGTCTAAACTTCACATGCACATTTGTCATTTGTCTTAATGTCTTCTTTTTATGTCTAAAATCAAATCTGTCTTCTATTCTACAGCTGTGTCTCTCGCACTAGCACTGAATGGCGTCTTCACAAACACCATTAAGTTGATAGTCGGCAGGTAATCCATGATTCAGTTTATATTTCTGTTTGCATCAGCACTTATGAATTTCATATTGTTTTAATGACATCTTCTCACTGATGTTATGTAGGAGTTTGTCTTGCCAGTATGCATTTTAACCAAACTATGAGGAAATGACGAAGAACGTTTTAATACTTATAAAACTTATAATAATCTAATGAAAATATTGTTGATTAATATTCTTATTCTCAATTACTGTTTAATGTTTTAATGATATGTATGGCAAACTCTGTAAATCTGGTGATCATTTTAATTACTTTTAATATTTGCCATTCCTTTAATGAAGCCCAAGCTTAACATATGTTTCATTTTATTACCATGTTTGAACTTACTGCCCCAATAATAATTATATTTTTATCACCTGTTCATAGATGTACATAGTATTTTCAGGTGAGTTTATAGAAATGAAGCTTTAAACTGTAACCAAATAGCATATGCTCAAAAACCAAGGCAAGTGCCAATATTTAAAAAAACAAAAAACCTTTTAACTATAACCTACTGACAGACCCAGTTAGGTATGCCTTGTTTGGAAATCAGCAATGTCATCTAATTAATTGATGTCAACTAACTAATGTCAACTAATTAATTGCTAAGAAATAGATTATATTACATATATTTGGATGTGACTGCAAACTGCTTGCACTGTAATGTGTGCACTTGTATAAACTCGAGGACTTCAAGCTTATTTTATGTTTCAGGCCAAGACCAGATTACTTTCACCGCTGCTTCCCAGATGGCCAGGTGAACGCGAAAATGCTGTGCACAGGAGAACCAGGCCTGGTGTCTGAAGGCCGAAAGAGTTTTCCCAGCAGCCACTCCTCCTGTAAGTGTAATATCTCTTTGAAACACCTTGGAGACTGTATTGTGCTGATGCACACTGTATTTATTCCTGAAAGTAAATTTAGCTCCCTCAGAAGTCCAAAACTTTCTTAGCCAGACTCTATTGTCCAGTCAGTAATTGGGTAAATAAAGTCGTTTGAGCTTTAAAAGATGTTTTGAAGTTCAGCATAGAAAGAGATTTATTTCATAGCATATTGTGATCCTGGATGAACCGGTCACAGAGATGGCTAGTGCCAAACAAAGTCCACATTCTTGTATAATGTGGTGAAAGGAGTAGATTCCTGGAGCAGGATTTTTTATTGAAGCAGGACATTTAGAGCACTCATAAAAAGAAAAAAGAAAAGCTTTTGAATAAGCATTTATGTGTGCTAGATTTACTGGATGTGTGAAGTACCAAACTTTAGTTCTCAATAAATTGCAATACGGCATCAAACGAGCAGTGAACTTCTTGCACACGAGTCCTTTTTTTTTGTTTTTTTTACATGCAATGTGCATATAACATGTCTCAATCTACTCTCATATAAATCTGTCATTAAACACACCCAAATTTATACAGGTATGGCAGTAGTGAGAGGCTCAATGAAAGCTACATTTATCCAAGATGAAAAATGAATTGAGTGGAAAGAAAATTCTTTCAAAGCTTTCTGAAAATACAGTCAGTACTAGTCAGTAGCATTTTTAAGAATTAAGAAAGGAAAACGTTTACAGGTCCATAAGTATTTAGACAGTGATACAACTTTCATAATTTTGCTTCTGTACACCACCACCTATAATGCTGCATTTGTGATGCCCTGCAAGTGGTAATTTGCAAGTTGTACTGACATAATTTCCTACCTCAGGATGTTCAACGTGCGAAGTGGAAAAAAGAATATAGACACCTACAAAACCATTTTGTTTTGCTCTGTGAGAAATGTAAAGCTCTTAAAAAATGTAAAAAAAAAAACCCAACAAAACAAAACTTTTAAAAAATGCTATTTTTACCTCACTTTTACAGTTACAGACCCGAGTGGCAATTGGGGATGTTCTATTATAGTGAGCTTCTGACATTCATGTTCATTTTGACATTCATTTTGGACTGAAAATGCAGTACAACAAGCTAACAAGTGGACCATAGCAAGCTGTAATAACGCTAATGTTGATGATTACCTTCTCAAAACAGTGATTAATATGGTCAGTCTTATAGATTTAACCCTCCTATTATGTTATAGGTCAATCTGACCCATTTCCACATTTGAGATGTCTGAAATACTGGTTAATCTCTTTTTTTCTCTTTGAAATGTTTTAACTTTCCTCATTTAGGGTCATGAACTTATATGCAAATATTTCTTCCTATGGCTTGTCTTGGACAAGCCATAATAAAGATTTACTGTTTTAAGCTGTTCTTTGCTGTTTTGTGTGTATTTAAACTGAGGAAGTCATTTTGACCCATGACATAATGGATGTAACTTTTTTTTCCAACATAATAGGATGGTTAACCAAGTACTGTGTTTGTATATTAACTGATCTAAAGCCAATACAGCTATAAACTCATTTAAAAGTAGAGACGTTTCTTTACACTGTTCACAGTGTGAGTGGCCATGTTGATTTGACATCACTTTGTAGACAGGGAAAGAACTTATTGTTTCCCAGTTGAAGGTGGGGAATTACAAGTTGCAACTTCGCCTCGAATGCAACATTAGACTAAGCATTAGACTTCACTGGCCTACAATACATAGTGAAGCTGCATGTCATTTTGATGTACAATGTTGGCTATGCGTCATCATAACCCTAGCAGCATATTCTGATGATAATGTTACTGCTTGGCATTAGTGTTAGTATTATCATCAGAATATGCCCTTCATGTCATTTTGATCTACTGGCTATGCATCATTGTTACCCCATCAGCATGTCCAGAGGACAACGCTAATGCTTGGCACTGTAGGCAGACAATACAGCATCTGTCTCCACACCTAAGGACAAAAATCTTGTAGTAATCCACAGACATGATGCATTTAGCATCATATTAATATTTACATTTAATTTACCACTCAGTAACTTAAGACCACATTATAATGATTATAACAGAATACTGCTCATAAGGCAAATATTTGGCACATTGCCTTTTCTCTGGTGATTAAGGTCAATTAAAAGCAAACGGCTTATTAAACATTATGATTTTTTTGTCATGTATTTCATGCATGATTTGTAAACAAACAAAAAAAAAGAAAATATGCAAATTTATTAAATTGCCTAGTTTTAATATAATTGAACATTATTAGATCTGCCTTTTTAATCCAATCTGGCAGATGGTCATAAAGAACATATTGTGAGGTGAAGACTCAGACTGAATTTGGAAACATCAGCCCTATTTCCATACAGTGTCTATAACAGCTGATTTTATATCATCTTTAGAATGCTGTGACATATGAGCATTACAGTACCTAATGAAGTTTGAAGTAGTTGGATTTTGCTATTGAGTTCTTAAATACACTGAAAATAAAGATTCAGTGGTTCAATAACAACGACAATAACAAATTTGTTCTTTTTTTTATGCAAAAAAGACTTATTTGCTTTCAGTTCTGTACTAAAATTAATTAATGTAAATATGTGGCTAAATAATACTCCCAAAGTGTATATTTTACTTACTTTACTGGGTTAAATTTATTATTTTGCAAGTGCTCAAAACTAGAAAAACAGAAGTAATGCTTACTTGAACCAAATGCATACTAAAATGGGGGCATTGTTTTGAACTCGATTTGTGTTCACAGAACTTTAAACTGCTTTCATTTTGAGCATTACCAATGGGCTGTTTTCAGTACTTCCTGTTTTGTGCCTTTAAAGCCTAAGGCTATTGTGGTATGAAATGTTTTGAAATATCGTGTGTTTCGGTAAAGTTTTCTTGGTTCACCTTCTTTGTGTTTCTCAGTCATGTGTATGGTGTGTATGTGTGTGTACTCAGAAGTTAATTAAATAGTCCTGTTGGGTTCTGCGAGTTTAGTCTGTATGATGGGTGATGTACAGTAAGTGTATTTACTTGTTAAAGGTATTAGTGACCATTAAATAATAATGATGATGATGATTATGATGAGCACTTTTTACAGTGTTAACTACAGTATGTAGTTCAAATGAGTCTGAGAAAAACAAGTCTGAGTAAAATTTACTAATTAAAAAAAAAAAAGAAAACTGCTGGTTACATTTACTTACATTTTTATGTGAATAAGCCTTGGTTTAATCAATTTTAACCTTACTTAAAATATGCTTAGTTAAATTAACTACAAATGTTTTTGTGTGGAAATTGTTACCCCATTTTTCTTGAGTAAATTTCACTCCAGTATTTTGTTTTTCAGTGTAATTGTTTTGTAGTATAAATAGACAATGTGTAAAGCAAACTAAATGCTTAAATGAACCTTATAAGGTTACAGAGGTAATGAAGGAACGGTTTCCTTCAGAATTAGTGGAGCTTTTCTGTTTGTTTATTTCCTTGCTGAGTACCAACAGCAAAGTCGTCATCTTTTGACTTGCATACTTTTTCAAGCCAAATTACCCTAGTAATTTCAAATTACCCCAGTAACAGTCCATACATAACATACGCAACGTTCTTTTCTACTACCTTTCATTCTGGAGCATCACGCCTAACCATCACAATCATATGTGCTTGGTGAACATCCCATTCCAGAGTTTGTCCCTCCTTTGCTGATATAAATGTCTCTATATCTGACTCTTCTGGGAAGGCTTTATGCTATATTTTTGAAGGCCCACACATGGATGTGATGGTCATGTGTCTACATAAAATACTTTTGGCCATATGGTGTAATATCAAAGTTCAGTCTGTAAAATATGGCGATTGTCCACAAGTGAGATTCTTCTTAGAGCAATCCAGGAGGTAGAAACAGTCAGAAGCATCAGAAGCCAGGTTAGCCTGGGTAATACCAACCAAAGAGCAGATACTGTACATTTGGGCAGGTGGGCCAGGGCACATACTCAGCTTCAAGAACACATAACATCCTACAGAGTCAATATTAACGCAGTTCGCTGACTTTTCCCAGGTGTAGTGCTGGCCAGCAAAAATAAATTTTAATCTTAAGCACATGCCACTTTAGGTCCACACCTTCCTACTGACTCATATGGCAAGGTGAATAAACAGCTTAGCAGCAAGTCCAGATCACACGTACATGTAAACATTTAGTATAGACCCCAGATGACGTGGCTTTGTGCTCCTCAAGGCAAAGTGTACTGCATGTTGAATGGCTTATTATCTCGATTGAAAATGGTTGAAAACGTCATGAAATAGTGAAAAAAAGGCTGAAGTTTGTGATCAAAAAATGGCATATAGTGATTAAAAGCGCTGTTTGCAGATCAACAGTGAAAAGTTGGCCATGTGGAAAGATTTCATAGTTTCTACGAGGGACATTAGACAAGTGATTTGTAATCAATGTTCCTGAATGGCTAAAACACCTAATGTAGAAGCAACAGAAGCAAAAAAAAACCCCAAAACAGAATGTTCCTGTTAGCATCCTGATGCCATCTGTAACCACAGTTTAAAAAAAAAAAAAAGACCAGTGCCAAAACACAAATTGTGACAAATTTATGTCTTGGATAATGACCAACTGCTTTCTTTTGTTGAGGAGGTAGGAATTTATCAGCTAATGGAGCATGTTTAATGTTTAAACTACATTGCAATTTCCTTTTATACAATTATTACATTGCATACTTTAGCCATAATAAGTGTATTTTCCTAAATTTCTTACAGTTTTATTATTGTTTCATTCAAGCAAAAAAAAAAAAAAACTATTTTCCTTTTAATTAATCAATATTTACTAGAGTGTATGACTAATAATTAACCCTAACCATAGTTGCTCTGGGTAATTGAAAATCTTCATGAAAATGAGTCAGCTCTCCAGTAAGGTACCACTGAAAATGAAGGAGTTAGACATTAAGATTTTCTACGCCTCCTCCATGCCTGTCAGGGAAAACAGAATGTGTTATCCGAACATTATCATCACTTCTGAACATTCCACTTGAATGCAGCAGGAGGATCTGTGAGATGTATGTGTAAACACCAGGTGGGCTTTGCATAGTCGAAATTGCCTGTATATTATTAATGCAGGCATCAGCACTTCTAAATAAATGCGTTTGCAGCTTGTCTAAACTTTTCAACCTTCAAATCTTTCCCAGTGCCAGGTCAAATGAATAACCGTTTCCACCCAAATGAGACGCAAAACTTTAAATTAAATGATTTGTGACTAACTGTATTCTCCTACCAAGCCTATGATGGAGTCGAAAGTTATTTATATGCTTATTTGATATTGTTTTTTTTTTGTGTGATATTAACAGTGAGAGAAATCTTCATTTCATATCCTAAGAAGCTACTCCAAAAACTAGTTGACCTAAATTAAGTCATGTCAGTAAGAATCTAGAGATGCGGAAAATTACTGAACACACTTCCAATTATCAGAATTTATATCATTGTTCATATTATACTGTCTCGGAATATTGTAGGCTGGACAGTCAGTAAAACTATAAATCATATACCAATCTTTGTTTGTTTTTAGGAATTCCAACGAACAAAAGTCGTACCTTTTAAATAATGAATCTTATGAATTAGCAATCATGTTGACCAAGGTAATATAACACGATTGCACTATCCATCCATCCATCTTCTATACAGTTTATCTATACAGCCTATCCCAGGGCGCATCAGGCACAAGGCAGGGTACAGGGTGCCAATCCATCGCAGGGCACAATCACATACACATAGACATAGACACAGTACGGACAACATACCAGTCAGCCTACCCTGCATGTCTTTGGACTTGTGGAGGAAATCCCCACAGCACAGGGAGAACATGCAAACTTCACACACAGGGCAGTGGTGGGAATCGAACCCCCAACCCTGGCAGTGTGAAGCAAACATGCTAATCACTAAGCCACCGTGCGCCCACAATTGCACTAATAATAAACATAATGAACTCTTAACATACATAGTTCATTTTTAAAACAGATTGGTAGATATGTTACATATTTGTTACATATGTTTTTACATATAAGATAAAAAGTACACAGATAATAAAAGTTTTTTTTATGTTAAAGTGGAAATTAAATATATATATATATATATTTACTATGAGAAATGCAGTATTACCGTGACTCAAATGAAACCTTTAATTTTTTATTCTGCATTGTGTATTGCAAATAAATGTTATAAAAGTGTATCATTATTTTTCTACATAATTTCCATTTCATTCAATGCAAGTGTTCCAGCACTTAATGAGTGTTTGTATTCCTCTGGGGAAAAAACTCAATTCACTTCTAATTTATGTCACTCTTTGAAGGTTTTCATTTGACTTCACTTCTATATGTTCCAGAATTGCTTACACCCTAAGGAATATTTAAAATAAAACAATGCAAACAAATTGTGCTGCCAGAACAGCTCTGACCCGTCGAGGCATGGACTCCACCAGACCTCTAAATGTGTGCTGTGGTATCTGGCACCAAGACGTTAGCAGTATATCTTTTAAGTCCTTATTTTTGCCGTGTGACAGGGTGCATTATCCTGCTGAAAGAGGCCACCAAGGGGACTTTATGTGCCTGTGGGCTATGTATATCTGGTTCTTGTGGTAAGAACATTATGATGTGTTAAGTTCATCCGAGGATTTCCATTGACGTAAATTAGTTTTCTTTTAAATCTCGAGCAATAAGAATATCTTTCAAAGTGTCTTTCAGATTTCAAATTCCAATAACCCAGGACACATGCCGAGTGTGATAATGAAATGTTGCAGCCGAGAAACAGCACAGGGTGACAGCGCTTAGTTGATTTCTTTGCACAAATGTCAAGAGGGCATGCATAAACAAAATGCATGGATGTAATTTAGCGTACAGCATGTGCATTTATCTGAATCTGTAAGCCCTATGATGTGCTGCGTAATGAATATGAATAACCTTGTACTACAGAAACCCTATGTTAATGAATTCCATCAAAAGTAAAAGTGAATTTAAATGAGTGGATTGAGCCATTCTTAATTGTTTAGATCTCGTTGATTTTTATTAGGGGTGATGTAGTGTCATCATTTGAGGATAGAATTTGAAGTAGTTTAGAGAGGTGTAGTTGCATTTGACACTTGAATTTTGATTTGTTGATTTTATGTTACAGTGTAAAAGACAGGGAGTTGTTTGGTATATTGACTTTCTTGATATCAGATGTTCTTGTTACTAAAAGCAAAGCGTAATGCTCATAGATGTTATGCAGATGTGTAGTGCTTTTCTTCTTCCTGCCTTTCTTTCATTGGAGAGTTTATTCATTCATATTTTCTAACAACTTTATTATGTTCAGTGCCACTGTGGATCCTGGAAACAGTGGGTGTGAGACAAGAATATACCCTGGATAGGACTCAGGGCATAGTGCGCACACTCACTCACACCTAGGGCTGATTTAGCTAGTACACCTAATGGCATGTTTTTGGGAGGTTGAAGGAAACCCAGAGAATGCATAGGAAACCCACATAGACACGGGGAGAAGATATGAAACTCTGCACAGAAATTAACTTTAACAAGCACAGTCTAGTACCTCATGTTATCTCAGGTATTATTTTCTTATTGGGCGGCTGTGGCTGAGGTGGTAGAGTGGGTTGTCCACTAATCGTAGGGTTGGTGGTTCGGTTCCTGGCCCACATGACTCCACATGCCTTGGGTAAGACACTGAACCCCAAGTTGCTCCCGATGGGAACATGCCAGCTTTGCGCCTTGCATGGCAGCTCTGCTACCATAGGTGTGTGTGAATGGGTGAATGAGAACCAGTGTAAAGCGCTTTGGTACCACTAAGGTTAAAAAAGTGCTAAATAAGTGTAGACCATTTACCATTTCTTGCCAATCAAAATAAATTTCACTTCTGCCTCTGAGTAATTACTTTTCTTTTGCCATTTTGTCCTCATTTCCTGCTTTCAGATCTCTGTGAGCTTTACCTTTTATGAAGTTTTGTGGGTGTCACTAAATGCAAACGAATTGTGAAGTGCACATGATTTGCATTGTTCTGTCTGGATGGCGTTCATCAACATACACACATGAGCATGAAATACATCGACGTTACCAAAACTTTCATAACTCTGGCGGAATTTTATAGGTTTGGCCTAACATTTACACACAACCTTCCACATGGAAGGTTTTCCATGGTCTGTTATTAAAATTCTAATAATGAATTGAAACAACTGGTTAAGGCTTAGCATAATACAGATAGCTATTTTAGAGTTCAATACTTATTTAATAGTTAGTGACAGAATTTCAAGATGTTTCAAGATATTGAAAGTTGTATGATATGAGGACAGGTTACTGTAACTTACAATGTGATGTGTGCATCGGTAATAAAGAACAGGGAACCAGTGTAGGCTGCTAATTTAATCTAATGCACCTTAGTTTAGATAAACTACAAATTTATAAAGATTTCAGCTTGTCCTAGCTCAGCTTATTTTCTAAACATAAAAACATTAGCAGCTTCTGTAGCTTAACTTCTGTTGTGGCCATACATATACATTTATATAAATTATTTAACTGAAGGCAGTTAATAGAGAAAAAAGGGGTTTTGCCAACTTTCATGTATTTTTGTTTCATTTATCCTCTCTGGTTTAATTAGTAAAGTGACAACACGGCTTGTTACAAAAAATATGTAATAAATAATAATCTTTACGGATGATTAGCCAGAGAAGGATGTTTATTCTTCAAAACTCTAATCCACCTCATATATCTACTGCTTTGATATAGTAATAAATTAAATTCAGCTCAGCACACAGACACTTCTAATTAGTTGAACACAAAACTAGATTTGCTGAACTATTTGTTGATGACCCCATATATAGGCAAAATGTAAAATGTTTCTGTGAAAATTAAGAACTTAAAGACTTTGCAACTATATGCATTATTTATTACCGATTGATTTAAAAATATATATCGTATATTGTAAATATTTTAAAAAACTGTACATAAAAAGTTTTTATACAAGTGTTTAATAAAATTAAGCCACAGTCAATCCTTTTTGTACTGTCTCTATTGTATGCAAGGGCATTTTTCATTGATCAAACTTTAATATGTTTCTGCACATGAATCAAGGCTACCACAACTGTGTCGTAATCGTGACACAAATTGTATTGTTATGACTTTTTTGTAATGAAGTTCAGATAATCACATTGCTTTATCTCTGTATTGGGACAATAATGCTCCCAGCCAATCATGAACAAACCCATAAACTACTCACAAACCTTAGTCATGACGGATGCAATAATAAGCAATATATAATAATATGAAACAGTGTCAAATAACATATCTAATGGCTTGGTAATGAGCTTTCTTTTTTTTTTCCTTTTTTTTTTTTTTTTACATTAATCAAGCAGATTTTTGTTGTAAGTAAGTTAAGTGTTAACCATATAAGGTGGCTGCTTAGTTAACATTTTGTAAATAGCTAGCAACTAGCAACATACATTTAATTCATACATTAACAAATTTATATCCTGACTTTATATATTAAAACTTAATATAATAAAACTTAATTTAATTGAATTAACTAAACTTAAAAAACTTAATTTAATTTAATTGAACATTATCATTTAAGTCCTTGTTATTAGATAAATAGTTTGAGGTTTAATTATAGTGATCTGTATCTATAATTGCAGTTGAGGATCTACATCAGTGACAGTTTTGCTCATGTTTGTTCACTTATATAGCTAGTGGACCTGGTATGTGTAATTGGTGCATTTTATATTTAAAATTGTATATTAGGTTCAAACCGTAGAATCAGAGTTTTGAGTTTGTCATGTGTTCATTGGGGCTGTATTGTGTTTTTTTTTCTGTTCTGCTACCTTTTTAAATGGCTGCCACATCCCTGGCGTCAGGCAAAAAGCTCAGAATCTCACACTCAAATCACAATTTCCTGTTGCATGTCATACTTTCAATCCCAGCATGCTTTCATAGCATCATTTATATTCAGAATATGATTAGTTTTGGTTGTCAGGTAGGAATCAATATAACGAATCTAAAAGATTAAAAACAAGATACAGTACTTGTTTGAAAATGCTTACAACTGCATTTCTAATCTCTTTTGTCTCTCCTTCTCCCAGAAAATTGTACAGATTAAAAAGCTTTTGTATAGAAAACCCAGTTTCCTATGCCTAAATTTGCCTCACTATAACCTTGCTACATGGAAGACTGGCTGAGCAAGTCACATTCCTGTTTAATGACCCAGTGCTCTCATTAGCCTGCTGTTTATGTTCGGCAGGAATTCTTAAATTGCTATAAATATGTATGAAGTATCATTATGCTTGTCCTACTTTGGTTCTGTGGATATCTGTGAATAACTGGAGCCACTCAGGTCTAATGGAGTGGCCTGGATAGCTCAATTATCTCAGCTAGTAAAAGCACTTGGCAGTGGACAGAAAGAAATGTAGTGCATCATTTGTTTAATAATAAGGTTTACATGATGTCCCATATTTAAAGGGGAAAATATCAAACTATCTGTACTCTCGCTACAGTACTTATGAACATAGTTCACTGTAATGGTTCTTTTTTCAGTATACAGTGGGGCTTGAAAGTTTGTGTATATCTGCATAAATATGACCTAAAACATCATCAGATTTTCACACAAATCCTAAAAGTAGACAAAGAGAACCCAATTAAATGAACGATACAAAAATATTATACTTGTCATTTGTTTATTGAGGAAAATGATCCAATATTTCATATCTGTGAGTGGCAAAAGTATGTGAACCTCTAAGATTAGCAGTTAATTTGAAGGTGAAGTTACTTCAAGTGTTTTCAGTGAATGGGATAAGGGGCAAGCTACTGAAACCCAAAGAGCATGTGGCAAAGTTTTCTAGCCAGCTAAAATTATGTTTCTGTGGCTGAGTCAATTTTAGACATAAGAAAGTAATTTACAAAGCAATTACTCAAGTAATTATTCTTCAGATTATTTATTTACTCATACTTTTGATCACAACTTTCACTTTTACTCCAGTGAATTACTATTACAGTAGCTTTTGAAGTCAGTGTGTTTTGTCCTCTTTCCACCACTGTATAATTAAGAGGAAATATTCCTCATTTCTATGCAGAAATGCAATTTAAGAAACTGGCATAAGAAGCAGGACTAATGTGTTCTTTGATCCTGATCATATTTTGTAATTTAGGTCTATATATGTAACTCTATCTACAAAAGCTATCTATCCCTCAGCCTAACCTTAAATCATTTGTGACTTTTAATCTGTGTGAAATCTTACAAATTTGGAAGAAGAATATTTCTCCTCATCCAAGCAAGAGCAGAGAGAAAATGTTATCTGCCTTCCCAAACATGTACACTTTCCCCTGGATAGTCTTAAAGGAATACAGAAAAGTGGCAGCTTTGCAAGTAATGAAATTAATGCTGATAACATCTATGCAAATACAATCATTGTAACATGCATTGGTGAAGAGACAGGATGTAATTACGTGAGAAAAGCTTTCATGTTATATAGGGCATTCCAAAGTATTGTTGTCAATGTTTATAGCATGGGTTAGAACGCTGGTTGGCAGCACAACAGAATTTATCATCAAGAACTGGGAACACAAGTGCGAGTCAAAATCAGGAAGTCTAACTAGGAGACTAATCAAGGAAACTAGGAATAATTGCAAGACCTCACGATGAAACTGGGACACACAAATGTATAAATAAGCAAACTGAAGGGAAACTAATACAAAACATGCAAGAACAATCAGTGCACAATAAACCAATGACAGGGCAGGGGTGGAGACAGGACTCACAAAACAAACACAAAATGCACCAAAACAAGGAAGCGCTTTTTGCACTGGAAGCCATGCAGTGCATGGAAGGTGAAATTATATGACAGTAATGCCAGTGATGCTAACTATTCTGGATTGGCTCTTACTGAATGGTGTGACTTGCCAAGTCCAGTGCTGCATAGGAGTGTTATCTGGTCAAAAATGCACTTTGGCTATATGCACAGATTCCATCCATCCATCCATTTTCTGTATCACTTATCCTATGCAGGGTTGCGGAGGAGCCTGGAGCCTATCCCAGGGAACTCAGGGCACAATGTGGGGGACACCCTGGACTTGGTGCCAATCTGTCACAGGGCACAATCGCACACACGTTCACACACTATGGACAATTCGGCCAGTCAGACTACAATGCATGTCCTTGGATTGGGGAGGAAACCCCCGAAGCACAGGGAGAACATGCAAACTCCTCACATGCAGGGTGGAGGCAGGATTCAAACCCACAACCCGGGAGATGTGAGACAACAGTGCTATTTTATTTCAATTAAATTTTATTTGTATAGCGCTTTTTACAATGGATATTGTCTCAGAGCAGCTTTACAGAAATATATAAACACAGGATACAGATTTTAAGTGTGTGGATTAACTCCCTAAAATGACATGAGGAAGAAACTTTGAGATGAACCAGACTCAGAAGGGAACCCATCCTCATCTGGGTAACAACGAATAGTATGAAAGTAAAAGAAAGTTCATTAAGGCTTTACGTGAAGACTTTGTTGAACTAGTCCACTGTTCACCAAAGGAGACCCGAGTGCAAAACTGCATGTGGTAATTGCAGTCTCAAGGCCATAGCAGCAACTGTAGTTCCAGCAACCACAGTGAGAATGTCCATGTGGAATTGAGGTCCAAAACTATTTCATGGTACTTCAAGTGGTACCATCCTAATCAATCTCCAGGCTGTAGCCTCCAGTTGATGAGAGCTCCATCCAGGGGTGGGCAGGATCACTGGCATCTCCATAAAATCATGTGTGGCTCAACAGAAGGAGCTAAAGAGAGAGAGAGATTGTTATGTAAGACTGTGTACTTTGTGTAAAAGAAAGTCTACTTATGGCAGAGGTTCTCAACCTTTTGCAACTAAAGCCCCCCCGCCCCATTTCGAGGAGAACACTATAATGATTATCTACTCTATATAAAATCTATCTATCTATCTATCTATCTATCTATCTATCTATCTATCTATCTATCAATCTATCTATCTTTTTTATCTATCTATCTATATTTCTGAACACTATAACTACTTTGAACAAGAAAATTAGGCTTTAATAACATGTACTATTTAACATGTTGCATTACTAAAAAACATTCGCATGTGAATTTTGTAAATTGGGAGGAAGGGCGCGTTTCGTTATCCATGACATTGTTAAATCTCCGGCTCTCAGACACTCACGGAACAGAGCAGATGCAGAGAGAGGTGTGAGTGCAGCGGGAAAGCAGGACCTCGCGCTTGCAGGACAGTACTGGTGATATTTGGAAAGTTGCAAAGGTTTGTCCAAAAAGTCGCTAGATTTGTCACTTAAGGCGTTTTTTTTTTTTTGGCAAAAAAAGTCGCTAAAGGGGTCTGAAAAGTCGCTAAGTTGGCAACACTGGTCTGCACTGACAGCTAGATAAAAGGCAGACTAAGCTCCGCCTCTCCCCAGCAAAAAGAAAATACAGAGGGAGAGAGAACACAGGTTTTTTCCGTTTATGCAAATTCTATTTGAAAAGCAATAATATACACCGAGTACCCAAATGATGTCCTGTCTGTTTTTTTCTTGAAAAAATTCGTGCCCCCCTTCGGATCTCTCCGCGCCCCCCTGGTTGAGAACCACTGACTTATTGTAAGCTTGAGTAAACAAATACGTTTTCAGCCTAGACTTAAACGCTGAGACTGTGTCTGAGTCCCGAACACTAATTGGAAGGCTGTTCCATAACTCTAGGGCTTTGTAAAAGAAAGCTCTTCTCCCTGCTGTAGTCTTCGCTATTCGAAGTACTGACAAATAGTCTGCACCTTTTGATTTAAGTAGGCGTGGCGGATCATAGAAGACCAAAAGTTTGCTTAGTGCCAACCACCGTGACCCCCTTATACACAGATTCCTCACTTATATACACACTCTTAACAACAGTGTAGGAAAGAATTAAATTTTTTATTTATTTATTTATTTATTTTTTTTAATCAAATCCACACTTTCCCCTCAGTTCCACATCATCTGTACTATTAAAGGATGCAAACATACAGACTGGAGAACTATTAGCCCTCTTTAAGAGATGAGCCAATGTTGAAATATGAAAACTAATAGAACCAATAACTAAAGCTATCATAATAGTCTGCTCAAGTGAGGTACAAGTCATTCATGCTGTCTCTTTGCGTGATGATGATAGCATCTGTGGTAATGACTGTGGTGTTGGGAAGAACAAAACAGAGGACAGAAAAATACTGGAGAGAAAAGCTTTGTTTATTAAGACATGTGTAATCTGATGATTCATATTAGATGATACTGAAGCATAAGGTATGACAGAGCAATGGTTTCGAGGCACATTTAGATTTGAAACCATGTGTCCTACCAATCCCAGAATGTTGTATTATATTCTGTCTTTCTTAGCACTCTGATGTTTCAGGTTGTATGTTGAATTGGACCAACTCTTAAGCTGAAGTACTTTAGATCTGTTATCCAGTATGTAAATGAAATGCTTTGCAACTTATAGCTGATTTGTTTCCTTTTGGAATTATCATGTAAATGAAAACAGAGCCACAAAATAGTATTCCTTGCTGTTAAGGTTGTGTGCCAACCATACCAAATCTACTGTTTATGAGTCTACCTAAAAAAGAAATGCGAGTCTCATTACTGTACTCTTTGGTCAGATTAATACTCCATGCCAGCACTTTTCCAGCACTAGACAGCTGTGCATTTTAAAAGGTTTGCATTTGGGAACTCAAGAATGAAAACTCTATTCCTCCTTTAGCTTCCAGAGCAATATGCTGTGAAAGAACTTGAGCAAGATTCTTGGGAAATCTAAGCCTTTGACTTTTTTCCTTTCTCTCAGGAGTGCAGCATGTGCGAGCGACTGCAAAGTGAAGAGCTTACAGTGGCTGTATTTTTCATCATTTTGTTGTTTCAGTGTTATGGGCAGCCTTGTTTCAAGGTCTTTTACATAGGTAGAGGATTACTTTTCAGATTTCATAGTCAGTCAAATTGTTGCAGAAGCAGAAATGTTCAGATGAAGACAGCAGAAGTAGAATGTGAATGGAGAGAAATTGAAAGGTTCATCACCTGGCCCTGTCATGCTGTGTTTCTGTCTTGGTGTTCTTTTCCACTCTGTGCAACCCCAATTCCAAAAAAAGTTGGGACACTGTAAAATGTAAATAAAAACAGAATGCAGTGATTTGCAAATCTCATAAACCCATATGTTATTCACAACAGAACATAGAAAACATGAAATGTTTAAATTGAGTAAATGCACCATTTTAAGAAAAAAATAAGGTAATTTTGAATTTGATTGCCGCAGCACATCTCAAAAAAGTTGGGACAGGGGCAACAAAAAGCTAGTGTTACTAAAACGTAACACTAAAAAGAAAAGTAAGTGTTCCTAAAAAGAAACACCTGGAGGTTAATGGGCAACAGGTCAGTAACATGATTGGGTATAAAAAGATTATCTTAGAGAGGCAGAGTCTTTCAGAAGTAAAGATGGGCAGAGGTTCACCAATCTACGAAAAACTGCGTCTACAATTTGTGGAACAATTTCACAATAATGTTCCTCAACGTAAAATTGTGAAGACTATGAATATCTCATAATCAACAGTACATGATATCATCAAAATATTCTGAGAATCTGGAGGAATCTCTATGCGCAAGGGTCAAGGGTGAATCAACATTACATACCTGTGATATATTCGGGCCCTCAGGCGGCACTGCATTAAAAACAGACATGATTCTGTAATGGAAATCACTGCATGGGCTCAGAAACATCTCCAGAACTCATTGTCTGTGAACACAGTTCACCGTGCCATCCACAAATGCTGGTTAATGCTCTATCAGGCAAAGAAGAAGCCATATGTGAACATGATCCAGAAACACTGCCGTCTTCTCTGGGCCAAAGCTCATTTAAAATGGACTGAGACAAAGTGGAAAACTGTTCTGTGGTCAGACGAATCAAAATTTTAAATTCTTTTTGGAAACCATGGACACTGCATCCTCTAAACTAAAGAGGACAAAAGAGGAGAGGGACCATCCGGCTTTTTATCAGCGCTCAGTTCAAAAGTCTGCATTTCTGATGGTATGTGGGTGCATTAGTGCCTGTGGAATGGGCAGCTTACACATCTGGAAAGGCAGCATCAATGCTGAAAGGTATATACAGGTTTTAGAGCAACATATGCTTCCATCCAGATTCCATCCCATGTTGACTTCTGAGAGACTCTGCCTCTTACTGACCTGTTGCCAATTAACCTATTTAGTTGCAAAATGTTCCTCCAGCTGTTTCTTTTTAGTAACACTTGCTTTTCCAGCCTTTTGTTGCCCCAGTCCCAACCTTTTTGAGATGTGTTGCAGCCATCAAATTCAAAATTACCTGAAGTGGTACATTTCCTCAATTTAAACATTTGGTATGTTTTCTGTGTTCTATTGTGAATAACATGAGTTTATGATATTTGCAAATCATTGCATTGTGTTTTTATTTACATTTTACACATAGTCCCAACTTTTTTGGAATTGGGGTTGTATATTTCACTTAATATTCTCTCTGTTTTTCTGGTAATCCTCTATCCTCTCTTGTCTTTCTTGTACAGTTGCTTTCTCTGGCCTGGGCTTCACCTCCTTCTACTTAGCGGGGAAGCTGCATTGTTTCACCGAGAGCGGGCGTGGACGCAGCTGGCGCCTCTGTGCCATGATCCTGCCCCTATACAGTGCACTGATGATCGCCCTGTCCCGCACCTGTGACTACAAACATCATTGGCAAGGTAAGAGAGTCCCTGAACACAATCTTGCAATCTGCATGCAGTCAACAGACACACAAATCACATCCATATTAGTTTCTATTAACTGGTGAAGTCAAAACAGAGTACTTGGGGTGTAATGCAATGCTAAGCTGTAGCTATATTTGAGAGCTTTATTCAGATTTAAACCTGAAGTGGAACTTTTTTTTTTAAATAAGTATGAACCCTACCACTGGAAAACGGCTCACACATTTAATGTTTTTAATTGTACCTGCCTGTGATATTTTCAAACAAATGTAACTGGTTATATTTCCCAATATATTAACAAACTAGTAGCCTTATTTAAACCAATGCAGTCCTGACCAGGCAATTATTGTGGATGCTGTAAATGCATCCTTAGGAATGAACAATGTTAATGAATTTTTTATTTAATTTCTTTTGTTCAATGAGTGTCATATGTGAGAGCTCAGTCATGTCCACATGGAAGTAAAAACCTGTGGGAACCCAATTCTGGTGCACTTTAGTCTCAAATACAAGCTTTGTAAACATTTCTGGCAAGCTATAAAAAATGGATCTGTATTTATGTTTGTTTCAAACACATTGTGTGTTCATTTTCAGTCTGAATAACATATTTGTTTTCTGTCACAGAAAATGCATTAAAATGTTATGCTAGTGTGTGTATTTCTGGACCCTGTATCTGTTTAATTTGCAGTAAATGGCAGGTTTAAAGCAATAATATGAACACTAACAATATTTTTTTTTAAATAAAAAAATTCAATATTGCATTAAGAATTAATTCATTAATCTTCTGTAAGTATTTCATCCTGGTCAGGGTTGTGGTAGATGTGGGAGTCTGTCTGCTGGAGGAGAATGTTTTTTTTCTGTGGTGCTTAAACGTTTGTGAACCCTTAAGAATTTTCTATATTTCTGCACAAATATGACCTAAAACATCATCGGCTTTTCACACAAGTCCTAAAAGTAGATAAAGAGAACCAAAATTAAACAAATGAGACAAAAATATTATATCATTTATTAATTGAGAAAAATGATCCAATATGATATACCTGTGAGTGGCAAAAGTATGTAAACCTTTGTTTTCAGGATCTGGTGTGACCCCCTTGTGCAGCAGTAACTGCAACTAAACATTTCTAGTAACTGTTGATCAGTCCTGCACATCGGCTTAGAGGAATTTTAGCCCATTCCTCAGTACAGAACAGCTTCAACTCTGGGATTTTGGTGGGTTTCCTCACATGAACTGCTTGCTTCAGGTGCTTCCAACATTTCTTTTGATTTCTATATATTCATATATCTATCTTAGGGTTGTTGACTTGTTGCATGACCAACTTTCTCTTGAGATCATGAACAGATGAACAGATGTCAGTTCATGAACAGATGTCTTGACATTTTCCTTTAGAATTTGTTGGTATAATTCATAATTCATTGTTCCATCAATGATGGCAAGCCGTCCTGGCCTAGATGCAGCAAAACAGGCCCAAACCATGATACTACCATGTTTCACAGATGGCATAAGGTTCTTATGCTGAATGCAGTGTTTTCCTTTCTCCAAACATAACAATTCTCATTTAAGCCAAAAATTCCATTTTGGTCATCTGTCCACCAAACATTTTTCCCAGTAGCCTTTTGACTTGTCCACATGATCTTTAGTAAATTCAGACAGGCAGAAAAGTTCTTTCTCCTTGCAACTCTGCTATGACCACCATTGTTGTTCAGTGTTCTCCTGATGGTGGACTCATTATATTAGCCAATGTGAGGAAGGCCTTTAGTTACTTAGAATTTACCCTGGGTTCCTTTGTGACCTTGTGGACTATCACACATCTTACTCTTGGAGTGATCTTTGTTGGTTGACCACAGCTGCTCCCCAGCAGTGGTAACAATGTAACAGTGGTAACAACCGTCTTGAATTTCCTCCATTTGTACATAATGTGTCTGACTGTGGATCGGCAGAGTCCAAACTCTTTAGAGATGATTTTGTAACCTTTTCATGTTCCTTTCAGAAATCATGTTCAGGCCATGATACACTTCTAGAAACATGTGTTGTGAAGATCAGACTTCAGTAGATCCCTGTTCTTTAAATAAAACGGGGAGCTCACTCACACCTGATTGTCATCCCATTGATTGAAAACACCTGACTCTAATTTCACCTTCAATTTAACTGCTAATCC
>JANDJT010000169.1:29023707-29037558 GCA_024331685.1 Stegophilus panzeri | reverse complement strand
ATAAACCTTCTCATTTTTCTGGCCATTCTTTTCTTTTCCAATGGCTTGACCTACTTTGACCTGAGTCCTTCACCTCTTCTGGTTACTTTTCTTATTTTCTGCCACATACGCCTGTCTCAACAGTCAGTACTTCCCTATTTCTTTATTCTATCCCCCACCCCCTACGAGCCTCTGTCTCTATTCTTAACAAATTCTCAGTGGCAGTGGTTCCACAATGTCTCTGTCTCTCTGAATTTTTCTTATTTTCTCCATGCCATTTCTCCTGATCTTCCTTATTATCTTATTTCTTCATTCACCCAATTTCTTTTTATTTGTCATGCCAGGGTTGCATAGAAATTGCTAAATGCTGTATGGCTGATATCAAGTAGGTGACATGTGCGTGAGTGTGTGTGAGTGAGTGAGAGAGTGAGAGGAGGGCGGAAACCCCAATCTGAACCTGCATTAATTTCCATTATGTGAGGAGTGGCTGCCACTGTTAATCAGCACATTAGAGCAGAATGGAAAAGGAAGCTTCCAGGCTCTTACTTAGCCACAAGTGTGTTCCCTGGGCTGGCTGTGACCTGCCACAATCAAACCCCTAATGGGATTATTCATTAACATGCCACTAAGTACTTGTGTCTTAATAGGGCAGACTGTGGTGATTGAACTGAATGGGGAGCTACAGTATTTTATTTCATCCCTCAAAAGCTTAAGCTAGTGTCTGACAAGTAAATACTACATGGCATTGCATATAAAGTTATACTTTGTCTTGTTTGTCAGTTAACGCGCTTACTACACTGCACTTCCTGGTTGTTCTTATGAGTGTTAGGAAATAAGTGCTGATGCTTTCGAGGATCATACTTAGCTATTTCTGTCTCACTAAGAGGAAAATAAAGCAACCCTCATGAACATGGACAAACATAACATAACAAAAGTCTTCTGTTAAAACAGACATGCGGCGGCTTTTTTTCCCACCAAGTGGTGGATACTGTAAAACCATCAGTTTCTGACTTGACTTTGCTGTTGGAACACGTCTGCGTTCTCCGCTGCAGGAGAACAAACAGTGATTTTAAGCACTTTATAATTAACATTACCATTAAAATGATTTGCAAAGTGTCAGATTTGAAAGCATATTTAATATTTAAAAAGTGATTTTTTGGCAACAGCACTTTTGCCTCGCACCTCTGGGGTTGGAGGTTCGAATCCCACCTCTGCCGTGTGTGCGAGGAGTTTGCATGTTGTCCCCGTGCTTCAGGGGTTTCCTTCAGGTACTCCGGGTTTCCTCCCGCAGTCCAAAGACATGCGTTGTAGGCTGATTTTCCAAATTGCCCGTAGTGTGAGAATGTATGTGCGATTGTGCCCTGTGATGGGTTGCTACCCCGTCCAGCACCCTGTCCCTGCTGTTTACCTTGAGTAGAAAGTGAGGCCACATCTTTCAAGTGAGAAACCAAGATGAGGCAAAAGCACTGGCTGAAAGATTACATATCTCCGTGAGACGGAGGAGGGGAGAGGGGCTTCTGGGGGGTCCATTAATATTGGCGCATTCAAAATGCCAACATAATTGTTAATCACTGCAGATTCATATGTCGAGTGGCTCTGCTGTCATTATTGAGAAGTAAAAAAAGAAAACCACTTACAATCACATGAAAATATACACACACATAACAAAGTAGGAAAATTCCAGCCTATACCTGACAGCATTACAGCATAGAGCAATGTTACGTTTGAAAGACTGTAAGCTTTTGAGACATTACCTATATAGTTTGACAGCCTCTGTTCTCTGGCTGTTACAGAGTTTGCCTCATGCAACTGCTCTATTTATTTCTCTTTTACAAATTAATATATGCAATCAAAGGATTATGTCTATGCATCACAAGTTTCTCAACAAATATCTCTTTTCTCTGACAGGCATCTGTGGGTGTTTTAAAGGAATTTAATTACTTTTGCTGTCAGATTTTAAAAGAGAAAAGAATTTGTGCAATTTATGGGCTAACACTGTAGCAGTATTGTTGCTGGTGACTACCAAAAAACAAAAAAACAAAACAGGTACTGGTAGGAGAAATAAATAAATGGGGAAGGAATATTGCTGCAATTGGAAGATGAATAGTGTGACCTATAAGTGACAGAGTCAAGTGTATCTAAACCTGGTGTAAACCAGTGCTTATCTCGCCACTCTTTCTCTCATGGACCTTTGAAAGTACCTGATCTTGTGTGAATCTCTATAAACCAGAGTGGATAAAGTCGTATGGTAATCTGCAAATGCAAGATTCCACTCCATGCCCTAAATTGTCATACAAGTTGGCTTGTGCAAAGTCTTAGGATCTGTTGAGGTGAACAATATTGGACTATTCTCACAAGAAAAACCACCATTGTGTCACTGACTGTGTGATTGCTAAAAGCGAACCCTTAAGCACATGTCTGCTGGCAAGTACAGACCTCATGCATGTTTGAAGGTGACTTCTGATTACATCATCAGAAGACTTGCTAGCGCAATCCTCAGCCAAGCCACATGCTGGCGGCTGCGGTCTCTGTCAGAGGCATCGCTCGTTCAAGAACTTCTGATCTGTTGTCTTGACTTTTTGTTACACACTTGACGCATTTTACAGAGGGATTTATTACTCTCGGAACACCACTTCGTGACAATTCTCCTATAACTAATAATAAACAATTTATAAGAGAAAATATATTTGGAATATATTGGATATAATGGAATGTAAACAGGAATGATGCATAGACATTTTCCATAGCCCTTTCACAAATCACTTTTCCACAGTAGAAACTGGAGTATGTGTGTGTATGTGTGTGTGTGTGTGTGCATACACACACACATACACAGGGTTTAATGGCAATGTTATGTATATGTTATGTATAGCAATTAATAAAAAATTGTGCATGTAAACATTTCTAATGTCTACAGCATTATTAAAACAGACAAGCAGCATCTTTTCCCTCCCAAGCAGTTGTTACTGTGGTTACTCTGAAACCCTGCATACACATGCTCTCCAGTTTATACTAGAATGATCCTGACTGCACTGTTGGAACACATCTGTGCTGACCGCTGCAGAAGAGCTTTCTAATTATCATTACTATTAAATTGATTTGTAAAGTGTTAGATTTGACACTTAGTTGTAGGCCTATTGATCCATTCTTTTTATTTATTTATTTTTTGGTCACAATTTTTATTCTTTATGACTTGCCATTTTTGAATCATTTTGGCAATTTTATTCCTGGTGAATCTCTATTAAATACAGTTAACTGATGTTAAGTATATACTTGCCAAAAGTTTGTGGACATCTGACCATCACACCCATATGTGGGCCTTTGCCAAACTGTTGACTCAAATTTGGAAGCACACAATTGTACAAGATGTCTTTGTATGCTGTAGCACTACAATTTCCCTTTACTGAAACCAAGGAGCCTAAACCTGTTCCAGCATGACAATGCCCCTGTGCACAAAGCGAGCTCCATAAAGACATGGTTGGAGTGGAAGAACTTGAGTGGCCTGCACAGAGCCCTGACTTCAACCCCACTGAACACCTTTGGGATGAACTGGAATGCCAGGCACACCAGGCATTCTCATTTGACATAGGCCTGACCTCATTAATGCTCTTATGACTGAATGGGCAGAAATCCTCACATCCACACTCCAAAATCTAGTGGAAAGTCTTCCCAAATGAGTGGAGGCTGTTATGACAGCAAAGGGGGTATAAACTCCATGTTAATGTTCATGGTTTTGGAGTGTTCATTTATGGGTGTGATGGTTAGGTGTCCACATACTTTTGGCCATATAGTGTACATTGATCTATTTTGTTTCACATGAATGAACTCAAAACATTCTTAATTTTCTTGGGAAAGAAAAGATGCCGCATCTTTCAAGTGAGAAAATTGAGTCGAGATGAGACACTGGCTGAAAGATTACTAATGTGAGGTATGGGGAAAGGGGGCGGGGCTTTCGGAGGGGTCGGTTAATATCAAAGAGCTTAAAACATGCAACTGTCAATCATTCCAGATCTAGATATGTCATTTTATTGGGGTGAAAGTGAAGACTCTTGTGATGTATTTTTGAGTGATAACACACAGCAGCCTACTCCTCGTACTAGGCAAAACACGTAAAGCTTGGCAAGTCTGAATTTGGCTTGTGAGAGTGTTTTTGTGAGGGGAGGTACCTTGCTTTCCTTAACTTGAACAGACATGACTCTGACCACAAGAAAATACATGTAATATTTTATGTCACTGACGATGCTAGTGCAGAAAGCAGTTATTAAATCACTGGCCAACAAAATCCTATTTTTGTGGTTGTTATGGCTTGGCAAGGTTTTTGCTTAAGTAAAATATACAGTTTTTAAGTTGTGAGTGGAATTAAAGTTTTTTTTTATTTTTATGTAACTGTTGGGATATTGCACCAGATTATTATATCGATCTCTATAATTGTTATATTATCCAAAAGAAATAAAAGCTTTACATTACATGTCATTCCACTGACATGTACAGTACCTCCAATATCTAGCAAATTTGGCTTATGAGAGTTTTGAAAATGTTAATACAGTCTTGGTTTTTATTCTGTTTCCTACTCTTGAGAGACAATGCCAGAAAAAAAAAACATGTTTATGCTTCACTTCCATTTTGGTTTCCAATCCTTCCTGATATGTTCCATGTCCAATTTTTATTTTAAGTGGTGAAAAATGTGTTATAGATGTGTTATAGGATAGGAAGGGAATACTTGTTCACTAGTCAAACGGCATGCCAGATTTAGTTGTTTAACAGAAACTATTTTATATGGAGACGCATGCCCTGGCCTTGAAAGCATTTTGAGTCGTGTTTTTGTTCATTATATTGTGTGTGTAAAAAATAGTCTACCTATGAGCCGTATAAGAATCAAAACATTCTTGAATATAGGGAAAATTCTTTACTTATGGCTGAATGTTTTTGTTGGATTGTAAAAAAAGAATGTTTTGCACTGATATCCTATTCAAGCTGCTACTGCACATCAAAATCTTTAATCAGATCATGAAATTTTTATGTTGGGTTTATTTGACATCCTATTATAAGAATGGCATATGTGTCTTTAACTTATTTCAAAATGAAAAAATTATGACTTTTTTTATTTTGCTTTGTGTGTTAATTACTCTGAGGTTTTTAGTTGCATTGGATGTTGTATATGTTGTATATGACATCCGTGCAGGAGCCCAGTATGTGCTACTGCTTGTGCTCAATGGAGGTTTGTGTTGTGTCGTTATGCATCAAAATACACTTATATAAGAGAAAGAGTTTTCAATAAAGGATTGTATGCTAAATGTCGACTGTCTGGTTCTTTTTAATATGGTGACGATTCTAAATGTCAACATTATCCCTCATTTGCACAACACACAATGTTATTTTACATATACTATATGGCCAAAGGTTAGCGGACACCTGACCATCACACACATATATGGGTCGTCCCTAAACTGTTGCCACAAAGTTGGAAACACACAGTTGTATAGAATGTCTTTGTATGCTGTAGCATTGCAATCTCCCTTCACTGGAACTAAACATGTTCCAGCATGACAATGCCCCTCTGCACAAAGTGAGTTCCATGAAGACATAGTTTGCCAAGGTTGGAATGGAAGAACTTGAGTGTCCTGCACAGAGCCCTGACCTCAACCCCACTGAACATCTTTGGGATAAATTTTTTTGAATGCTGAATGGACACCAAGTCTCCTTGCCCTACATCAGTGCTTAAACCTCACTAATGCTCTTGTGGCTGAATGAACACATATCCTCACAGCCATGCTGCAAAATCTAGTGGAAAGCCTTCCCAGAAGAGTGGAGGTTATTATAACAGCAAAGGGGGACAAAATCTGGAATGTTCAAAAAACACATATGGGTTTAATGTTCAGGTATACCCAAACTTTTGGCCATACAGTATACAAGTCATCATTATACACAAAGAAACACTGAAAGACAAATCACTGAAATTACCAGCAAAGGTACACCCAGTTTTTATGAATGCCTTTATAAAGAACTGTAAATTATATGTAATGTTATGCAGCATTTATTTTGAACAGTTACTTCATGGTCTTTGGATGAAAAAAAAAAAACCTAATTGGATGTCAGCAGCAGTCTCCTTTTCTTGAAGAGCTTCTTCACAACCACTTATCCTTCTCATCCCTGCACTAAGTAGAATTTAAATGATGGGAGAGATCAAAATAAAAATGCGCTAAGAGGCCACAAAGTCCAAGGTCTAATTGCAAGGAAAGTTATCCAAAGAAAGCGAAAATGCTGCAGAGAAGAAATTATGTCTTTTAAATGAACCAATAGCTCTGTGTGAAATATTGTGAATGTGTGATCCTCAGTTTGATGGCTACACACTACACATTAGATATGATATTCTGCAGTTTAATGATTCCTAATGATTGGATTAGGATTAGTCCACAGTGCATACTAAACACCCTCCAGTAGCAAGCAAGGACTGTGTGAAAATTTCTATAACTGGATTTCCTAGGGCAGTCATAGACAATGTCATGGCCTGTGTCGCCACTCTTGAGATAACAGCCTAACCAATAAAGAGTCCACTTCCAAAATAAAGAGAGTTCCTTTAAAGACTACTAATGAAACCATGTCTGAAGACTTGAGACTGTTTCAAAACCTCCACTAGTCTTCTACAAACATCAAAAAGAATGCAGTGCTCTATCCAGCTGCGGCTTTTTTGGGAACTATTTTCATTGACCGAGCAAAAATAAATAGAATATTGGCCATATTGTGTCTGAAATGTCAGTTACTTGATATTCATTACTTGTTTATAGAATCGTTTTGTATAAAAGCAATATCACACTTGCAATCATACTGTTGTAGTGAATATCAGAACAGCTGTGATTACCCACAGCTTGTGCAATATTGCTTAAAAATCAGGCCTTAAGGGATCAGTTTCTGCCACTAGTCACTCCTCACGCTTCACAGCGGTAGCTGTTTACTGCAAGAGATGAAACCAGAAGTACCTTGGAGAAAACAAAAGACTGATTAGCTGATTGTTTTGTCAAACACCTGCATACCACAAGAATGAAGGAAAGAACCATAAGGAATGAAGGCAAGACAAGTCAACAGCAATGAGCATACCATGAATGAAATCTCAGTTTGTATTGCTAGTTGTTGTTTAACAGTCGAATGAGTAAATGTAGGCAGAAAGAGCTCATCTACAGTCTCAAATCTTTGGACGCCCAAGGATTGCATGTCTTGTTTTGACAAAAAACAACAGCAATAATAACAAGGACATCTATTATTTTGAATAGCTTTAGAAACACTTTGCTATTGCAAAGTTTTGCAATGTCCCTTTTCTTAAGAAACATGTACTATGCTGCAATTTTTGCTTTTACAATCTTGTGTGTGTTTTTGAAGAGGAAGTAAAAATGGCAGAGTTATTCAGTTAATTACTAGTGGCAACATAAGCTTTACATTGTTCTTCATCCAAAATGTGAAAGGGACTGATTGTTTCTATTACCAGTTAGGTTGAATTTTTGGCATTCATATTTTTTTACTACAGTAATGCACTGTAGAGGCCAGTACAGTCTGATCTGCCCAAGTGGAAGCCTAGATACCCTACCACTGTTACAAAACGAGACTTGTACGGAAGCAATTGCAGGTTCAAGTCTTTATTTATAAACCAAAGTCAATAAGCATGAAGCGGGAAACGAGAGCCGCGGTCACGAGCATAAACAAGATTCGAGGCTTGAAACATAAAACTAGAACAGGACACGTGAGCAAGACCGCTTAGCATCAAGGTAGCTAACATAGACATAGCATACTTAAACGCATTCACCTATACCTTCATTTACTCATTTAATACTGCACGAAGTGCACAGCAACACGAGGGGTTTAAATAACCAACATAATCATGCTTGAGTATAGACAGCTGGAACCAATAATGACACACCCTCAAACATAAACAAATACCTGAACAGGAAGAGAACAAAACCAAAACAAAGGCACGTGTCCATAGGAAACAGTCTTTACTACGTAATTCTCGAGCACGCGCGCACCCTCCAGCTCTCCGTGCACGTCGCAGCCGCAGCGCCATCTGCAGGGGAGATCATGACAGAACACCCCCCCCTCCCTCCCGGAGCGCCAAAGAACACTCCCCTACAATGGCGGTCCTGGTCCCCTGGGTAACCTGTCCTTTGCTGAACCATGAAACTGAGCGGCCTCCGCCATGAAACAGATAGGCAGAGCATCCCCCTCGGCGGGGCTGGCGCTCGGGGTGACGTCCTCGGCGGGGCTGGCGCTCGGGGCGACGTCCTCGGCGGGGCTGAACAGCGGAACCGCTTCCTCGGTGGGACAGGACAGCGGGACCGCTTCCTCGGCAGGACCGCTTCCTTGGCGGGACAGGACAGCGGAGCAACGTCCTCTTCAACCTTGTACAGGAACTTAGCATGAGGGGCTGTCTCTTCGACCTCAGACCTGAACAGGACTTGGGAGGTCACCTCGTTGACCTCTGACAGGATCTTGGCGTGAGCAGACCTTGGGTTGGCCATCTCTTCGACCCAGAACATGAACATGCCTTGGGAGGTCATCTCATTGACCTCTAGCAGGAGCTCCGAGGTCACCACATTGACCTCTGTCTGGGGCTTCGAGGTCGCCACGTTGACCTTTGGGCTGGGGCTCTGAGGTCGCCACGTTGACCTCGGGCTGGGGCTCTGGAGCTGCGGATTGTACCCTGTCCACCCACTCATAATAGAGGTGGAATGGCGGGTCAGCCTGGGGCATACCATTGACTCTCCACCCCAGTAAATTCAGGCCGTGTAGCTGCCCTGGCTGCATGAACTCCTCCAGAAAGAGTTCCGCAAATTGAGTGACATCATTGAGGGCGGTGGACCCTGTACGTACCAGCTGCTCCGCCCAGTCATGGGCCAGGCCGCAAAACCAGGACACTAAGAATCCAAGCCACTGTTTCTTATCAGGCTTGGGATACGCCAGGCTACAGAAGTACACGTGGCAGTGGAAAAGGAACATCATCGGGTAGCTCTCCAATCCAGATGTCTCCAGCGGGAGTTCGGCAGCAGTCCTCTGGGGAAACTGCACTGATAAGAAACGTGGCCAGTAATCCGTGTATTTACTGTCATGATGCTCTCCTTGTTCTCCTGCTGCTTCCATAGTTTGGGGGCAGTATTCTGTTACGAAACGAGACTCGTACGGAAGCAATTGTAGGTTCAAGTCTTTATTTACAAAACAAAGTCAATAAGTATGAAACGGGAAACGAGGTCTAAACGTGAAACGAGAACCGCGGTCACGAGCATGAACAAGATTCGAGGCTTGAAACATAAAACTAGAACAGGACACGTGAGTAAGACCGCTTAGCATCAAGGTGGCTAACACAGCCATAACATACTTAAACGCATTCACCTATACCTTTATTTACTCATTTAATACTGCGTGAAGTGCACAGCAACACGTGGGGTTTAAATAACCAACATAATCACACTTGAGTACAGACAGCTGGAACCAATAATGAGACACCCTCGAACATAAACCAATACCTGAACAGGAACAGAACAAAACCAAAACAAAGGCACGTGTCCATAGGAAACAGTCATTATTACATAATTCTCATGCACGCGCGCGCCCTCCAGCTCTCAGTGCACGTCGCAGCCGCAGTGCCATCTGCAAGGGAGATTGTGACAACCACCAACCAATACCTCCAAACAATTGCACACTTTGCCAGATCCTTTATGAGCCTGGCTTGTCTCAGGACTTCAGGACAGCCTTTATATCTATGCCACTGGATGTTATTACTCTAAATGTTGATGATGTCCTCTAAGTAAGCTATGTCATATGCACAATGGGTTTAGAGAACCATCAGCCATTAAAAGGTAGCTGGCGAATGCAAGTGTGACTAATGCATGCAAGCCAAACAGGGTAGAGAAAGACATTGGCAGAGAATCTGCCAATAGTCAAATTCAGGCTAAAAAATATATGAAAATGGCCTTAAAGATTGACTATTTTGATACCAGGATTACCTTGTATTCAACATGAGCACACTGATGCAGTTCAAATTGATCTATTTCTTCCATCTCCAGCATTTCCCCCAGTTTTTCTTGTGTTCAGGCAATGGACAGGGCTGGCTGCACACAACCACACTCAGGGGGTCACAGTGTGGTGTTCTGTGTGATTGATGTGACTGGGCATTGGAGAAAACATGCAAACTCTGCTTGCACTTGAAGACTTCAAATGGGGGAAGATCCTGTGAAGGTCTGGAACACCTACTGGATTGGAAACAATAGGGGCACCACTTACTTATCACAATTTATACTGTTGCTGTGCAGAAACTAAAGAATCATTCTTTTATCTGTTTTTTAAATGTTTTCTACCAACCATCTGCAGGATCACATAAAAATATTGGGGTGGTGGCACTGCCTTTGAACCTTTGAAGCTCTCCTCGTGGCTCCACAGGCCAACAACAGTACAAAATGAAAGTGGGGCTTCCTGGCATCTCACCCCACATTGTTCTTCAAAAGCAAACTACAATTTATTCCCCAAAATAAACATATGTGGTAGAGAAAGTAAAAAGAAGAGTCCAGTTCCTGTTTAAATACAAAACCAAACCTCTCTGAGACCAGTTATTAACTCATCCAGACATTCAGATGTCCTAGGTCTCCCACAACCTCGTCACCAAGCTGCTCAGACCACTGTCCCCTGTTCTAGTATAGTTCCACTTTCATAAAAAGCCACAGAGGAGAAGATATTATAGAGAGTGACCACTGAGTACCATCATCTGGCACAGGTCTTCAGCAAGTACAATACAGTACCACCACATTTCCTTCACACCGACCATAGAATTGTGTTGTTAATATGCTGCCAGGGACCTGTCCTCCTTCTCTGTGCATTTATTCATTGTCCATCAAGTAGATGCTGCAGCTGCTATAGATGAGTACATCCAAAAGGCTCTTAGGCAGACACTTTTAACCCTATGCACCTCTACTGCTTTGTCCCCGTCCAGTGAAACAGACAATGTAATTCAACATTTATTTTGATTAAAAGTATTCCAAATGTTGCAGTTGACCACAAGAAAAATGGAATACAGGCTAATTACATGGCTTTATATGAAGTAACACAAGAGTGCAGCGTTCCATAGCTTGTACTTCAGTATTACTTACATTTTCA
This sequence comes from Stegophilus panzeri, assembly GCA_024331685.1. Taxonomy (NCBI): domain Eukaryota; kingdom Metazoa; phylum Chordata; class Actinopteri; order Siluriformes; family Trichomycteridae; genus Stegophilus; species Stegophilus panzeri. Next base: position 29,026,446 of record JANDJT010000169.1, on the reverse strand, counting down.
CGTTAATAAAACAGAAATTACACTTGCCAGTTAGGTATTGAAAAAACAAACAGAAAAAAACAGTATTATTGTTGTTTACAGTCTTCCTTTTTCCATCAAATCTGTTGATGAAACCAAACACTTTAATTTACCTTAAAGCCAGTGGCAACACAGTTTTAAATGTTAAAACACTTTTTGTGATGTGTGGTTTAATAAGCATTTACCTATGGCAGATTCAAGACATATACAGTGGGGTCCAAAGGTCTGAGACCATATTGAAAATCTGGGATTTTTTTTGTTTTAATTCAAAACTCGAAATAAACAGAAATATTTGGAATTTTGAAAATTGTAAAGCAAAAAAAAAAAAAAAAAGGAAATGTACAACATCTTGACTATTCACTATTCACAAATTCTAACTCACTATTTAAATGTAAGCAAATTAGTGACATTGACCATGTTAAATCCTTTGTACAAAAGTCTTATCCCTTCCACTGAAGCATGTGTTCAGATGACATGCTTATGGATTTGATCTAACATGGATAATCAGGTTGTACACAAAATTGTGGAGTCTGTGGCAGTCCCATTTTCTGTCTGAGCAGATCTGTGTGGGTGCATCAGATCACATACTGATTGACAGTGGCATCTGCTCAGCAAAATAAAGTGCTAATGCTAGAAAAGCATGTAGGAATGATAGAGTGGAGTTGAGTGGGTTTTATACAAGTCACAAGTCACAAAAGTTGCATGGTGTGTTGGTGTATTTTGGACTTCTTGGATTTCTAACAGCACTGCACTTTTGCAAAGCGGCAAAAGAAGGTAAGATTATGGATTCTGCCCGTGTGCCCCGTGTGCCCGTGTGCCCCGTGTGCATTTAGCTAGTTTAAACAGCTCCACTGACCATCAAAGCATTGTATTGCAACCATGCAGGAGCTTTAATGTTCTTGGATTTAAACACAATAGCAACCATTTTTAACACTTTGTAGTTGCAAAGTTTTCTGGCTATGTTTCATGGATATCTGAGGGTCCCTGGACATCACTTTGATAACCACTGTGTTATTAGATGATCACTTTATCTATTTATACATTGTGATATGGAGGCATATAAAGTAAAATCCAGTTTAATCTGTATGCAAAATGCATTTTGACTTGACACCCAGATACACTCACCAGTCACTTTATTTGGATCTCCTATACACCTGCTCATTCATGCTCATCCAATCAGCCAATCATGTAGCAGCAGTGCAGCAGTTAATAGCAGGTTATTGGTGCCAGATTGCCTGGTCTGAATATTTCAGAACCTGCTGATCTCCTGGAATTTTCACATACAACAGTCTCCAGCGTTTCCACAGAATGGCGCAAAAAAACAAAAAACATCCAATGAGTGATGATTCTATGGGCAGAATTGACTTTTTGATGAGAGAGGTGAGCTGACAGGAAGACTACAGTAACTCATATAACCACTCTTTACAACTGTGGTGAGCAGAAAATCATCTCAGAATGCACAATACATTGAACCTTGAGGTGGATGGGCTACAATAGCAGTAGACCTCATGAGGTTGCACTCTTTACAGAGCAGGAATCTGAGACTACTAGCCAGATAACTAGTAGATCAGGATGTATGAGTTAAGGTGCAATTTCCTCCGATTACTAACATGCCTTTTTAATAATTTTCAGCGGAATTGTAATAAAGGTATTTTATGGTAATGTTAGTAACATGACAAGATTGCTTGACAGTAGATTGTGCCTTAAAATGATTAAATAACAAATTCGTGCCATCACTGCTCTTACTACTGTCCACCTAAATTTCCCGTAAATTTAATTGTACAGATCAGGAAAACAATCATGATTTCATTTTGTACATTTCCTCATCCCAATGAAATTAATTTGTGGTTACATCACTGCCAACACTATGTGTTTCTGAATCTTTTAGACAAAAGTGTGAGCTTCATCAAACACAGCAGAAAGGGGTCAATTTTAATCAGCATTGTGAGATCTCACCCCACACATGCTCTACGCTATGCATCCATCCATCCATTTTCTATACTGCTTATTCTACACGGTCGTGGGGAACCTGGAGCCTATCCCAAGGAGCATCGGGCAGAAGGTGGGGTACACCCTGGACGGGGTGCCAATCCATCGCAAGGCACAATTACATACACATTCACAGACCCATTCATACACTATGGACACTTTGGACAAGCCTACCATGCGTGTCTTTGGACTGTGGGAAGAAACCAGAGTACCCGGAAGAAACCCCCGCAGCATGGGGAGAACATGCAACTCTGCACACACAGGCGAACGTGCTAACCACTAAGCCACCGTGCACCCTCTACTCTACGCATCTGCTGTGAATTCTATATAGTGTGAAAATGTTGAGTAGTAGTTATTACGGGCTGTTTCACTATTATTTTTCACATGTTTACTGAATGACACGAGCTGGCAGCCTGTATTTGGCCCTCGGGCCATGAGTTTGACACGTTTTTCTGAGAGACACTCTCGGAAAGCCCTGCAGGCAATGTGGCAAGTCAGATGGCAAGTTGCAGTGTACACATAGCCTGAGACAGGTTTTGAATGGTGCGTGGTCTTTAATTTGCCATGCTGTCATTCCCTGGTTATGTTCATTGCTATAATATATTTGCATGTGCAGACCACAAACAAACCACATTCCTTCAGCTCGGGCCCAGCAACAATTCAATTCAATTCAATTCAATTTTATTTGTATAGCGCTTTTTACAATAGACATTGTCTCAAAGCAGCTTTACA
>JANDJT010000169.1:29011840-29023607 GCA_024331685.1 Stegophilus panzeri | reverse complement strand
CTGAGTGGCAACGGTGGCAAGGAAAAACTCCCTAAGATGTTAAGAGGAAGAAACCTTGAGAGGAACCAGACTCAGAACTCAACACCACTTGAGTTGGCCCTGTCCTCAACACACACTGGTTTAAGAGCTGCTGTCACCAAATTCTAGATAAGTGCTTGGCCCCAAGTGATGATGCAGAATGTATTTTTTTATTGCCTGAAGCAGATACTGTACAGTGTTTTCCACCTTTCACCATACTTTGTCAATACCAAAGGTACTGAGTGTTTACTAGAGACTTTGATGCTGAGCACTTATGCATTTGATCTGATTCTAACTAGTATCCTTTACAGGCTGGGAAAATAAATAAAGTAAAGAAATAAAAAAAAATAATGTGATAAGCAAATTATCATTTCAACTACCATGTCCTTAGGCTGCAGGGGAAAGCATCAGGTAGTGCTGCTGCCTAACAGCTCCATGGACCATGGTTCGATCCTGATCTCGGGCTATAATCGGTGTGGAGTTTTGCATGTTCTTCCTGTGTCTGTGTAGGTTTCCTCCGGCTTCTCTGGTTTCCTTTTGCTGTCCAAAACATGCCTGTAGATGTACTGGTGACTCAAAATTGCCCCTGAATGTGAATGAGTTCGTGAATAGCTGTGTGTTTGATGCTCTACAATGACCCGCTATCCCATCCAAAGTGTATCCCTGCATTACTCTATAAGTGTTCCTGGGACTCTAATCAGGACATAGCAGTTACTAAAGATGAATGACTGAATACATGCTCATCATTTGTATAATATTCATATTAATCAAGGTATTTGTTAACATGCTAGATTGTACAGCTTTTGAGAACATATTTCATTCATGAAATGCAAACTATCAATCAGGCTTAAAACAAGTCATTGCTTTAAAGGAAGTTATCTAGATACTAGGTAAAAATCTATACATTGGTAATTTTACTAATTTGTATGAATCAAAGTTAAGCACCCACTTAGCCCAAGCCTTAATATGGACACATGTTTTGGATTTTAAGTGTCTCACTTAGTCGGCAAATCAAGAACATTTTTCCTGGACAATGACATATTCACAATTCTGGACTAGAGGAGGATTAGATGAGGAAACGTTGGGACATGGTGGCTTAGCGGTGAGCACATTCTCCCTGTGCTTCAGGGGTTTATCTGTGTTCAAGGAGTGTGCATGTTCTCTTCATGCTTTGGAGGTTTCCTCCGGGTACTCTGGTTTCCTCCCCCACTCCAAAGACATACGTTGTAGGCTGATTGACATTTCCAAATTGTCTGTCGTGTGTGAATGTGTGTATCCTCAGGATACTTGCTGCTGATGCTCATCTGTTTGCCACATATTCATGGAGTGTTGCTCATTCCCCTGGGGCTGTTGCTGTCTGTGGGTGAATAACCTCACTTGAAAAAAGCTAATTATTTGTGATTGTATCCATGCTTGGGTAAAAAAAGGTAATTATTTGTGATTAGACACTAGGGGCATGGGAGTAAATGGTACTGCACTTCCCTGCTACTTCCAAAATAAGAAAGAAATAAGTCTCTCAGACATGTATGCTTCACCTCACTCAAAACGGAAAAGATATCTAATTAAATTAATCTAATTAACTGCAAAGGCAAACTAACTTACAACTTGTGTGAACCCAATCCAATGTTCAGTGGAATTCATATGAATCCTAGCAAGTGAGTAATTTTGTTGTATTTTGTGCAATTGAAGTTCTAAGAAAAGCTATGGCAGTTAGCTCAGCCTTTGGACCTAAGCATAACCTTTTGTAACTGTTCCTAAATTTGGATCATGTGAATTGTTTTGAATGTGTGATACTTTGCTTTTCTCCCTAATTTTCTCTCACATTTGTTTCTCTGCAAATGAAAAGTAATTTCAGTGAATATATGAATGCTGCTATTTAATTAATTAAATTCAACTTAGCACTTATTTACAGATCTGTAGAGATGACCAGACATAAATACATTGGCCATAAGAGAACATATACAGAAGACCATCTAAGCTGATGAAAATACATAATTTGATGTCATATGACACTTTCATAAATCAGTGCTTTCATATTTATGCTTGTTTCTACAGAACAGTGATGAATAGGGGCCAGCGTCCCTGCATATAAGGAGCTTATGATAATTAGAAGAGATGCCGGATTAATTATACATCATCTAGATGGAATGAAGAGATAATTGAATGTTATACCATCCAGATTTTTTTGCTTCTGACATCTTTAGAAGATGATGCATGTAAAGTATGTTTTCTGTAGAAGATTCAACATTTCATTTCAGTCTTTGACAATCGCGTGTGATCACGTTTCAAACAATAATTGCATAATAATCATAATCACGACAGAGGTGCATGCAAACATGCACATGAGAGAGAGAGAGAGAGAGAGCGAGCGAGTGAGAGAGCGAGAGCGAGAGAGAGAGACTGTTGAACTCTTTCTGTCTCCCTGTAGTAAATTAGTTTCCATTAGCCTGCTGGAAAAATCCTTTCCAAAAGAGTTGTTTGCACGTCTAATTTTTTTCTCTCTTTTCAATTACAGTGCTGTCTGCACCTCTTGCAGTACTCTGGCCTATAACATGACTTCTTCATAATGTCCTTCTTTCACATGAGACACGGCCATTACTTCTAAACAGAAATACAGAATTTTTTACAGAGACAAGTTCTGGAGTATGGCACATCAGCGTTTTGAGGGCTTGTGAGGTCCAGCTTATGTTGGAAGGCAATCCAATTTTTCCAATCTGGTCTTGCTGATTGTTATTGATGTCTTTTCCTCATATAGTCTCTGCCTATAAATAGTAGACTTAATAGCCATGTACAAAATTGTGTGCTCTACCTTTGTTTTGTTCATTTACTTTTGCGTGGAGTTTGTTTTGTTCTGATTATGATCACTTGAAAAAATAAGCACTCCACATAAGATGATGCAAGGTTTTGTTCGCAATGGCCTTCTTGATCATTTTATAAAAAATGAGGGAATGGTATGGCATGTGACTGATTTATTGTTTCATTTAGAATGTCAGTGTTGTTATAACAAATTTCCCAACATTCCTAAGTCAAAATGAAGTCTTAACTCACTCACAAGATGAGCATGTGACCATAAACCTCAATTTACTGACCATTGAACTTCTAACAAATCCAGTCTAACAAATATACTAGTCTGTCTACTCTATTATTTATTCGTTTATTCATCCATTTTTTTAATGTTCCTTTTGCTCTCTCTCTCTCTCTCTCTCTCTCTCTCTCTCTCTCTCTCTCTCTCTCTCTCTCTCTCTTTCTCTCTCTCCTCAGCATATTTGTAAGTGCAAACGGCAAGAGTATTTAGGGTAGTTATACATTTCTACACAAGATATAATGCATGAGGGAGAGAGAAGACACACTTAGTGTGATATTAAGTGTGATATTTGTTATATTATTGCTATATTATGCAAATTCCCGGCATAATATAGCAAATAATAATTTGCCAGGTTCTTATGTGAAAATAAAGAAAGAATTCATAACTGTGGCTGAAGAAAACAGAAGCTGTTGTTAGGTGCACATGCATAGTTCCTTGGCTTGCAAGGGAAGACCTTTCTTTCCAGGCAGGATGATGATCTAGGCAGAATGAGTGTTATCCTTCAGCTACTGTATGACAAAGGAATTTCAACAGAAATGTAAAGTGTAGCTACAAGAATGAGGAATGTAAATATAGACTCAACAGTGGGTCCTGGGAGTTTAATTGTTTCTTTCATTCTTTTCTAATATTCATGTCTTCAGGGTAAGGTGTAGACTCAGATCATCTCACCTGGTGAAGGTTCAAAGTAGCCCAAATAGAAGTAATCATGAATGTCACGAACACACACAAGACCATGTTGTTTAACAACGTGTATATCAACATATGGCCAATGGCCTAGGACCAGACCAATAAAGGATTTAATCTGACCAACCAAATGGCAGTTGAAGATCTGAAAATATACCAGACAATGTTTTTCTGATCTTCATCTGTCCAGTTTTGGTGAGCCTGTGCCCACTGTAGCCTCTGATTCCTGTTCTTGGCTGACAGAAGTGAAATCTGATGTGGACTTCTTCTGTTGTAGCCCATCCACCTCATGGTTCAATGTGTTGTGCATTCTGAAATGATTTTCTGCTCACCACGGTTGTAGAGTGATAATTTGAGTTACTGTAGCCCTCTTGTTAGCTCAAACCAGTCTCGCCATTCTCTTCTGACCTCTCTCAGCAACAAGACATTTCTGCTCACAAAACTGCTGGATGATCACCAGATGTTTTTTGTTTTTCACACCATTCTGAGTAAACGCTAGAGACTGTTGTGAATGAAAATCCCAAGGGATGAGCAATTTCTGAAATACTCAAACCAGCCCATCTGGCACCAACAGCCATGCCACACACAAAGTCACTTAGATCACATTTTTCTCCATTCTGAACATTAACTGAAACTCCTTAATTGTATCTGCATGATTTCATACACTGGGATGCTACAACATGATTTACAGCCAGGTTCATAAATATTTGGACATTGACAAAGTTACTGTTATTTTAGCTGCCTACCACAGTATATTGGAGTTACATCAGGTTCCACACCTTTCAGGCAAAAACAGGAATCCAAGGCTACAGTGGGCACAGGCTCACCGAAATGGAACAGATGAAAATTGGAAAAACATCACTTGGTCTTTTTTCCAATACTCACCTGTCAAGATTTGGTCAGCCCTTGTCCACTGTAGCATCAGACTGAATACATACCATATATATAAAATAAACACATTTAAGAAGCCCTGTTGATGCATCATAGTTCAATAAACTGATGTTTTTTTTTGGTCCAGCCCACTTGACTTGTGACCTAAAATGTGTTTGACACCTCAGTTCTATATACACTGATCAGCCATAACTTTAAAACCACCTATCTAATATTGTGTAGGTCCCCCTTGTGCTACCAAAACAGCTCTGAGAGCTATAATAGCCAGCATGATCTTTTTCAGAAATTTGTGCTACAGTAGCTCTTCTGTGAGTTCGGACCAGACGGGCTAGCCTTCGGTCCGCATATGCATCAGTGAGCCTTGGGTACCCAGACCCCTGTCGCCGATTCACCAGTTTTCCTTCCTTGCAACATGTTTGTTAGGCACTAACCACTGCATCATGGGAACACCCCACAAGACCTGCCATTTTGGAGATGCGCTGACCCAGTCGTCTAGCCATCCCTTGTCAAAATAGCTCAGATCCTTACTCATGCCCATTTTTCCTGCTTCCAACACATCAACTTTGTGAACTGAATGTTCACTTGCTGCCTATTATGTCCCACCCCTTGACAGGTGCTACTGTAAGGAGATAATCAATGTTCAATTCACTTCACCTGTCAATGGTTTTAATGTTATGGCTGATCAGTGTAGATACTGCACCACCAGGAAGACTCACCAGAATACAGACTGCCACATGATGTTTAGCTGAACATAAATTAAAGCATATTTCAAATAGCCTTCTAGCTAATCTGTTAATTAACAGTTTAAAGAGGAACATGGTACATAATTCAACACTATACGTTAATCCAGAGACCACAGGGGTACTAAATGTCCTACATGTCACCGTTTTCTGTATAATTATAAAACTGGTGGCAGAGAACTGAGAACTGAGCTGTAAATTCCGCATTTTCATAACCAAACATTTAAACAGACATAGATTGTCTGCCTAATTAGGTCAATAACCTAGTGGATTCTCAGTTAATTTTTTATTCTTCATAATATTATTCAGTTATTATTATCAATTGTTCAGTAAATATACTAAATCTCAGAGGAAATGTATGCAGATACCAGTGTAAGGAACATCTACAAAGTGTAGACCTACAGATGGGTCATGGGAGTTTAAGGGTTAACATAATGTCCCTTTTCAGCACATAAAGAGCTTGTTATTCTGGGCTGCTAGTTCTCATTCATGGTGCCCAATTCCCTGTGCTGAAGTCACACACATCCTATTTGGACCTTTATATGATGTTGTGTTGAAATATAAATGAATCACGACAATGATTTACTTGATAGTTTCTTGTTGATGAATATTTAATAATAGTTTATTTATTTATTTACAAGGCATGAAAATTGTGATATGACTTGTATTACATCATATATGCCTCATAACTTGCTCTACAAACACATGCACACTGAAATATTATCTCATAAATCATAATCATACATCCATCCATTTTCTGTACTGCTTATCCTACACGGGGTCACGGGGAGCCTGGAGCTTATCCAATGGAACTCAGGGCACAAGGCGGTGGACACCCTGGATGGGGTGCCAACCCATCACAGGGCACAAATCATGATCATAATTCATGATCATTATCAATTCATTGCGTGTATACTGACTATTTATCACTTGGGAATTCTCATCACCACAGTAGCATTGCAAGAACACAATTGGATCAACAGTTGTTTAAATTCCCCAAAATGTCAGCTTCTTGCATAACACTTAAGAAATTTGTTTGCAGTAATGCCTTAGTCCATAAACCATTCAGACATGATACAGAAAAATATGTGAGCATTAAAATTTATAAGAGGGGTTACGAATAAACAGAATGCAAAAACATGTCATCTAAAAAAGCTGACATGGCATAGTAAATAAAAGCGAATGGAAACCTATGAGAATGATTTTATTTTATTTTTAACGCAAACCACTAATTAATGTAAGCACTTTTACCTAAAATATTCATCTCCTTTCTCAGAGCTTCATTCCCCACTTTTTTGAGGGGAAACCTGATAAAGTGACTCGTTGCCAACTCTAAAACGTATTTGTGCTTGCTTTTTTCCCAGATTAAGGTGCAATTGTAATTTCCCTAATGCAAAAACCAAATCTATTATGGCACTGCTGTAACATCAAATGAGATCTACCGAAATGCTGTCCATATGAGAGGGTGTGCAGGAGTGGCACTCATAATCATGTAGCTGCAGCTGGAAGCATGCCAGATGGGGCTTATCTTCAGCAAGTCTGCAATTTGTATAGTGAGACTACTTTGTAAATTTAAAGTGAGTCAATTGCAAATTTGGCAGTCCACATCATGAAAATTTTGAACATGTGCTGAACACACATATACACTCACCATCCACAGGAACACCTGTACAACTGCACATTTATGCAGTTATCCAATCAGCCAATCATGTGGCAGCAGCACAATGCATGAACTCATGCAGATACAGGTCACCCCGTATTTTTCCAGTCTTGGTCTTCTTCAATTGTCCAGTTTGGGTGAATCTGTTTCCATGATAGCCTCAGATTCCTGTTCTTGGCAGACAGGAGTGAAACCTGATGTGGTCTTCAGCTGTTGTATCCAATCCACCACAAGGTTTGATACTGTGCGCATTCCGAGATACTTTTCTGCTCACCACAGTCATAAAGAGTGATTATATGAGTTATATACATCCTTCCTGGCAGCTTGAACTAATCAAAAAGGCATTTCCACCCACAGAACTGTGGCTCACTCAATGTTTTCGCACCATTCTGTGTAAACTTTAGAGACTGTTGTATGTGAAAATCCCAGGAGATCAACAGTTTCTGAAATAATCAAACCAGCCTACACAGCAAAATCCCCAGTGTTGATTTAACACCCAGAGTGTTGAATTTACACCCTACAGTGTTTATATAAGTCCACTGGACACAAATGAACACTCTGGGTGTTAATTCAACACTAGAGATTTTACTGTGTATCTGGCACCAACAACCATACCATGGTTAAAGTCACAGAGATTGGATGTTTGATGTGAACATTCACTGAAGTTCTTGACCTGTAGCTGCATGATTTTTTGCATTGTGTTGCTGCCAACACATAATTGGTTAACTGGATAACTGCATAAATCAGCAGGTGTACAGGTGTTCCTATTAAAGTGGACGGTGAGTGTACATACAATAATATATATATATATATATATATATATGAATGCAGGATCCAGGCAACCCTGCAACCCTGTGTAGGATAAGCCGTATGGAAAATGGATGGATAGATATCCCTGAGCAAATCATTCACAGTGAGTGGTTCACTGTATTTTATATATTGGATATTGTATATATGCTACACATTCATACTGTTGACACTGCATACCAAATGCAGAAGATGAAAATGCATAAATAAAGCACATAAATAAAAAATCGTGTGAACATGCATGGTGAGTTCAGAGTATACATTATCCAGATATTGATATCACATGCAAAGTGTAAAAGGGGCATAAATCACTCCTGAATAGAAACAAATACCTTTGCCTAACTCAACTGTCATGTCATCAATACTAGCAATTCGTTCAAAATCAGGACGCTTCAGCCATTTTTATATTTTGAAGAGAAGCAAAGATGTCTGCTGAGAGGTTACAGACTTCTTCACTGCAAAAACATGAAGAGTTGAACATTACAGCACCACGAAGAGCTCCTTCCTGATGAGAAGTCTGCATGACTAACAATTTGCAGACAAATACAAATGCTAAAGTGGTGAATCTGGACGCAAACCCCTGTAAACCTAGTGTAGTCAGTCAATCAACCTTTGGGAGGTGGGAGGAAACTGGAAAACCCAGAGGAAAACCACACCAACACAGACAGTAACCTGAGATCAGGAACTCTGAATCTGTGAGGCAGCAATGCCACCCACCGCCAATAACGGCAAAGTAATATCCCAATTTTTAAAATGGCATTTTTATTGGAATTTAGTAGTGTTTATTCCTCACTGCTCAACCCTCTGGCTTTCGATCCTGAGATTCATTTACTGTCTGTGTAGAGTTTCTTATGCTTCCACATGTATCTCCTCTATTTACCTAAAATTATTAATCCCAGTTGATCAGTGATGCAGTTTCTGACTCACAGCAGAACATAGTGCAGGTAGGAAGTGTTTGAAATGAATTCTAATTTAAGTGGACTTCAGTGGCAAATGTGAATGCATCCTACATACTGTGTCAAGGTCTGCAAGTTTGAATGAACAATGTCTGAACATTACCCATAAATGCATGCCCTTGATGTCCTTGGATTTGACTATGAAAACAGTTTTTTATTTGTTGCTCCCACATGCCATCTGCATGAATGGAGTGAGGTACATTGATGTAGAAGTCAAATTGATTTCCTACAAGAAAGACTATGCTCATGTCAAGTCCTTACAATGCTGTGTTCAGTCCATTCTTTGCACACACAAAGATGGTCATGTCTAATTTGCTGGATTGTGCTCATACTGCAACACAGCATTGTAGGCCATTAATGACTACACTGGGTGACAAATGTTCTAGGCTTTCAGTAGTAATTGCAGGTGAACAAATGTGTGTAAAGGGCACATCTGTTACTTCTTTTTGTAGTCAGAAAACCACCAAAACAGTACACTCCCCAGTACTTGAATGACAGTCACTCATTAGTGGATTATCAGTGCAAGTGCTCAGCATATTTTAGCAACCTTATTTTACTGATGATGAAACCCGTCCCCTGATGTTTTAACTTCACATGCTTATTAACTTTCTTCCCCCTTGGGGATGACTGATGGCTGAATGAGTAAGAGAAAGACGAGTGATTGAATGTTCTTCAATGTAAAAATGTAAGGTAGAGTTTATATTTCCTTTGTCAAAGGTACCATGGGACCAGAATATCAACTTGAAATCAGTTTCATCTGCAAAGGGATTGCTAGAGACTTGGTGTATTTTCTGTACCTTATTGGCTGTAAATATTTACGTACTAATCGGGGGTGGTAAATACTTGTAATTGTACTTTGTTATACTTAAGTATCTTTTTTGGCATTTTTATGGTAAATGGTCTGTACTTATATAGCATTTTTTAACCTTAGCGGTTCTACAAAGCGGTTCTCATTCACCCATTCACACACACAGCTGAGCTACCATGCAAGTTGCTAGCCTGCCATTGGGAGCAACTTGGGGTTCAGTGTCTTGCCCAAGGAGTATTTGGCATGTGGAGGCATGTGGGCCAGGAATCGAACCACCAACCCTACAATTAGTGGACAACTCGCTCTTTCACCACAGCCTCCCTTTTGAGTAAAGTATCAAATATGCTTGTACTATTACTTAATTACAAGAAAAGAAACATACTTTGTACTCCTTCCATTTATTGTTTTGTTGTTTAGACCTTCAGTGTACTCATTACAAATGTCAAAGGTCTCTTCTTGTCTTATCCAGCCAATGACTCTATGCTATACGTGAGTCAGGGTGGACTCAGTTTAGTATCCAATCAACTTTATCAATGCAAAAAACAAACAAACAAACCATATTAAGAATCATGTCAACTTGTCACCAACCATGCTGCACAATGCAGTGTGGAAACTGAGGATGAGCACCCCTGGTCGTACCTCAGTAAAATATTTCAATATACTGGAGTAAAAAGTATGAAACCGGAGTACCCAGAGGAAAACTCCAAAGAATGGGGAGAAAATACAAACTCCACACACACAGGGGACGCGGGATTTGAACACCCAACCCTGGAGGTGCGAGGCAAACGTGCTCACTACGCCACCATGCCCCCTGACAGCAAGTCATGCATATAACAAGCTAACTTACAGAGACTGAATGACGGTTCATATCAGGGGTCATCACTTTATCCAGAAAGGGCTGGTGTGGCTTTACTAACATACAGATTAAATATAGAAAATATAGTAAAACTTCAGCAGTCTGAAGTTGTCTCAAACCATTATCTTATCTCATTTAAAATACGTATTGATCATAATATTTGCACGTCGCCTTGCTACCGCGTAAAACATACATTCATGTCAGCTACTACACCAAGCTTCATCAAAAACCTCCCAGAGACATCAGTTAGATTTGGATCACCGTCTGATCCCAGGGAATTCGACTGGGCGACTGAATGCTTAGCGTCAACACTCCGCTACACACTAGATAAGGTAGCTCCAGTCAAAAGAAAAATAATTAGAGAGAAAAAGCTAGCACCCTGGTATAACAATCAAACGTGTACCTTAAAACAGACCACTCGACAGTTAGAACGTAAATGGCATCAAACCAAATTGGTAATATTTCAAACAGCATGGAAGGAGAGCCTCCTGAACTATAGAAAATCTCTTAGTGATGCTAAAAAAGTCTATCTCTCCACCTTAATAGAAGAAAACAAAAACAATTCTAGATTTCTATTCAACATAGTAGCAAAATTAACTAGGGACAAAACCACCATAGAAACAGGCACACAATCATAGCAGCGAAGATTTCATGATTTTTTTCATTGGTAAAGTTGAAAATATTAGATGTTACATTCAGGCTATTAAATTAAAACAGTTTTATAACTAACCCTGTAGATGATAATAGCAATATCTGATCAATGATTAGAATGTTTTACTCCCCTTAGAGAGACTGAATTAGCTTCATTAATCTCTTCAGCAAAATCATCAACTTGTATACTAGATCCCTTACCTACAGTACATGTTTCTTTAAACAGATTTTTCCTGGAGTAATTAAACCGATTCTAATATAATCAATTCTTCCCTTAGCACTGGCTATGTATCTAAATCATTTAAACTAGCGATTATCAAACCCCTGATTGAAAAACCTGACCTTGACCCCTGCCAACTTTCCAGCTATATCAAATCTCAATATCAAATCTCCCCTTTATCTCCAAGATCTTAGAAAAGGTTGTAGCACAGCAGCTATGCTCGTACATACATAGGAACAACATACATGAAATGTATCAGTCAGGATATAGACCTCATCATAGCACAGAGACAGCACTGGTGAAAGTACTAAACAACCTACTACTGGCCTCTGATCAGGGTTGTGTCTCCTTGCTTGTGTTACTTGACCTTAGTGCAGCTTTTGATACTATA
>JANDJT010000169.1:28936011-28955425 GCA_024331685.1 Stegophilus panzeri | reverse complement strand
TACATTTATGAGATCATTCTTTAATGCTCAATCAACAGCCGTGGATGCACAACTCCAAAAATACAGTTTTGTGACTCTGATCGTTTTCATTGTGGTCTTCAAATGTAAACATGATTGACTGAATGAAGTATTAGGAGAGAGTAGAGGCTTTTTCCTTGAAACCCCAAACAGCTTGTGGTGATATGGGTGACTTCGGATTGTAGTTTTTCTGACCCCAAGACGCAACTAACTTCTGCAATTCTCCAGCTGTGATCCTTGGAACTGTTTTGGCCACTCGAATCATCCTCTTCACAGTGCGTTGAGATAATATAGACACACGTCCAGTTTCAAGTTGATTCATATCTGTTCCAGTTAACTGGTAATTCAATGCTCGTGCTATTTTCTTATAGCCACTTCCCATTTTGTGAAGCTCAACAACCTTTTGCCGCACATCACTGCTATGTTCCTTGGTCTTGCCCATTGTTATGAATGACTAAAGGAATTTGGCCTGTGTTACCTCATATTTATACCCCTGTGAAACCGGAAGTCATGGTTGAACAAGTTCCTGTTCCTAGTTACCCACATGTACTAAAACAATGTAAAAAATCAGTGGGAATATACTTCAAATATATTTTTCTCCTATGAATTTATAGGGATGCCTATAATTGTTGCACTCCTATATTTAACAAAGATTTTATTTTTGATAAACCCGTGTTGTTTGCAGTTGTTTGATATCCATGAGAGCAGAGTATTTTGTGATTTTTTTTTTTTTTTTAAATTTATTTTTTTTAAACAAAAGACCAAATTTTAAACAATAAAGACAATTTTTCCCAGCCTTCTTAGCTCATATTTACCAAGGGTGCCAATATTAGTAGAAGGCACTGTATTCCTGTGAAATCCTGTGAGGTGAGCTATAGTGCAGAGCGCACAAGAGAGAAGCTAATTAACCACAAAATACATTTGTCTTACTCCAGCTTTGTTATCCGTAAGGAGAGAGAAAGAGATTAAAAATTTTGCTTTGCATTATGTTTAACAACATTAGTCTTATACAGTAGCTTTAGAGCAGTGGTCATCAACCCTCTTCCTGGAGATCTACCTTCCTGTAGACTTCCTGAAGAAGCTCTAACCATAATTGTGCCTACCTGACAATCTAATCATTGCCTTAAGAAGTTCTTGATCAACTAATACAGGTGTGAGGTTGGAGATGAAGCCTGCAGGAAGGTAGATCTCAAGGAAGAGGGTTGGTGACCATTGCTCTTAATCAGTGATCCTGGAGATCTACCTTCCTGAAGACTTTGGCTGCATTTGAAATTAGGTACTGTGACAGTACCTACTGCATTCGATTCAGTACCTACTGCTCAGCCGTTGATACAACACAGTGCATACTGATCAGTATGTGTGTGTAGTATGAATACAATCCAGACATACTACATCCGCCATGTTTCCATTGTCATGTAACCTACAACAAAGAGCAGACGTTCTGCCTTCCACCATTCTAACAGCTCTTCCGTGCCAGTTCCCGTTGCCTTATGGGATAGTGCAGTGTCCATTGGCTCCATACTTCAGAATCTCGGCAGAAGCAGTAGGTCATCCGGGTATTTCTTGCCTACTGTTTTATGAAAACTGAGAATTCTGACATGGTACGCCTTACTGCGTACTACTTTTCACCTACTTTATAGTAGGGTAGTGTGGATATTCGGATGCAGCCCTTAGCTCCAGAATTTCTTGATCAACTAAAGGAGGCATGTTAGATTTTGGTTGGAGATGAAAGCTGCAGGAAGGAAGATCTCAAGGAAGAGGTTTTGGTGACTACTACTGGCTGTTGACCTGGAAGTGCTTAATCTGTGACTCCTCATGTCACAGTATACCTTCTCCTATTTATTCTTTTATGCCAATTAAGTCACAGGCAATTTTAGGGAATTAAAATGAGTGTAACGAGATCCGGCATGACAAATATCCTGGAAGAATTAATTTGGTGTCATTTACGCCCACAAGCATTCTGCACTTTCAGTTCTGTTCTGGTGCTGAAGGGTGTGTGTGTGTGTGTGTGTGTGTGTGTGTGTGTGTCTCATGAGTAATGACCCATAAACTAGCCAGTGTTTATCAGAGACAGTGCCCGGCACCTGCCGCCATTTCTCATCCCGCCACGCATTTTAATCTTGTACACCACAACGCTGCCACAGTGGTCCATTCCTCATTGTCATCCCATGAACAAACGAGCAGGCAGATGGGGAGAACAGACAAAACATGGCACGTGCCAGCCTCTGTGTGTTTACTGTTTCAGCATGATACTCAAACATAACCCTTATGCTCTGTTCAGGTCATCTGATCTATCTGAAAAAAAATGAATGAATGACAAATAGGGAATCTTTTCATGTTCTCATTATTTCAAATACCTCAGTTGTAAAGTAGTCAACAAAACGGTTAAAGAGCTCCAGCCATCTACATTTACTGCCTGCAGCGTTAAAGCCATTGCAGTTCTTTCTGCTGCTCCATTAATTTTGGGAGTTCGAAACCCCAATTTCCAAAGTTATAGCTACTGCTTTTAAGTCTCCTGTTGTCTATAAAGAATGGTGTGTGTGTATGTGTTTAGGTGAAATGGTCCAGAGAGAACTACCACCACAACCTGAGCTCACCTTACTCCCTGCGGCTGGCCTCAGCCGACGCTGCAGGCAAAATCATCGTGTGGGATGTGGTGAGCGGTATGGCGCACTGTGAGATTCAGGAGCACTCCAAACCCATCCAGGGTAAGGCATGGCTGTTAATATTCATCCATCCAATCATTTTCCATACTACTTATAGTACACAGGGCTGTGGGGGAGTCTGGAGCCTATCCCAGGGAACTCGGGGCATAAGTCGGGAGACACCTTGGACGGGGTGCCAACCAATCGCAGCGTACAATCACGTACACACACTCACACTTTGAATAATTTGGAAATGCCAATCAGCCTACAACACATGCCTTTGGACTTGGTGGGGGGACCGGAGAACCCAGAGGAAACCCTTGAAGCACGGGGAGAGCATGCAGACTCTGGGCACACAGGGCAAAGGTTTGATTTGAACCCCAACACCGGAGGTGCCAGGCAAACATGCTAACAACTAAGCCACCATGCTCCCCAGGCTGTTAACATTAAAATCTATAATGCTAGCAAGCAGGTGGTGTTGTGAATAATAGAAGCCAGACATAGCAGCCCTGAACAGCCTAGTGCTACAGTTAGTTTTAAAAACAAAAACAAAAAATAAAGACACAGATGTGAACCAGAGCAATAAATTCAGAGAATTCATGCAGATAAAATAAAATAACAATTCTTAACCAAATTAAATAAGTGGTATATGGAATATATACTCACCGGCCACTTTAATAGGAATGCATGTACCTTGGTCATTCATGCAATTATCTAATCAGCCAATCATGTGGTAGCAGGACAATTGCGTAAAATCATGCAGCTACAGATCAAGAGCTTCATTTCATGTTTACATCAAACTTGGAATGTGATCTCAGTGACTCTGACTAAACAGTGACTCTGACTTAAACAGAATGGTGAGGAAAAACAAAAAACCTCCAGCGAGAGGCAGTTCTGCAGACAGAAACACCTTGTTGATGAGAGAGGTCAGAGGAGAATGGCCAGTTGACAGGAAGGCTATGGGAATTTAAATAACCACTCTTTACAAATGTGGTGAGCAGAAAAGCATCTCAGAATGCACAACACAGCGAAGCACATTGGCTTCTATTCCTGTCAGCCAAGAACGGGTATCTGAAGCTACAGTGGGCCTACGGTCTCACTGAAACTGGACAGTTTTAGATTAGTATTGCCTTATTTTAAGGTTATTCATTATATTAAGGTTATTCAAATAACTAGGATTAAATGTTAAATCAACAGTTATTGTGTAGAAACTAAGTAACATAATTTATTAAATAAAACAACAATTCTGGATTTTTTACACTCTTGTTTTTCCAGACATGGATTGGCTGTGGAATCAGGATGCGACACATGACCTCATTTTGGCCGTGCACCCTCCCAACTACGTAGTGTTGTGGAACGGAGACACGGGGACCAAGCTGTGGAAGAAGAGCTATGCTGAGAACATCTTGTCCTTCTCTTTTGACCCATTTGACCCCTCCAATTTAGCCTGTATGTATAGAGACTTTTGAAAGTACATAACTGTTTCAAAATAATGATACATTTTTACTAGAAGTAAAAAATAAAAACCTTACTTTTTAATATTTTGTTATATAATAGGAAAAGTAATTTTGTTTTTAGAAATGAAATTATATTATTGAGAATGGGAGGTCAAAAAATATGCTAAATAGTTTAAAGTAATGTTAAATGAGTGTTTTCTTTTGTAAACTGCTCCATGTGAGCTTTTGTTGTTGTTGTTGTTATTATTATTATTATTATTATTATTATTATTATTATTATTATTTTAGCATGATCATTAACTTTTATTTATTTTATATATATATATATATATATTTTTTTTTAAAAGATTAAGCTACTATTTCCAATCCCATAACTATGAGGAGTACATGGTGTGGCTTTGACCTCGGAACCTTGTCAGTTTTCAATTTTCCTTTTATCGCTGCTCAGAATAACTAAACTTGTCATCTTCCCTTGTCCCACACTATTAGTGCTGACCAGTGAGGGGATCGTTTTCATCACAGACTTCTCACCGTCCAAGCCCCCAGGCAGCAGCGGTAAGAAGGTTTACATTGCCAGCCCACACTCCAGCCCTGCTCACAGCAAACCCGCTGCCACACATCCCACTGGGGCTAAGAAAGCTCTCAACAAGGTCAAAGTGCTCATCACCAACGAGAAACCCATGTGAGTACCTACACAAGACAGCCTCACCTCATCACAGCCTGAGAGTGCCTGATGTTTTTACCTTTTGTACAAAAGAACTACACACTACTGGGATGAAGGAGTGGTCTCGGCTCTTGGAGCTGATTAAATTTTGCAGTGTTGGAAACAGCTGGAGAGTAGAGCAGGAATGATCATTTTTCATTGTGAACCATAAAAATTGGCCAACTGATTTCTTTCTTTTTTTTTTTTCTTTGACTTTGCTTTTATGACATTGTCAATTATATATTATTATTGCTGTTGATTTTATTTATTTATTTTTTTACAAAATGGACATGGTCAACCATTAGAAAGTGTGAAATGATATTTCCATTGATGAAGTCTTAATTGAGCAGAGGGTTAATTTCTTAATACGCATAGTTCAGTAATAATGCTGTGACTATAAGATAAGCTGTGATAAGAAATCTTTTATTGTCATTCTACATGTACAACCAGATTCAGTGTGCAGTTCCTTGCCTATGGAATAGGTACTCCTAAAATCTGAGCCAACCTTCTCATTTAACCCTATCTAGCAGTACACTGGCATTCAGAAATCGACTTATCAGACATTTTCAATCAGTATAAACAAATGAATTATTTTATTGACAAGTCTGATATAAGATTAGTTAGGACTTTGGTAGTACCTCTTTGTTGGTGATATGATCATAATATCGGATCTTAAGGATTCGGCATAGGCACCTCTGCTGGAAGACGTCAAGCTTCTTGTTGATGCTTGTGGATGTCTTCTAGGTCTCACTGGTGTACGTTGCACAATGGAGGTAAACATATGGAGCTTGATCTTCAGGGAGATGGCTGGTGAGGACCAGATATTGTTCATCCTCGGGAAGACGGCTATCGCCGATGCGGTATTTGACATCCGCCTCTGCATCCTCATTCTGGAAGATCACAGTATCCGTGTATGTGAACTTCTCCACCTCCTCCAGCCACTGCGTTCCGTCTACGATTCCCTTGTTCTACCCGTGGCGTTCATGCGCATGATCTTCACCATTACATTACTGATTGATTAATACTAAGTTGGTTACTCATTTTGGTACCGTATTAATGAGTACCAAAAAAATATACTCGTACTAGGTCTGGAAAAAAAAGGTTATTGATGCATCCATAATTAAACAACCAATTGTAATACCACTGTACCAAAAACATGACAACATGAACATTAATATATTTTTCTTCTCACAGTGAAACGGATGCTTAATTACTTTTTCTTCCGTGGAGTGCATTTGTGGAAAATTGCTGCCTTGGTGTTAGCAGGAGTTATCATGCCAAGCTGTTCAAACCACCACCAGTCATACAAAAGAGATATTATTAGTCTGCCTACATTATCTGTGTTTTGATCATCAGAGTCCTCTGTTCCTTCGTTCTTTTCATCACTGCTTTCCTGCTTTGTCTGTGGAAGGTTTTGCTCCACTCTGTTGATCATCAGAAGCTTTGCTCACTTTCCTCTCTATCCTGATCACAGCACTCTAGCATTTCCTGATATCAGTAGCAGGCACTTTATATCAGTAGCTGTGTCTCTGTGGTGGAGATGCATCAGCGAGGTTTATTTTCCAAAAACCGCTTTGATGGATCCATGTAATGAAAGTGATCCCTGATCCATTAGTTTACCAGAGCTGTTCACAGGGTTAATGATACAGAGGTGCAATTTTGGACAAAGCAACAACATGGTGGGAGGGCCATGCATTAATCCTAGCTTGTGGTGCCACTGTGATATAGGGTATCCCAGGCTTTGAGTATGGTGAATACCAGGCTCTGTGTGGGCCTCAGGGAAAACTACTTGTTATAATCCTGCTGCAGGTGAACAGTCCTTGGAGATTAGCAAAGTGCGGTTATAAGACATATGCCAATATTAGCTTTAACCGCATTTTATTATTATTATTATTATTTTAATTTTTTTGCAAATGATTGGTAGTTCTTGCATTTTGGACTCTTTTGTTTCCTAATATGTCATAACTTCCACTGTATGACATTCCTTGCAGTGGCTGGATGTCTAGCAAATAGCTAAATAGCTAGATTTACAGGTCTTGTATTTAAACATATTCCACAACAACTGTGTAAATACCTCCTCAGTGCAACAGCCCATCTGAAGTGAAGCTTTAGAAAGCTTGGCCCAAAGTGTAGGACTAGAGGTGACTCGTGACTGGGATGCTGCAGGACACACTCACAAAAAAATAGCCCTAGTGGCAGGTTTTTACTTTGATACAGACAGATATGTATCTCACAGACAAAGGAAGTTCATGTTGAGTAACATGAATGTTCAGGGTATCATTCATTCATCCTTAGTAGCTGCTTGGTCATGGTTTAAATCAAGCTATTAATTTATTTATATTTTGGGAAAGCTAATCAAATAAATTCATTTGTACTCATGTAGCAGGCAGTACAAACAAAAATAATGACTGCACAATTATTAATCTAACACCCCCCAACCCTCCCCCAGTACTGTTTATTCTTGTAATAAAGCTCAGCAGTGTTTTACTTTGTTTTCATTCAGTATCGGTTTTAAAATCTATCGGTTAGTTAATCGGATATCTTCAGGTACTGCCCAACTTGGTTATCGCTAAAATCCACTCTCGGTCGACCTCTAGTCTTTATAGTTTGGAAACATCCACAGCAATATCACTTTTTCAGGTGATGAGAACTCCAATCAGAAGTAGGGCATCAGGATGGATCAGGCAGGTCCGGAGAACTGAAGGACTATTAATATTGCATCTTCTTAATATCAGCTTCTATATGCCATAAGTATATGCATACTTTTGCATTTCCTTGTCTTGTTGATGTTTCTGTCATTGATTTGATCTTATTTCAATATTGAACCAATGTACTTCATGTCCTAACTGCTATATACTAATGATTTCTAATATATATAGTGAGAGTTAAAAGTTTATGAACCTACAGGCAATTGCATTGGTCAAGGTTTTATTTTATTTATTTATACCCCCCCCCAAAGTCTTGTGTGGGATCATAAATGATGCTCATACTGAACTTCCTTTCAGTGTACTCAATACTGTTTGACATTCTGTTATAATATGTATTTGTGGTAGAAGAAATTCTGTTTATAGAAATATTTATAGTCCCACTATTTGGTCTAGTGTTTTGAGTCTACTTTCTTCCTCATGTCATCTCAGGGCGTTTTCCTTGCCGCTGTCTCCTCAGACTTGCTCATTAGAGATCTAAATCTATATCCGTATTTGCGTAACGCTGCTGTGTAACAATGTCTGTTTTTAACAACACCCTACAAATAAAATTGAGTTGATTGTCTTCACCAAGAAGGATATTTATATAAAGCAAGGTAACACTGCCCTGTAATTCAACCCTCCTTTTAAATAATTCACTGACACCTTGTACATAAACAGCTCTGGTCATCATGTTTTCATCTCCAATAACCATATTATGCATTTTATATTTAAGGTGTACGCTATAACCCATTATAGCGACTTGTCCAATATATAGTACATGGTGTTCTTGTCGAGCTGATAAGTGAGTTGGACCAAAATCTGTTTTTAGGACTTATAGAAGTGATGTAGATGTAGAAGTCTCAGCAGGATTTTTTTTCTGGCTGCAGAAGGTCGGTTTAATGCAGGACACTGCTGTAGTCCTTTGTCTGGTTTCTGAATCTATATGTAGCTGCCGTCGCAGGAATAGTGCCATACAGATCTCCTTTTCTGTGTAGTTTCTTCATCTAATGATGATTTCTCCTGCTTGTAAGATTTAATAATTTCCTTTGGGAAAGCCAGACAGTTCAAAAACAATTCACTCTGGACAGATATTTCTGGAATTAATGTCTTTTAAATAATTGTTTCCAATGCAACTGGACCAAAAAGGTGCAGTTTTATTCCATGACAAACTAATACAGGTTAACATAAATATATTATGCTAATAAGCAATTGCATTACATCATACTTTAGAAAATATTTACTGAAAGAAATAGAATTTATAAATATTAACAGCGTTGTGTTCGGAGCATATACACTCACTCTAACAGGCTCACTGAAACTGGGCAATTGAAGATTGGTCTTCGGTTGTCCAATTTTTTGGAGATCCGGTGCCCACTGTAGTCTCAGAGTCCTGTTCTTGGCTGACAGGAAAGTATCCCAGTTTAAGATTCTCCTCTTGTAGCCCATCTACCTCAAGGTTTGGGAATAATGTGCATCTTGAGATGCGTTTCTGCTCAGCATGGTTGTAAAGAGTGGTTACTGTTGACCTGTATCTGCATGATGTTATGCATTGTGCTGCTGCCACATAATTGGTTGATCGGATAATTGCATGAATGTACACATGTCCCTAATAAAGGCGTGAGGGTGTGTTACTATGTTAGTAAAGTGTATGATGGTAAAAACATTCGTTTTTGAGACGGATAAAACATGGGAAATGTGTTCAAGCCGGTTTAAAATGCATACAAGAATTTCTAAAAAAAAAAAGCCTTATATAATATGTTGCTTAAATTTATAAACTGAGAAAAGTCACACTGATAAGTTATTTAGTAAAATAGTTCTTCTGTAGCACTTAAGGTTTACTTTGTATTTTTAAAAACTTTTTTAGCCCCTTTTTAGTGCCAGTGGTCAAAAAGTATTCTTTGCTGCAAATACATTTTATTGTGCTTAATATATCTGGAATACAGGCAATTAGAGACTAGCTATTCCATAAAATGAGAACTTTTACTCATTGCTGAAGTTATATATACTTTATGCCAGCTCCTAATTATCTTACACCAATACAGGACATGGTTATATATTCTGTCCTGTCTCTCACTCCATTTCCCTTTAAAACGCCTCTTGAATTTTCAACAGAATGTCCTCCTTATTACGTTTCTCAATTTACACTGGCGTTATTCCCTATAAGCAGGTTTAAGGGCATCTGTGGCCTATAAACTTAGGAAATGCCAGGCTCTGAAGAGATTTGTGATGGTTATTTCATTCCCTCTCATTGTTATGCAGTAATGACTCCAGTTATTCTCTGCTCTGGCGCATTGCCACTGCTCGGCCTTACTTTTTTGAAAGAGACACATATGAAACCGTAATGATATGATTGTATGTTTTCATTTATCCAAAGCAATGAGAATGTGAACTATTGCTTTAAGATCTTCCTTTTAAATTATGATAAGTTTGTCATAGTTCATAATGCTTTATGCTGGGATATCTGTTTAACCCGGTTGTCTGTGTCTCTAGGGCTGAGGCAGTAACCCTAAATGACTGTCTCCAGTTGTCCTACCTACCCTCAAAGAAAAGTCATATGTTGCTGCTGTACCCCAGAGAGATCCTCATCCTAGACCTGGAGCTCAGCCAGACGGTGGGGGTGGTGGCCATCGAGCGTTCTGGCGTGCCCTTCATACAGGTCAGTGTGTGTCTTATTCCAGCGCAGATGTGCCAAACTTACGGTCTTTTCACACTAGACCAATAACATCTAAAATTCATAACAGATCTGTAGGACTGCATGCGTGGCACACACACAGTACTGTACAGCGCTCATGGGCTCACATCTCACAGTGCTGAAACACTGGTTATAATCAATACACATCTGCTGCTATTCATTCAAATCTAAAAATGATTCAGGAACATGTCAGGTGTTGGCCTTTAGTGTGATTTAATGATTGACTCAAAGTCCTGAAATATATCACACTGTAGACCTACAAATAGTTTTTTTTTTTTTTTAATTTATTTATTTATTTATTTATTTATTTATTTTTTATAAAGAAAAGCTGAAAAGATGGACTCTGACTTCCTTTTGGAAGAGAATGTAGAATTTTAAAATATGCATTTTTTTTTTTCCTATTCCTGTTATTACTATCGTTATTGTGCAGTAGTATATATGTGGTGTTACGTTTTTGTGGAAGGTTTTTTTTGTTATTTCTTTTTCTCTGTATTGTTAAAAAAAGTCAATAAAAAGAAAAGCAGATGGATGCAAATACAAGAACGATTGAAGACTTGGCATAGAAGATACATTTCTGTTAGTATTTCCCTTAAATCTATTTCTTACATATATTATATTTTTTTTATCGGTGGGAAACAAATATATATATAATATAATATAATATAATATAATATAATATTATATTATATTATATTATATTATATTATGGCGAGTATTCATTTTTACAACTCTACCAGTAGGCCTAATTCAAAGAAGTAGTGGACTAGTCATCGTTTCTATAGTTACAGCAAAAAGTGATAAGTGCAGTACTATTCATACCAATTGAAATAATACCATAATTAAATTAAATACAATAATACCAATTAAATTAATGCAAAAGAAGTTAAACAAATATATAGCCTACATTCCTAATGTCATCTTACATGCGCAGATGACTGTAGACTGCTTTTAAGAATCTGCCTGCATTTCTTGTCCGTCTCCCTCACTGTTTTTTTTTTTTTTTTCCGGAAACCCCAGCTTGCTGACTTCCCTACAGCGTTGATTAGTGAAAGTATTAGTCTAATACCAACGAGGTCCAGGTTTTTTGTTTTTTTTGTGGAATTCACATCCCACATTAGCAATGTTATTTTCTTTATTGGTCAAAGAACCAAAGTGAACTCAGACCTAATGTGTTCTATTTTGGAAAGTTCAGAAAGCTCTACAGCTCTAAAAAAAAAAAAACATCATTTGACGATTTTAAATAATGTTCATAAAATAAATCCATACTGAGGGGCTCCATGGAATTTATTTTATAGTTAAGGGCATTTGAGAACAACTGGTCTATACAACCCCTAATATATATGTAAAAAAAATAAATCAGTGTAATAAATGTCATCACCAAATAGTGCATACAGTAGAATTGTTTCTGATAGGCCTTCTTTTTTCCCTAGTGTCATCAGTCTAGAGTCTAGTTTCTATCCATCCATTTTCCCTACCGCTTATCTTACACAGGGTCGCCTAGCCCAGAGGACTTGGGGCACAATTTTTTTTGTTGGAGGGATTTTTTTTGTTAGGCTTTTCACACTATTTTTTCAGTGTGGCCTGTATCTAACATAAGTCTGAACAGATCATGCTCCTAAATTTACCCACATGTGAGAAGGAACAATGTGTCACGTGATGCGTTCAAGCTCGCTGTAAAAAGGACACATGATTTGGCCATGGCCCCTTCTTTGGTTTGCATCCTTGGTTTCTTTAAACTGTACTTTTACATTTTTTTGTACTTTCCTTTGCCACTGCAGCCAGGTTCTCCTCTGGATGCCTTCTGCCATTTCTGTTCAGATCTCTTCAGTGGTGGTTGCTAATTTTTCTTGTACAGCAACATCATCCCAAATGTTTATGAGGTGCGTTACATCACTATCCCGCCACTGAAATCCTCCTTCACTGTTATCATCCATATTTCCTTCCTGGTAGCACGAAATTATGATGAACGTCAAGATGGATTTATGTAAGAAGTCACATGAATTCCGATCTGCCTGTTCTGACAGAGGTCACATTGCCATGTATCAGATACATACTGGATTTCAGTACCATATATGAAAGTGGCCCAAATCGGAATTGAAAATGTCAGATTCAATTAGGGCTGCACGATTATGGTCAAAATGATAATCATGATTATTTTGATCAATATTGAGATCACGATTATTTATCACGATTATCCATTGATTTTAGGGACAACATATTTTTATTGCACTTTCACATTTAAATAATTAGACCGCTGCTTTCACCTCCATGTTAGCTCCTGCTAATGTAGAAATCTTTGCATCAAATTAGACTGGTCCTTAAAGGGCATCATCTCATAGAAGCAAAATATAAATAAAATTGTACCCAAATTATAGGATAAGTAAAAATAAAAATGCCATTAACCAAATGAAAATATGCAATCAAAGAAAGCAATTCAGGCGTATGCAGAAAAGGCAATAAAAGTGTTTACAGGAGGAGAGACACAGCCAAATCACCCAATAGAATGGTGCAGGGATGATGTCATTTTGTACCGCAACCCAGAAGTTAGCATCACACTGGTTCCCTCGACAAAAACCCAATAGGATTTTCCCATAGGCTTATGGATTATTGCAAAAATTATGCTCTGTGATCAACAAAAGTTTACAATACTAACATATTTTGTTCATCAAGATAATTTTCACAAATGAAAACAACTTTTATGTAGTTTGAAGCCTAAATACAATCGCCAGAAATAAACAGCAAACCATACGCTATAAATGAACTACGCCACGGTCGCTCGACTTCAATGCCACCATCACCAAGCTTTCGACAACTTTTCCAAACTTGATTTAAAAACATTTTCCATAATACGGATTTACTCTGTGGATGAATCTTCATCCATGTTTTTTTGGGAGATTTGTGCACAGCAAACCTGAACCGGGTTATCTGCAAAGTTTTTCCTGTTCGGCCTGATGATGTTTAATGTCCCCGAAAACCTCTGTAGTCCCATTTAGCAACTTGTTAGTGCTATGATTTAACCTCTGAAGCGCTAAAATGCTAACTTATTTCCGGGTTTTGGCATACAAAATGATGTCCTCCTTGCACTGCTCTATGGTGACTGGCTGTAAGTTTAGGAAGCGCTTGATGTGATATGCAGCGGAGTTTTCTATGAGTGGAGGACCAACTTTAAACTTCAGTATCGTAATCGAGATCGATATTTGATTAATTGTGCAGCCCTAGATTCAGTGTGTTTTTTGCTGTTCATACAGCCATGCAAGTAACAAATCTGTGTCACATTTGAAGTAAAAGTTCAGATTTAGGCCACTCTGCCAGCATGGCAATGCCCCTGTTCACAAAGTGAGCTCCATGGAGACATGGTTTGTCAAGGTTGGAGTGAAAGAACTTGAGTGGCCTGGACAAAGCCCTGACCTCACCCCTAGTGGACAGCTTTTGGGATGAAATGGAATTTCGACTGCACCCCAGGCCTCCTCATTCTACAACAGTGCCTGACCTCACTAATGCTATTGTTGCTGAATGAGCACAAATCCCCACAGCCACGTTGAAAAATCTAGTGGAAAACCTTGTAGAGGTTATTATAACAGTAAAACAAAGAGGAACTAAATCTGGAAAGGTATGTTCAACAAGGACATATAGGTGTAATAATCACACAGGTGTCCACAAACCTCTGGCCATATAATGTGTGGTGTATAGTTTTTTTTTTATTGGCCTATCAATTTATTGTGCAAGTCTGAGGTTATATTTCTGGCATAAAGTGTACTCACTGATTCACACTCACATATGGGCATGACCTCTTTATTAGCACGAGTATCTGTGTTCTGTAAGTGTTTTAAAGCTCTTGTTAGGAAGGACATTTGCATGACTAATGGTGCAGCTGCAAGCACAAGGTTGAAGCAAGCGATCGATCGTGGGAGCGGGCAGCTAGTCAAAGACAGACACACACAACCTTCTCTCCTAAATTCCTAAATGCTTAAGCACACTCTTCTTTTTTACATTTGACTATTTCTCAAATGTCCCATTAAGGTAACACAAACACATGAGGGAACAAATTGTTAACAAATCAGAGAAAATCATTTCCCCCCGTTTCCTTAATGACATCACAATGTTGCAGCTTTGAAAGCTGATATCGGTCAAAGAGCTGGGCCTGTAGCCATATTCAAATAATATTAAAGATATTAAAATGATGTGATTTGGACAGCATTCAGCAGTCATTAGCCTTTTGATTGAGTGTAGTATAGTTTAAATTCTTTCTAAATATGCGTGCAGCTCGGTTCTAATAACTGTATGTGTGCTTTTGAAGCAGAAAACCCAAATGACTTTTTATGCTTTGTATTACTGTCATCAGGTCTCTGCACAGACTGAATGTTGATAAAGTTGCACTAATTTTTTTTTTGAAGCAATAAGATATATTAGATTAGTCTAGGGGTAATGTGATGGAAGTGTACAGAATATAAGTAGGTAATTAGGATCTGCACCAGGAAACAAAAAATCTATGAGGATGTCTTAAAAATTTATTAAAAAGTAAAATACCATAATAAAACAATATATATTGTTGCATATACAGTAATGTGAAAAAATGTGCGACACGTTGTTGTGGGCCTCTTGAATCTTTTTTGGGTCAGAATCTGAAAGAGACACCCCTATTAAATATAGTAAACTCGTGTTAAATATTGACTTGTGTAATGTTAGCTAAGTTGAAAATATACTGATAGCAAGAAAGCCATGCTGAGTATCTCGTGAGACAAGAGCATGAGAACGGGGGAGTGTCTGTTAATAACAGAGAGTTCAAAATGCCTACACGGATCGTTCCAGTTTCACATGTCGGTTAGCTCATCTTTCTTTTTCCTGGAGAGAAAAAGACTGCTCTTTTGGCATGCAAGCGTACTGTGATGTTCTTGTCGATCTCCTATGCAAAATGCAAAGTGCATAATGTGTTACAGATCTGGTAATAAAATATAATCAGTGATAAATATCAGAGGATGTCAAAGCAACGTAATATCATGGAGGGATGATAATGTCTCTTGGAGAATTTGTATAATGATATTTTGATACAACAATGTACTATTAAGCCAAATAATTATTTAACTGTTCAAACGTATGAGAATTATGAGATTAAGAAAAATAAGTATTCTTTACACAGACTGGTTGAGTTTAGTTGAAATCGCAAATTCATGTCTTTGAATTCTTTCTGAGGTCTTTCCATTCAAGTGTTTATTTGCAAATAGTCAATTTTTGCCTGTGTGTATTTTTCTGGCACTGTCCTGGATTGTGTCGGTTGTTACTCCGTATAATATTTCCAGAAATGCTCTTCAAATTTGTGAAGCACTTTGACATAAATGTACTTTCCCGCTGTGCTCTTCCTTCCATGCAGGTTATTCCCTGCGCACAGAGGGATGCGCTCTACTGCCTGCACGACAATGGCTGCGTCACACTGCGCGTGTGTCGATCCACTGCACTCTCAGCGGAGGAAACAGGCAAGTGCTTCTTCCCTTTTCCACTTTCTTTTGCACCATGTAGTCCTTTCAGACCGTCACGTTTGAATGGTTCTTATACAGGGGGAAAAAAGCTGAAAGGTATATAGATGACTATTTAAGGCATCACATTGGCTAGCATTTCAATTAATTGAAAACAACCAATGAGTCAGTTCTATACTGTGTGTGTCAGTAAAATTAACATTTTATCGTAGGTACTACTAGGTATTCTGAGTACTGAAAGTGTCTTTTTCAAACTGCATGATAATTTGTCATACAATAAAGTCACCTTGATGACTGGAAAGGTTAAATCGTCCTAATTTGAATAATCTGTTTTTCATTTCTGAGTGTTCCTCGGTTATTATACAGTTTTATATAGTTTTATTCATTGGGTTAATGGATTAAAAAACCATACACTGATGCACTATCATGTTTTAGAGAGCTTAGAGATTATATAAATTAATATAAAATATACACAAAATGCATAAGAAACACAAATATCGCACGTCATATGTAATTGTTATACATAAAAGAGGGAAAGCTAGCATGTGGGTTCTTTATGTTTAGACATTTTACAATGCTTTTGTGAATCGTTGTGTGTTAGTGCCACCAGCTGCACAAGCCAACTCTAATGAGAGGACTGGGCTTGTGTAATGCACTGCAGCGTATCAGGAGTCATTAGAAGTTGTTAAGCACATCCA
Source organism: Stegophilus panzeri (assembly GCA_024331685.1). Taxonomy (NCBI): domain Eukaryota; kingdom Metazoa; phylum Chordata; class Actinopteri; order Siluriformes; family Trichomycteridae; genus Stegophilus; species Stegophilus panzeri. The sequence goes on along the minus strand of JANDJT010000169.1, from coordinate 28,939,054 downwards.
GCCTGCACATAAGGGCACTGAACTCTGTGTGCCATTATTAAGTGCAAGCAAATGGTTGGTTTGTTGGTTTAGTCAGGTTCACGCATCGTCATTTTGCATGATATTTTTGTCCGCGTAAAGCCCATTTTTACGACCAAAAGCAGTCTCTTGTGTTGGGGAGTTGTGCATTAATTTCTATGCTTTCTTGCATTGGTTTAGTAAATATAACATGGAAATATACAGTATGTAAATATTATAACCATGTATTACACACTGTATATGATCACAAAGTTGGTTTGAAGATTTTCACTTCTATGCTTTGTAGCAGAACTTTCAGTAAGTTTAGAGTCGGAGTGTGAGCTGCAGTAGGCTGCAGATTGAAATATTGGCCATGCCGTGTTTAGATTACTGCAAAATATAGAATAAGTATTGTATTTTATAGTGCTTCTAGCTAGAAACCATGACCGTGCCAGGTAAAAATAGCCTTAAAGGTCACTCTAAGAGCCAAATCAATATGCTAGATAATTTATATTATTTCTTTGCTTCTTAGTTATTGATTTGAAAGAACAGCCAGTGTTACTTTGTATTTTGTTAATACTGCATACTGACATTTATCAGTACTTATTTCTATATTTATGTATGTTTATTCTCATGTTTTAATTCCTGTTTCTCTATTAACCACGCCTACCTATTTAATAAGACCAGTTTGTATAGGTTCTGGGTAAAATTTAAGAAAGTCTATGTAGGCAGGAGAAAGAAAAACAGTTAACTTACTGTCGGCTTGAAAATTGTGTTTTAAGACGTGTAAGGTGTAACAATTGAAACTGGAGCCTTAGTTATAAGGTGCTTAAGAACATAGGCTTCAGGAATTGTTTTCGTCTTTTTTTGTATTTTGTGTGTGTTTGAGTAAAGTTGTACTTGTTTATGGACTTCTATCATCGCTCATTGGCGAGTAAGAAACTCCTGCAGTATAGATACAAGGTTACTTTGAGTAACATTTGGCACAGCACCACTACAATCTAATGTAAAATGGGCTTTAGAAGAGCTTTAGAAAAGCTGAATGAAGCCAAATGAAAATTGAAAAATAATAATCTGACAGTTTTAATTATTATTACATTTTCCATAGATCGAGCTTAAACGCATAGAACTACATTACAAATAATGTTTGGTAAAAATCCCTTGTGGCCCATTTGTATTAAAGGTCTATTAGGCAAGATTAATCCTTTTTTTTTTTTTTTTTTTCCAAGATGATTAGGTGGGTTCAACATTTGAATGTTTTTTTTTTTTGTTTTTTTTTACTCCTTAGGATCTTAGATGATCCGTAGAGTGTCTATAAAATGACTGACATGAGGCGCATCCAAACACAAACAAGCCTTCAGGACTGGCAGTCAGTTTTCCAAACAGGCTTTCTCAGTGACTTTATAAACTTTTGCTATGGCCACGAATTACTCCATTGTTATCCATCATGTTCTTCATATCTTCCAGGTTATTTGTACAAGTAAGGAATTAAAAACAAATCGACTATTGCACCTTTAACCTGAATGTAAATTTATCAGCAGCAGTGCCGTCTGAGACGGAGCAGGGAGTGCAGGAGCTGTCGTACGATCTGCGCTCTCAGTGTGATGCAATCCGTGTGACTAAGACAGTGCGGCCATACCGGGCGGTGATCTGCCCTGTCAACGAGAACAGAGCCGCACTGGTGGTGAGCGATGGGCGCATCATGCTCTGGGAGCTCAAAGCTCACACTGGCAAAGTATCATCCAACCTCAGGTACCTTGGATTACACTCCCCATGCCAATAAGCATGATAAACACTGTGACTCTCATATCTCTCTATGCTTTAGGCATCAGTCCTTGGATTGGAGTAATCTAATTGCTGTGCTTAAATCAGACAGGGTTGCATTAGATGAACCTAACTGAACCACACCGTAACTGTTTGACACAACTTGAGTAGTGCTGTACTAGTAGTACTCCATGCAGGAGCAGCCTTGAGGATCAACAATAGATCAGACTCAGACTGGGATAAGGATAAGCTTTATGGATTAATGTTACAGCAGATTTTATATATATATATATATATATATATAAGTTTTGAACAATCAGTACAAAAAGTGTGGTTGGCAATGAGTGCAAAAGGTTCTGGAGGCTCTTTCTCTTGCACACACTAATTTAAACTCTCTCTCTCTTTCTCTCTTTCTGTCTGTTTGTTGTTGGATTACAGCTCAGGCTTGTCCCCGCTCTACTCTCCAGTAAATTTTTGTGGGACTCCATTGGGTCAGAACCAGAAACGAATCCCAGACCTCTCCCTCAACTCAATGATCGGTGAGTCATTTTGCTGCAAGCACACTTCTGAGCTGCTTTGCATGTGTTACAGCTTATGCATTCGATTATATTTATGATTTTTATGTTTAATTCATTTGTACTTGGGTTGGGCGATATCTAATAATAATGAGCATGATCTTTCCTTATTATTAAAATTTCCTTATTATTATTATTATTAAAATACTGTGATAATTGATTAGTTATGAAAGAGGAGAACTGGAGGATTCCATTGAGGCTATTTTTAGGCTTTGGAGAAGAAAAAAAAAAAAAGTAAAAACCTGGGATTCTCAAACATCAAATCTCTGCTTCTGAGTACACCAAAGCTCTCAGACCTGTTTTTTTTCATGCCACGTATATTTTTTTCATGTCACGTTGAGGCATGAATCTAGCACCGGGAAAACCTCAATTAGCACAGCATTTACAATATACAATACACACTAGGTCACAATACACACTCACAGTGAAGTATTATATTCTCCTAATTTTACAACCCATCCGATCTGAAATACCTAAGCTGTATAGATAATGCTTAGAATTTTCTACAGACAGCATGTCACACGTGGGTAAGGTGTTACAGTGGCCACGTCATGTCCTGTTGTGCTGCAGTTGTGTGTATATATATATATCAACACGAACTGTCAAACATTTGTATCGGGTCACGTGTCAATTCAATTCAGTTCAATTCAATTTTATTTGTATAGCGCTTTTTACAATAGACATTGTCTCAAAGCAGCTTTACAGAA
>JANDJT010000169.1:28901060-28911655 GCA_024331685.1 Stegophilus panzeri | reverse complement strand
TTAAACAATAAAGACAGTTTTTCACAGCCTTCTTTGCTCATATTTACCAAGGGTGCCAATATTAGTGGAGGGCACTGGTATGGTGCATCCTAAGCATGGGCTTAGGCCATCTCTGAATATGCTTATGTAAATATTGATGTAATTTTAGACTTAAGTCACCAAGTCGGAATATGAATGCCCTTCATGAGAAATGAGAAAAACACCTATTTAGAGGAGGGAAAAAACGCAAAAGACTAACACATTGACACACAGAGCTTTGTGTCTTAAAGTCTTGGTTTGAGTGGATAGCTTACTGAATTTGTCTACAGTCCTGCCCAAAAGCACTTGCTTATGAGTCTGTATATCATTAACACAGAGTATGTTTTAAATTAATCACTGTGTTGAGGTAGTCAGTCACGTTAGAGCCAGATATTACAGCTTGTGTGTTTTACTATAGGTAATCTTTTCATATGAAAATCTTTAGTTTGTTTAATATATTTAATCAATTAATAAAATTCAGTTGATGTAATTAAATGCATAATGACAGCTATCAGGCAAAGGCATATCATTAGTGTAATTGTTGTTTTGTTTTTTCACACTGATACAGATACAGAGCAGTATTGCTGTGTTGGTGAACTGAATATTAGGCCTAGTTGTGTGTACTAGTGTGTGTTGTTGTTTTGTTGTTTTTTTCCCGTTGGCCTCATTCTGCAGATATTATTTGTCATTTCAGTGTAGAATGGACTTTGGTGTGCGTTGTGAGAAAAGTAATTGATTCTGTTGTTGCCACAACACTCATTGTTTGTGTGCATCAGCAGTGGCATTGGTTTGTGACCTTACGTTGGACCTTGCTGCCAAATTCAATCAGAAGGTTTTTAAAATCTGTAACAGATGATTAATTCATGATGAGAATGTGTTCAAAGGTGCAGAGTTGATTTTAATACAATCTGGCTGTTATACGACACTTAAAATTAAGCTTCAAAGATACGCCAATAGACAGGCCAAATATCTTATCCATATTCAGGCTTGTGCAGAGTGGGTGTAGAAATGTAATTTTTTTTTATTATTATTATTATTATTATTTTTTTTTTTTAAGTCAGCCCATTAAGATTATTGAAATCATCTGCTTACAGCTCATGGCTTTGAGGTTACCATTTTTATTTATGTAGAACTCTCAGGGCAAGTGCATCTTGACCATGACCTAGCTTAAAAGCAAAAGCCATTTTTGAATATTATGCTAATATGATAACTCCTCAATTATAAGTGTCAGATTAGTTATGCTATAAAGAACCATCCCAAGATTACTGTTTGCACAGCCGACTGGTTCATTTTTCATTATGTAGACGTGGTAATAGATTATTCTATGAATGAAAATTGTTTATCTATTTGTTGCCATTTTGTATGTCAATAAAGAACTCTGAGTTCTCTATGAAAGTCAGTTGTGCACTTTTTTGTACATATGAACTATTCAATTTTATATGTTTTAAAGTGTTACAGTAATGGAAATCTGAATTTTTAATCTCTGTTTACTAGACAGCTCCCTAACCCCCCTGATTTTTGGTATTCTGTGTCAAACTACCATCTCTTGGTATTTTCAATTGACAAATTTTTGCTGTGCAAACGAAAATGTGGTTCATTTATTTCTTATTACAAAATTAATCATTATTGTGATTGAATGTATGTAAATTCTTGCAAGGGGTTGCTCTTTTAATAACCACAGTAAGGTGTTCGGAGGGATTAGTTTAAATTTATAGTAAGTATTTCTGTTACTATGTAATCTACCATACTATTGCCAAGAGATGAGCAAAAACCAAAGAATCTTCTTATCTGCCATTTTTATAGTGATGTCTTTTGTGTTTCTTCTATATCCACATTTTTTAATCAGTTTTTTATGAGTTTCACATAGAAAGGTCTTTTGAGCTTCTAAGGTTCAAGTGCATTGTTGGTGCTGGAAAACCATATTTTATCACCTTTCAATGAAGAGAACTTCCTCTCTGTCTGAGCACAATGTGTCTCAGAGTGATAAAAGCAGGAGTGGGTGGACCTCTGGATCGGAGTGTTTTTGAGGCTCTGCAGCAGCTCACCCAGGCTGTTCATAGTCCTTTCTCTGCTCTCTCATGCTCTGTGCATGCCACTCAAGTTCTTCCACTCCAAGCTTCGTGGACCTTGCTTTGTGCACAGGGAGATAGTCATGCTGGAACATGTTTGGGCCCTTTAGTTCCAGTGGAGGAAACTTGTAATACTACAAAATACAGACATTCTATACAATTGTGTGCTTTTAATTTTGTGGCAGCAGTTTGTGGAAGGCCTGCATATGTTTGTGATGGTCAGGTGTCTACATACTTTTGACAGTATAGTGTATTTGTGTAGCATACCCAAATGGTTGTTAGGAATAAAATGAAAGTAAATGCAACATAATTCGTGGTGATCCATGGTATAAAATAGTTTATACTGTGCAAATAGTTTGTTTGCACTATAGCGCCAGTTTTCTTTGCAGAACAGATAATCCTTGCTGCCTGGATCGCTATAGATTTCTTTAATCTCTCTTTTTTTTTTTCCTTCTTGTTTCTGTACTAAATAGTGCAGAAAGATATGATGGACAGGACTTGAGTTTATTTCCGTGTCGATTTGGGAATCAGGTGAACTTTGTATAGATCTTTTGTAGTGCGTAAGCCTCATCTACACTCGCTCATGTTGTGTACAAAATACCAGATCACAAGTGATGTAAGTCACGTAGTGTGAGCCAGGGGTGTTAGCTGGACTGTTAATCATCCGGGGATGAGCCCAGAGTCTTTTCCATGCTTTTTTCTCAGCTCAGCTAATAGCCTAAGTTTTGTTTTATGGACGCTGACGTAACTTAGCTGTCATTATCTGACATGATCAGAAAATTTGGATTTATCATAGAACTTGCCTCGGGTGTTAGCAATGTTTGTAGGACTATTAGACCGATAAAATATAAAACTTTTCTAACTTGATGTCGCCTCTGTTCACTGAAGATATAAAATTACAACATTGCCGTCTTCTTTTACTGACATTCAGTTATGTAGTGACAAACCGCTCCAAGTGGATAATTATTTGGGACTACAGCCCAGAATGCCCAGACCAGGTTACTCCCCTGGTTTTGAAATTCATGTAGTGTTCACTTGGCATTCGTTTCAGCAGTGAAGCCTTCAACTTATTTATCTGGCTCAGAAAATCTTTCAGATACGGAAGAGACTCAGTGGTTGGTCTGGAAAGCTCCACAGCCTATAGGGGAAGCCCATCTCTTAGTTGGAGCAGTGTGCTCACCAGCTGCCTATTCTGTGCTGTGCAGTCTTCCTGTACTTCCCCCCAAGACCGCATCTACACTGTTGCTTTTGCTTATAATAGCACTCCTGTGCTCCTGGAGGGGACAGTTTATTTTCTTTGCAACTTTGCGACATGGAGAAATGATTCTGGCCTAAGGGTGATGAGCAATATGTAAATTAAGTTTTGCTCAGTTTCATACAAATCAGTTATTATGCTGTTTGGACACACAAATGACTGGATTCACTTAATTCCTCAGACCAATTCTACAGCATGGGTTGTCTGCCATTTAAGCATTTTTGTAGTCTTTAACTCCTGTGTACAAAATGGAAGAAGTTAACCAGGTGTTATGTATAAGTTATACAATAACATGTATACAATTTGTGCCATCACCATCAACAACCTTGGTTGACTGTCCCATCTCACCAAGGGCAGGGAATCATTTAATAGACACCTTCTGCTTCTTGTAAGAACATTGTTTTTATTCACAACTTTGACATGTTTTGGCAGACAAAGCATCCTAATATTAATGGATTTTCTGTATTATTTGGTAATGTATAAAATTAAAAATGATAATAATAATAATTATTATTATTAAAGGAAACTGTCTGTCAGACTGACAGGGATTATCCATGTATATAAAGTGCATGAATGGAAATTTCTGACCTCGTTCACACCAAAGGGTTATTTAGTGTAGCCAGTCCGCTTAACTGTATGTCTTTTGAGAGGTGGGAGCAAACCGGAGAACCCAGAGAAAACCCTTGTGGACATGGGGAGAAAATGTGAAACTCTGCACAGACAGTAACCCGAGCTCAGGGATCCTAGAGCTGTGAAGGGGCAATGCTACAAGCTGCACCACCATGCTACCTTTATACGTTTTAATAAAATGATTTTCTTTTTTATCCAATTGTTATCCTGTTGGTTCATACATGTCAGTAAGGCTTGCCTGCTAGTGTAAGAAGGCTCGTCCTATAAGGAGTCCTATAATTATTTCAACAGTCATCTGACATTAATAAGCAATTGTGTGTGTGAGAGAGAGATGGGGGGGAGTTAAAGAGAGATATTTGTCTCCGTTTTTTATTCTTATTTATTTTATTCGTTTTTTATTTTTATTTCTCTCTTTTACTTTATTCACATTTTTCAACTCCCTTTCTGGCTCTCATGCTTTCTCTTGCACATTATCCAATTATCCTCCCTCTCTCTCTCTCTCTCTCTCTCTCTCTCTCTCTCTCTCTCTCTCACTCTCTCACTCTGTCTCAGTTCAAGTCAACAAGCTTCATTGGCATGACCATGAACAAGTGCAGTATTGCCAAAGCATTACAGGAATGTAGAACTGTTATTAATAAATATTAGTGTAGTGTTCGTATTATATGATCAGAATCTGAATAAACATATTGTATTCATCTCTCTCTCTCTCTCTCTCTCTCTCTCTCTCCCGCTCTCGCTCTCTCTACCCCTCCAAAACACACACAGTATAAAAGTCGCTTGTGGTTCTCTGCCCTCATTCCATGGAGAGTTTCATTTCCATATCATTTGCATATTTCAAAGAAAAGTGGGCTAATTAATCATGTGGCCATTTAGCATCTCATTAGTACTCGATGCTTGAGCCCTAGCCAGTGCTGGCATGCCGCTTGTCTGCTCCTCACTCTGATCTCCATCCCTCCCCCCCTCCCTTTCCTCCCCTCTTCCTCAGGTCTTACACAGGAATGTTTTTGTGAAAAGAAAAAAAGTTTTGTTTTTTTTGTTTTTTTTTCTGTTGTTAGCTCCCTTTTGATAAACCATGTAGGACCTTTATTATTTAAAGCACAACTGAAAAATGGAATTTACTGTAGTAGTGAATTCTGAAGTAAAAGGATGGATTTTAAGATTTCTTTTAACTCAGATTATTAGAGCTGGTTAAAAATAATGTGGGGCTGCAGCGGCTCTTGACCATAGATTTTAATGGGGCAGGCCAACATTAATAACCACATAGCCTCAAACAAAATTAAGTAGAGAGGCTATCACACTTGAATTTTTGGAGTAAACCTGCCCCGTAATAGCCAGTTGAGAGTCGACATCATGCAGTCATCCAGCATCCAATCAGCAGCTCATTTTGAGCATTATTGCACAGGTGAGTTTCCTGAAGAGCTAATATCATTAAACAGGGTTGCCAGATTTCAGCAATATTTCCGCTCCATCTACATCTCAAAAACCGCACAAAAGACCTGTGTAGCGAGCCTAGACAGTGGTGGGCTGAGCACAGACACACAAGAGGCCGTTTCTTGGGGCAAACGTGCAGGGTGCAAAGGAGGTGCAGTGGGGTGAAGTGCTCTGGCGCCGGTGTCGTTCACAGGGCTGCCGGGGACATGCTGGGGGCTTTCCGAGTGGCTGAGATCCCGTTCTGCAGTCAGACAGCGCCGTGGGTGCAGTCAGGGGGCAAAATCCTCCGTTCCCTCCGAATCCTCTGCAAGAGACACAAAACAAATTCTCATGCATACCTCGGGAGCCCTCTCTCCCTTTGCAAGTGGAGGATGGCCCTTTTATACTCTCCCGTCAGCTGCTGGATGGTGGAGAGTGGCTGCACTGATCATCAGCCGCCAGCCGTGTGTGTGTCGGCGGCCCTGCCTCGCAGCCACGCGCTCTCCGGCTGTCCAAAACATTGGTGGTGCTGAAGCGGAGCAGTCTCTTCAGCACCATAGCGGCAGTCGTGGGAGGAGCGTTCTTTCCCTTTTGTGCACCAGCCGCCGGCCTGTCGCTACACCTAAAACTAACTCAAAGGATTCGGTTGTTGGAAAAGGGATACACTTTTCTCTTTTTGCTCATTCTTTCCATATGAAGCAAGATCACTGTGGTGCGCACACATTTCTGATGTATGGACATTCCCAATCTTTGCAATATATCTTATATTAGAAAGAGTTCTGCATATCATAGACACACTGTCTGCCCTTACACTTTGCCTTTGTTTGTAGAATTATTTCTGATTATTAGCTCTAAAACAAGATCACATCCCTAACACCCCCCGGTCATTAACTGTCCTGTCTGCTGCTGATCCTCCAATGAAAATATAAATTTTCAGTAAAATATTCCCTAATGCACTTTTATTAGAGCTTATTGCAGTTTCCATTTTTTGACCACTAGGTGTGATAGTAACTCTAGAGCGCTAAATGTTTTTCTCAATTACTGTGCAACATCTACTTAGGAAATTGAACAACTTAATGGAACATCGGCTTATATAGACGTTTTTGGAATTGATGGACAAGTATGAAATTGTGAATCAGGACTTTATGAAAGTTAACATCTGTTGAACTGCTAACGGGGGCATTGTAGCTTAGCAGTTAGCAAGTTTGCCTCAGACCTCTGGGGCTGATGACTTGAATCCCGCCTACACTGTGTGTGTGTGTGGAGTTTGCACGTTCTCCCCGTGCGTTGGGGGTTACCTCCGAGTGCTCCGGTTTCCTCCCCCACTCCTAAGACATGTATTGTAGCCTGATTGGTATTTTTCTGTAGGCTGTATGAATGGGTGTGCAATTGTGCCCTGTGATGGGTTGGCACCCCTTCCCGGGTTTTCCCTGCCTTGTGCCCTGAGCTCCCTGAGATAGGCTTCAGGCTCCCCCATGACTCTGTATAGTATAAGCGGTATGGAAAATGGATGGATGGATGGGCTGATATGTATGGCTGGCCCTGTGGACGAGCTGCTACTGATCTCCGTGAACCCATTTAATTGCCACTGACAGGATTTTAACTTACTAAACAAGGGCAATGTATCTATGTCTCTCTCCTTCTCTCTCTTGCTTTTCCTCATACTTGTCTCTCATATCCTGTCACAGAGGGATCGAGTGGGTTAGTCTGACAAGTTTCCTGTCCTTTGCCACCTCTGCTCCCAACAACCTGGGCCTTGTGAGGAATGAGCTTCAGCATGTGGATTTGCGTACAGGTGAGCCACACACACAGACCAAAAACAATAACCAAACACAAGTCTCATATCAGTATCAGAAGATACACTGCCATATAGCTTTCATTCCAATCCCATACTAATCCAGGCCTGGAGCCACTATGTGGACATGCAGTATAAGATTCATAAAACTGATTACAAAAGTGCCAGTCTGACAGGAGAGATATTTTTTTCGATAACCAAGTTAATTTTTTTTTAAATTAACTTTAAGACCTTGAGAAACTTAGTTCTGCACTTTTGGTTTTATAAGCAGGACTCACTTATTGTTCACAAGTAAAGGGTATATATAATTAGACTAGGAGACTAGGTAGGATTTAGGCTTCATTAGCGACTAATCTGGGAGCATATTATAGGTATACCCTGACTGTGAACTCCAGTTCCATTCTCATTTTGGACAGTAACTATTTCAGAATAAAAATACGCTCATTAACTTATGAATTAACTCCATGTAGGAAAAGATAATGTTGCCAAAATCCCCTAAAAAGTATCCTAATGCCAATGGTGTCAGAATTTCTTTCATTCAATTGAATATAAAATACTCTTATTACTTGATAAGTAATTGACAGATTGCTTAAACAGTGATGGATTGCTTGATTATTAGCAGATAATGGCTTTTATGGGCAGTGGTGATGTAATTAGCTGACCAGATGTGACGGGGCCTTGGAGAGTCCATAAAGGTGTTGTAGGTGCAGATGCACTCCACACCATGTTAATATCAGTGAAAACCTTTCCGACAAAGGTCACTAACATTTGTTTGGTTTTTATTTAAATTTTTAAATAAAATTTTTTTACAGCTCAGCTGTAACATAGATTTTGTAATATCTAAAGCTACGTGTGTCTAAAGTCACAAATGATTGTTATTTAGTTTGAAATTTTCAAGCTTGGTGTTGAGAGCTGCAGCATGTGTTTTTTTTTTTTTTTTTTTTTTTTTTTTTTTTAAACTTTTATTTTATTATTCTATTTTGCGTTTCACAATGAATAAGTTGAGGTTGTTTTGGTTAAATTTGTTCTTTTCTGTGAAGAAAAACATGTCCAAAGTTTAAACGATAAACTGACCAAACAGTCATCAGCAATGGATCTTACTGTAAGCAGGCAGAGTTCACAAGTTTATTGTAAGAATCAACATGTTATATAAAATGCGGTCCTAGAGGTTTAAGATGCTGTGTCCGCCAAACTCTTATATGCACCAAATTAAAAATAAATGTGGCCACTACGGGCACGATTCACATCAATTGTTAAGTCATAATTTCATTATATTTTTAATATATAAAAATATGGCAACAATGTGCAATGTTGGAAAGTATCATATAGTCAAAAATAACACAAAAAGTATCGGAGTACAATTCCAATTACTGCATTACTTTTCCAGACTATATGTTGCAGACTTTTATATTATTGCCTATCAAAAAATTGGAGCTCAACTAATTGTTACCATATGGCAACACCATGCATTAAAGGGTTAACTAATCTCTGTTTGTGTAACTGAACTCTGAATATGACCCAATATGTACAGTAGGAAGCCATTTTAGATTCAGCCTGTCAGTGTGTACTGTCAACCAAAGCTTTAGAGAGTGGATGGAAAAAGGCAGAATAAGAGAGAGATGGGACCATTAGTGAGATGTTTGAGAGGGCAATGGCCCACTCAGCTCATTATTTCTTCCCTTTAACAGCTGCATTTGGGAAATGGGGCAAACGAGACCACAATTTGTGAGGGAATTATTGCTAAACAGCATTCTGTTTTGCTTTCATGGAGGATTTTTAGATGTCTCAAGGAAGTCTAATGACAGAATATAGCCTGTTTGTTGTGTGTATTTTATGCTGTTTGTAAAACCTCCTGCTGGTTGGGATCAATTTGAAAAAGTTTTTAAGCTATCCTGGTCACTGTCACACATCGCTGAGCTTATTAGTTTAGACATATGTTATGTAATGTAGTGAAGCATTCCAAACAGCCAAAATAAAGAAGTGTTACAAGCTGTATAGTTACTGAGAAGTCATAGTCTAAATGTCTACAATATTTGATAACAGTTTAATAATAATGTTGATAAAGGAATGAAGGCTTGTTAAAACCAGTACTAGATCCCAATGCACATTATATCTGTGACAAATATAAGTAAGGAATAACTGACGACGGGCCGTTGAATTATTACAAAAACAATTCAACGGACCAGAGTCAATTATTCTGCTTATACCACAGTTACCACACCTCAAGACATTGTTCAGATGTTTTATTTCAAGGTTTTTGTCAGGTTTTTGTACTTAAAATACTGTTGTGTGTAGAACAAATTTATTATGCATCCCATCTGAAACCTCCGTTCCTATTTCCAAAACGTCATTTTAGAGCTAGTAACTGAGGCTTGAGCCATTGATATGCAGTTATTGGAGGGAGGGAGGGAGGGGGGCTAGTAACTGAGGCTTGAGCCATTGATATGCAGTTATTGGAGGGAGAGGGGGAGAGAGAGAGAGAGATTAGTTTTTTTCCATTTCATGCTGATAATATAAAAATAGAACAAATAAATATTGATAAGCCTACTTGTTCACAGGGTTTTTTTTATTACTGCAGAAAATACAACAGATAAATAAATAAATATTGATACTTTATCACCAGCTTCACACATATGCTCTCTCATGCTCTCTCTCTTTCTTTTTTTCTTTCTCTCTCTCTCTCTCCTATAACTGCATATCCGTGGCTTAGGCCTCCGCTTTGCCCCGTGGCCACATTACCACCTCGGGTGTGCGTTTTTTTTATTAATAATTCAATGGCCCGTCGTCAATCATTCCTTACATATTTCTGGAAAATCTACATTTTCTGTCATTTTGTTTGTTGGTAAACATGTGTGCTGTGGTGGACAGTAGGCTAACTTATTATCCGTTATTTCAGTTGGTGAAGGGATATGGAATTGTAAAGTGGTCAAGACCTGACTGGAACTACTTTAGCTGTGCATTTACTGAAAAATAATTGCACACCTTAGTATGTTTGCCAGCCAATCAGAATCGAGAATTCAACAGTGCTGTGGTATGATTCCAAATATGTGATTACAAAAAAACTGTGGAGTGTCTATATCACTGCTATGTTTAATTTTTATTACAAAAAACCCACCCAAGCAAAAGGGAAGCCTTGTTATTGATTAGTAAATTGAATGGATTCTCTATCTTTAAAGTTCTCATGAAATCAAAATCATTGTTTCAGAGCTTTTTGTTCCTGTCCATTAGTCTTATGGAAAGCAATGCAATAGTATATCTAGAAAGAAATTGCAAAAAAAAAAAAAAAAAAAAGTTTTACAGATTTTCGCTTGGCCGATTAAGTGCTTTCTAGCATGTATATGTACAGTATCTCACAAAAGTGAGTACACCCCTCACATTTTTGTAAATATTTGATTCTATCTTTTCATGTGACAACACT
>JANDJT010000169.1:28883839-28900960 GCA_024331685.1 Stegophilus panzeri | reverse complement strand
GTGTCATTTCTTCAGTGTTGTCACATGAAAAGATAGAATCAAATATTTACAAAAATGTGAGGGGTGTACTCACTTTTGTGAGATACTGTATATATCCCGCATATGTATATATGATACCAACAGGTATCACTCTAAAGTAACTTAGCAGTAAACATGGTTATTTGGTGTGTTTTTGGCTGTACATACATATTTTCCCAAGCAACCCACTTTTTGGGTGATCTTCTCTCAGTTTAGTATGCAGAATGTGGCCTGACTATGCCTGAATACAGGCGTAAACAACTGAGTCCACCAGGCCCTCGTTCCCTGGATAAGTCCGTGCATAAGACTGTGTGTATATCCAAGAGCAAGACTTTTTATCATGGCCCACTTCTGCAGGCTGTTTCCTGTCTGCTGCTGGTTTACCTCCATAGCATGATTAGTATGCTGTCGTAAATATAACATGACCATAATAAGCAGTCAGCCAACACGTCTTAAATCCTCAGCAAAGAGCCTCAGCAGAGTGAACACTCATACACAAGCATAGTGGGTTTGGGAAGTGTGAAAAGAAAGTAGATCCCTATAGTTTTATATATAGTGTTATGTGTTATAGATTAAACTTCAAATTGCTTGAATCGATCTGCACACAATAACCCATAATAAAAAAGGGAAAAAAAAAAGTTTTTATGTTTTGGAGGTATTTTAAAGTCAAGATTTAAAGTCAAAAACTAAAATCTCATTTAAGTATTCAGACCCTTTATTCAGTACTTTGGCAGCAATTGCTACTCCAGGTCTTATTGGCTAAGTCTCTACAAGCTTTGCACACCTGGATTTAGGCAATTTCTCCCATTGTTCCTGGAAAATCCTCTCAAGCTCAATCAGATTGGATGGGGAACATCTGTAAACTGCCATCTTCAGGTCTCTCCACAGATGTTCTATGAGGTTTAAGTTTGGGATTTGGCTGGGCCACTCAAGGACATTCAGAGACTTGTCCTGAAGCCACTCCAACATACTGCTCAGTTGATGAGCAGTACCTGTTTTTTTTGCCAGATATAACTCTTGGAGTTCCATCCAGAGAGCTCAGTTTTTGTCTCTTCAGACCTGAGAATCTTTTGTATCTCCATGTTGGTGTAAAATGAGTATCATCAAGTAGATACATTGATTTTAAATACAGGTGCATCTCAAAAAATTTGAATCTCATGGAAAAGTAAATTTTTTCTATTATTAAATTTAAAAAGTGGAACGTTCATATATTCTAGATTCACTACACATAAAGTGAAATATTTCAAGCCTTTTTTGTTTTAATCTTGATGATTACAGTTTACAGCTCGTGGAAATCAAAAATCCACTATCTCAAAATATCTTGGATTAAACATCTTAGATTTTTGGACCCTACTGTAAGTTACTGTGTTTATAATTTTTGCTAATGTAGATGTGACTGTGGCTACTTTGTGTTTACTTATCAGTTGTAGATAAGTTAGTTAGTATTTTTGAATCTGTTGTGTCAAAAATGAGAATGAGTGTCACAAACACAAGTTCTGTTCTGTATGCATCACAGAAGTGCCCCAGTAGGAATAACACAGTGCTGTGTTTGGCTCTCCTGGGAAGCTCATGATTAACCACACACAGGGGGGGAAAAGTGCTGTTTTTTCCCCCCCAGCTCATACAGCTATCATGCCTGCAGGTCAAGCCTTTTCAGTTTTATCAGCCTCGATTAGAGTTGAAGGACACTGTTTTTACACTGTCCACCTACAGATTTTCTTCCTTAACTTATCATAGCTGCACATGCACCCAGGCACAATTGTGAAAAGGAGGGCGATCTCATGCTTCCTCCGAGACACGTGAGGCCAGCCAACCACATCTTTTCGAGCTGCATTATAGGACAGCGTAATACACTCGGAGGAAAGTATTACCCACCCTAGCTAGCGTCGCTGTGATTGACAGGTGAGAGAGAGTTTGCCAGCTCCCCCACCCCGAGAACATGGCCAGTTCTGCTCGCTTAGACGCCCAGCTGTGGACGGCTGTAGCATCGTCGAGATTTGGACTAGCGATCCCCCTGAGAACATGGCGGATGCTTTTCTGTTTCGCCACTTGGGAGCCCAGTCAACTGTCTTATGGCCATTCCTCTATATAAACATCATAAAAATTCCAAAGTATATGTTGGCATGAAATGTTGTTTGTTGTGAAAAATATACAATAAATGCACAGGGTGCAGTGGTAGCTCAGTGGTTAAGGTGTTGTTCTACTGCTCAGAAGGTCGTGAGTTCAAACCCCAGCACCGCCAAGCTGCCATTGTTGGGCCCTTGAGCAAGGGCCCTTAACCCAAAATTGCTCAGATGTATCAATGAGATAAATGTAAGTCGCTCTGGATAAGGGCGTCTGCCAAAAATACCATTACATAACTGTAACTAGACTGGACAACAGAACAGTATTTGATGAGAGAAATCAGTGCTAACAATTGTCTGTAAACTGTTGCGTGTAAATAGAAGCATAGCTGCAATACCAAGTCAAAAGTAGAAGCAAGTACAACTTGTCCCATAGCAGCATTATAAACTGCCAGTGTGCAGTGATGGCTGTTGCGACAGGTTTGATTGGTCCAAGTGGGAGTTGGGAGGCAGCAGTATGTTGAGTCATTTATCTGCCTTAGGAATAAAGCTGTTTGGTGGTGGTGGCACAGATGCTCCGGTACCTGTCAGGAGGGTAACGAGTCCATGAGAGGGGTGGGAGCGAACATCCAACAATGCTAGACGCCATGTGGATGCAGAGTTTGTGGTAGGAGACCATAAACCCTTTTCATCTTTCCTCACAAAGCTCTGGTTCCTCATTAGGTAATCCCTTGATTTCAGTTAATAATTAACAAATGGTAAAATCGAGCACACATTTTAATCAAGACTACTTTATGATGTGCTCTTTCCATCCATCCATCCATTTTCTATACCGTTTATCCTACACAGGGTCGTGGGGGAGCCTGGAGCCTATCAGGGCACAGGGTGGGGGACACCCTGGACAGGGTGCCAACCCATCGCAGGGCACAATCGTGCACACATTCACACACACATCCATACACTACCGACAATTTGGAAATGCCAATCAGCCTACAACGCATGTCTTTTGACTGGGGGAGGAAACCGGAGGTGCAAGGCAAACGTGCTAACCACTAAGCCACCATGCCCCCAATATACTCTTTCACTAAATTTTATTTTTAATATGTACTGTCAGACCCATTGTTACCTTTGAAAACATTTGTCATCTCAATGCATGTTTCGGTACACCCACACACACACACACACATTGCTGACTTTCACTCCACGTTAAACTGCAAGTTTTATTTTCAAGGATTTTGCTTGTAGCTAACTAATTCCACTAATTGAATGTAAAAGTTATCTGACATTAGGTACATTGGCTGTTTGTTACACTGAAGACCAGGAATACAGTTGACCAAGACGAACCCGATTTTGTATATTTATTTTTTATTAGTCTCATTGAGCATACATAAAACAATATGTTCCCCCCCCAAATATACAGTGCCATTGAAAGTATTGGAACGACAAGGCCAGTTCTTTTGTTTTTGCTATACACTGAAGACATTTGGGTTTGAGATTAACAGTATTGGGACTGTATTAGACCAATACACCATAGGTGAACAAACTATCTTCTTGCTGTTGCAATATAGAGCATTCTTTTCTTTATCATTGTGCTAACAATCCCTATTTTTTTGGTCTCAAAAATTGTGATAAATTGTGATAAACTGTTACACTCTTTAAATCTTTTCAGTCTTGTCCAACTAATCCTGATAAGTGAATTATTGCAGTGCTATACATGTGACTTAGTCCACTACAATCCTCGTCTTGAAAAATGATAAAGCATACTGTAGGCTGCTGCTCTCTTAACTGAAAATCTCTCTGGTTGTGAAATAAATATCATATATAAGCCCATACATATAGAAGCCACATCCATCTTTTCACACTTAGGCCATCTTGAGCAACAGTGAATGTTTGCACCTTTTAGTAATAGTTGTGTACAGTACAAGTCCCTCAGTTGTTCTCAGTGTGAAATGGTGGATCTCAACAGTATATAACCACTGTTGGAAAGGGGTCAAATATGCAGAAGATGCTGGAAAAACAATGAATGTGCAGGACCTGGAGGATTTTTCTGAAGAACAGTGGGCAGTTTAACTGCTCAGGACAAACAAGGGACTCATGAACAACTATCACAAAACATAAACACAGTCGTGGATCATCCAGGTAACAACACTCAGTATTAAGGGTATGTAAACTTTTGAACTGATTCATTTGTATAAATTCAGTTATTATTGTGTCTTGAGGACAATATGTAAACATCTGTTATATGAAATAGCTTATTCAGGGTAACACTAAATAAACAACAACATGCAGTTTTTATCATCCCTCTTTAAAAAGAAAATTAACATTTAGCAGATTCTGCAAGGCATATGTAAACTTGTGACCTCAACTGTATAATTAACATGTGGTCTTCAATGGGAGTCAAGATTTATTTAATAATGAGTTGGCTTTTGCGGTTTAAACTTCTTGCATGGACATCACTCACAATCTGTTCGACTACCCGTTGAGAGTGTTACGAGTGGGATTTAGCCCATGCTTTATCTCTACGTAAAGAAAGCGGAGAGCGATGCAGCAGTCATTTAGTCTGTCCAGCTGTCTCACCTCCACATCTGTACACTCTGCTCAAACAGTTAATCTTCCAAAGCTTCAGCTTTCATACTAATACTGGCATCCATGCCATCTGGTAGATGCTAACTAGTTGAGCCGTGTCTTTAGCGTAACTTATCGGAATTGTGTCATATACAGATGTGGCCTTTACGAATGTGTGTTTTTTCACATGGTTTCACATGATTTGTCACGTGTGATCACGCGGCACCCTGCAGGCACGCTTCTTAGAATTTATGTTCATTTATTGTGCTTCACAGAATAACCACCAGGTGGCGCATGGAACAATATACTGTAGCTGAACACACAGTACACTAAAAAAAATGGAATGTCGGTTAGATTTAAGAAAAAATATTACGTATGGTGTAAATAAAAAATATGCTTCTCATCAAAACTCATGATAAACTTAATTTAAACAAGTTTCTAATTACAAGATTGAATTATGGCTGGTCGGTTCATGTAGTACTTTCATTGCATTTTGGAAATGCAGCATTTGCTGTCTCCATGACGTCTATATTGGATTTCTCATTAATATGAAACTGAATGTCACTGGAAAATGGTGAGTGAGAAAAGAAGCGTTGGCTCTTTTCTTTTTAGGCACTAAAAACAAAATCTGACCCTTATTTGAAATGTTTTGTTCCCCCCCCATTTGACGCCATTTTAACTGCTCTAGCAATGTCCCCCTGTGATTTCAGCTTGACAGACAGACACTAACTTTTCACAGAATGACTAAGCACAACTATTTTATTTATGTAAATGCCCAGCTACCGTAACTTTCATGCGATTCTGAAATCTAGCCCAAATTATATAGCCTTTTTATTGAGAACACTGTGTCAGTCTGTATTTATGTTCTTCCCTAAATTTCCTGAGCTCATAGTTTATCAACAGGTGGGCTCAGGAAGCAGGTTTATTGGCAGGTGGGCTCAGGAAGCATCAAACACCTAAGACCCATTAGGAAATACAATCCTTGTCATCACTTTTTTTTTTTTTTTTTTTCTTTAAATTTTGCCAGCTATTGTCAAATGCACTTGTAAAACTACACCACAAAGGGTGTTATTCTGATTGAGGAATGATTTTAAATACACTACTGACCATCACACCCCTATGTGCTTGTTGAACATCCCATTCAATATTTCGTCCCCCTTTGCTGTTATAATAACTTCCACTTTTCTGGGAATGCTTTCCAATAGATTTTGGAACGTGAAATGAGCAACATTTTTTGGAGTAGCTGGCTCCACATGTCTCAGAGAAGCATGTGTTAGCTTTCGCCCTCCCTGGGTTGTAGCTGTAGTGGATGGATGGGTATTGGATGGTGACCAGGTTGGGAGACAATGGGGTAAAACATGATCAGAATGATCATTATAATGGAGTAAGCATTGCAATAGATGTTGTAATTGATTTTTTTTTATTGAGCTCAGAAATGAAAGAAATCCTGAATCCTTACATCTTACTCTTGTCTTTTCCTCTCTGTCCTTTCTCTCTCTCTCCCTCTCTCTCTCTCACAGGCAGGTGCTTTGCATTCCGGGGTGAGCGCGGCAATGATGAGCCAGCCATCGAAATGATTAAAGTGTCGCATCTAAAGTGAGCACGACGCACCAACACACTTTTCTCATTCCCCCTCTCAATCCCTCTTGGAGGATTGGAAGACTTAGGTGCCGAAGGCTCCCTCCTCAGAGTTGGCTTGTGATTAATGTCTCTCATTTCACTTTTGACATACAGGGTGGAGTATTTCAGAGAGAGGGGCAACCCGGACATGATTTTAATCAAGTCACAAGTGACACTGGGGATGGATTCTTCAACCTTTTGTCATTGTTTGGCATATTTCAATTTGTCACAGAAGGCTTTCATGCTCTGGTCCTTAGTGACTTCCAGGAATTAAGCATTTATCCTGCAATAATTGATCCAGATCACGGTATGACAGCATTCATACAGAAGCCGTGGAGTGTTAATCTTTTCTGAATGTAATTTTCCTTTACTGAATTTCTGAATTTCATTTTGGAAATGATTTTTGGAAACTTTTTAGCCAAAAGTCTGAACCTGTAACTCACTGTAGTTTATACTTATTTTATTTAAAATATATATATTTTTGTTAAATAGGTGTGTAATAAAAAAATTAGACAATGTTAGTTTCATCTGTTTGAGAAATCCTTTTATGAAATTTAATTGTGTCGCAATATCCTGTTCACCTAATATTTGATTCATTAGTTTATTAGTCATTCAAATAGTACACACACATGCCGCTAACATAATTAGTGACCTGATGCTGATTTCTTACAGTGCCTTCCAAAAGTATTCACCCAGCTTGGCAATTTTTCCTATTTTGTTGCCTAACAACCTGGAATTAAAATGGATTTTTTGGCGGTTTGTATAACAATTCACAATTCGTGCATAACAATTCACCCCCTCCAAAGTCAAAAAATGCGAATGTTTGCTTCTTTTTTTCTTTTTTTTTTTTGGGCACTCTTCCGTAAAGCCCAGCTCTGTGGAGTGTACGGCTTAAAGTGGTCCTATGGACAGGTACTCCAATTTTCATGAAGTTACAAACTTCATTAATGTTGCAGCTCCTTCAGGGTTATCTTTGGTCTCATTGTTGCCTCTATGATTAATGCTCTCCTTGCCTGGTCCCTGAACTTTGGTGGGCAGCTCTGTCTTTGCAAGTTTGTTGTGGTGCCATATTCTTTCCATTTTTTAATAATGGATTTAATGGTGCCCCGTGGGATGTTAAAAGTTTCAGATGTTATTTTATAACCCAACCCTGATCTGTACTTCTGCACAACTTTGTCCCTGACCTGTTTGCAACAAAATATGAAAAATGTCAAGGGTGTGAATACTTTTGCAAGGCACTGTACTGTGGTCCTTTTAGGTTTTACTGATACTATAGCTTTTGTAAATAATAGCAATATTTTTCAACTTATGTCCCCACAAGTATAGGCAAATTTGACCTTGCAGAGACATTGGACTATTCCCCACAAGGAAAACTTGCAAATTTTAATTTTTTTTATTAATTAACCCTAACTATTGACTAATCAGCCACATTAAAACCACCTGCCAAATATTGTGCAGGTCCCCCTTGTGCTGCTAAAACAACTCTGACCTATTGAGGCATGGATGCCTCAAGACCTCTGAAGGTGTGCTGTGGTTTCTGGCACCAAGACGTTAGCAGCAGATCCTTTAAGTCCTGTAAATTGTGAGGTGGGGTCTCCATGGATCGGACTTGTTTGTCCAGGAGATCTCTCAGATGCTCGATCAGATTGAGATCTGGGGAATTTGGAGGTCAAAGTCAACACCTTGAACTCTTTGTCATGTTCCTCAAACCGTTTCTGAACCATTTTTGCAGTGTGTCAGGGCTCATTATCCTGTTGAAAGAGGCACTGACATTAGGGACTACCGTTTCCATGAAGGGGTGTACTTGGTCTGCAACAATGTGTAGGTATGTGGTACGTGTCAAAGTTACATCCACATGAATGCCAGGACCCAAGGTTTCCCAGCAGAACATTGCCCAATGCATCACACTGCCTCCACCGGCTTGCCTTCTTCCCATGGTGCATTCTGGTGCCATCTCTTCCCCAGATAAGCGACGCACACGCGCCTGGCCATCCATATGATGTAAAAGAAAATGTGATTCATCAGTCCAGGCCAGCTTCTTCCATTGCTCCATGATCCAGATCTGCTCACATGCCAATTATGGGTGCTTTCAGCGGTGGACAGGTGTCAGCATGGGCACTCTGACCGGTCTTTGAAACACAACCCCACAGCAAAACCCCTAGTATTGATTTAACACCCACAGTGTTGAATTCACACCCTTCAGTGTTTATATAAGTCCACTGGACTCATATAAACACTCTGGGTGTTAATTCAACACTAGGGGTTTTACTGTGCCCATACACAGCAATGCACTGTGGGTTCTGGCACCTTTCTCTCATAACCAGCATTAACTTTTTCAGCAATTTGTGCTACAGTAGCTCTTCTGTGGGATTGGACCAGACAGGCTATCCTACGCTCCCCACATGCATCAGTGAGTCTTGCACACCCATGACCCTGTCGCTGGCTCACCGATTGTCATTCCTTGGACCACTTTGGTAGGTACTAACCACTGCATACCTGGAAAACCTCAAAAGACCTGCTGTTTTGGAGATGCTCTGACTCAGTCGTCTATCCATTACAATTTGGTCTAGGTCAAAATCCCTCAGATTCTTACACTTGCCCATTTTTCCTGCTTCCAACACATCAACTTCGAGAACTGACTGTTCACTTGCCGCCTAATATATCTCACAACTTGACAGGTGCTACTGTTGTGAGAAAATTCTGTTGTGAGTGTTCTTCACCTCGCCTGTCATTGTTTTAATTATGTCAATGGAAGGTCCCTCTAAAGATTGTCTTCACAAAGCAGTGTGTGACTTTTGACTTCATAATATGACAATTACTTGAAAATGTGTAAATATTTTTTTTTCCTCTTTGTGCATATTCATGAAGTGAGTGTGTGTGTGTTCTTTAACAAAATCTTCAACCTTTTATTTTACAAAATATAAAGAGCAAGAAGGATTTAATTTGGGTTAGGATTAGATCAATTAACTCGGTCAGTGGAAGGTCCCCATTAAGATATTAAGCGTGTGTGTGTGTGTGTTGTTTGTGTGTGTTTTATTGTGTGGGTTGCTCTGTAGGCAGTATCTGGTGGTGGTCTTCAGAGACAAACCCCTGGAACTCTGGGATGTGCGCACAGGAACCTTGCTGCGTGAGATGGTCAAGAACTTCCCCTCAGTTACTGCATTGGTAATATTTGTGTGTGTGTGCCCACTTCTTATTATCAGTTTAACAAAACTGTCTGAAAACCTTGCCTCGCTCTGCAAAGACACAGACTTCATTATCTGACAGGAAAAGAGCGGGCGAGTTGTTTTTTTGTTGTTGTTGTTGTTGTTGTTGTTGTTGTTTTTCTTCAGTTCTTACCACAGGGCGAGTAAACAGAAAAACAACACGAGTGAATTCCAGCAAATAAGCACCGCAATAATGTTAATAATTAATGCTTCTCCCCAGATTACAGCCTGCTCATTTCCATATTGATTGCACCCTCTGGGTAGATATCCACACCGCTGTCCTCTAATGATCAGGACCTGAATTATAACCTCCTGCTGCTCACTGGCTCGTTCTGTGTGTTTCATGGTTCACTGCAGCTCTTTGCTAATGTGCAAAGTTTGAAAGCATGATCAGATGAAGTGTTTTAACATTTTTTGGCTTGGAAAAGTTTTTGTCCCGTCATTGATTTACCGGGGGAAAAAATGGATAAATGCAGCTTTTGAGTGGTGAAAAAACTAAACAAAAAAACAGTCGAATATTCAGGAGGTATGGCATTACTCTCTCTCCCATGTCAGTCACAACACCACTAGCCAATCGTGATTGTCTGTACGCTCATTTATGCGGAAGAGGGTAGATAGCGCTTTCTTCCAAGTGTGGGAAAGCTGGCTGGTGAGTGGGAATTGGCAACGAAGCAAATGGGGGGAAATGATCGATGCATTGTTCAAAAATGATTTTATGTAAATTTTTGTTCTGATTCCAAGACAAATGTATGATAGTCCCGGAAAAGCTACACCAAATGAACGATATCCAAGATTCGTGAGGGTTTCAGTTCAATTTAGATGAAGCATATGTAATATCAATTCTATATGTAATATCTGATTTCAAAAGAGATCAGGCTGAGTAGACTTGAATAATCTAGTGAATGTGATAAAACCTCAAAAGAAATATTAGTCAAAACATAGTTCAGGAAGTTGACTAAATGTTTAATTTCAAGACAAATTAAAGTTAGTCCAGGAGTATAGTGTGCATCAGATGCATCACTTCCTAAGTGCACTTAAGCTTTAGAAAATAAAACTAAAGAAACATCAGTTACTTTATAATTTGTAGAACATATGAAAGAACTATTGGGTACTCCAATGAAAGATTAGTGTTTATTAGTCAGTGTGGCTCTCATGGTCTGTCAAGTACATAATTTGAAGCTTATATTTAGTTTCATACAAGTTGTTTGTCTGAGAAATTGCTATGTAACTTTAACACACTGGAAACGCCGATTATTGACAATTGGTTTTTTTTTTTTTTTTTTTTTTTTTTTTTTTTTTTAAACAATTTTAAGCTGCAAATGACTAAAGTTTTTAGTCTATAAACCAAAATGCTGGGTAAGACAAATGTACCTCACTTCAAGTTGTACGGACTTAAGATTGAATTTCAATTTTGTGTTTGTCTCCTATCCCTTGAAGACAAGAATATCTGAGAGTTTTGACCGTGTGGGGACAAAGAAAACCTGTT
The DNA here is from genome assembly GCA_024331685.1 of Stegophilus panzeri. Taxonomy (NCBI): domain Eukaryota; kingdom Metazoa; phylum Chordata; class Actinopteri; order Siluriformes; family Trichomycteridae; genus Stegophilus; species Stegophilus panzeri. Next base: position 28,890,002 of record JANDJT010000169.1, on the reverse strand, counting down.
TATTTTCCTGAAGGTTTCCTTTTTGCTTACTGAGGTTAAAATTATGGTTAGTTTTAGGTGTAGACACACCATTAATTAACTGCATGTCAACAGAAGGTCCTCAAAAGGATAGCAAGACAGGTGTGTGTGTGTGTGTGTGTGTGTGTGTGTGTGTGTGTTTAGGAGTGGTCTCCCTCGCACAACCTGAGAAGTCTGAAGAAGAAACAGATGGCAGCCCGGGAGGCCATGGCCAGACAGACCACGCTGGCGGACGCTGAGCAGAGCAGTGTCGAGTCGTCTGTCATCAGGTCAGAGGTCAAACATCATCCTGGTAGCTAATGATTAGGCCCCTGTAATCTGTTGTGTCTCTATTCTCATTATTTGTGTGCTCTCTGCTTCTAACACGCACGGCGTTATTCATTTGTGAATCTCTACATGAATCTGAATCTACGTCCTTTTCACTGTCTGAAAGCAGAGCCCCAATAATGTGCTCTATACACTAGTGTGTATAAAAGACCCCATAATGCATTGCAACTCTAGGATAAATTCTGTTCTGTGGGATATACAATTGAGGTCATAAGTTTACATATGCCTTGCAGAATCTGCAAAATTTTAATAATTAAAAATAAAAATAAGAGGGATCATAAAAACTGCATGTTGTTGTTTATTTAGTCCTGCCCTGAATAAGCTATTTCATATAACAGATGTTTACATATAGTCCACAAGACACAATAATAACTGAATTTACACAAATGAACCAGTTCAAACATTTACATACGCTTGATTCTTAATCCTGTGTGCTGTTACCTGGATGATCCATGACTGTTTTTATGTTTTGTGATCGTTTTTCATCAGACCCTTCTAAAGGGCAGTACTAAATAAAAAAAGGTCTTTAAACAAAATAATAACAATTTACATCAATCGTCCTGTTCAAAAGTTTACACCCCCTGGCTCTTAATGTATTTGTTGCCTTCTTGAGTAACAGTGAATGTTTGCACCTTTTGTAATGGTTGTGTACGAGTCCCTCAGTTACTCTGTGTGAAAAGACGGATCTCAACATCATATAGCGACTGTTGGAAAGGGGTCAAATATGCAGAAGATGCTGTAAAAGCAAAGAATGTGCAGGACCTGGAGGATTTTTGTGAAGAACAGTGGGCAGTTTAACTGCTCAGGACAAACAAGGGACTCATGAACAACTATCACAAAACATAAACACAGTTGTGGATCATCCAGGTAACGACACATAGGATTAAGAATCAAGGGGATATAAACTTTTGAATGGGGTCATTTTTATAAATTTAGCTATTATCTTTTCTTGTGGACTATATATAAACATCTGTTATGTGAAATAGCTTATTCAGGACAGTACTAAATAAAAAACAAAATGCAATTTTTATTATCCCTTTTATTTATTTATTTATTTTTAATTATGAACATTTAGCAGATTCTGAGTGTGTTCGTGTTCTAGATTTCTGTCTTAAATCACATCTGTTGTTTAGTATATTATCAGTGGGTTTGCACAGAGCTCCTGGGTGTAGTGAGCGGAGTGACATTTTGAAAACAGTACATTATTAATTTTATCCATTTTAACCAAAAACAAATACATTATTCGGAACAAATGGATAATGTTCTATACAAATGCAGATAGGAATAGGACTCTCACTGTTTGTTTTTCTTCTTCATCCGTCGAATTTGTCCAATGTTTGATTGTTGCGGTGAATCTCCAAGCATGAGAGGCTAAATTCTCCTGCCCTTGAGCTTCCATGCACAATACATGTCCTCTGGCCGTGTCTTTAGTGCAGCAGCGTGTGTCTTGCTTTCGTCGATAGCAGGGAGGTTTGTCCTGCTTCGCTACTCTGTTTGAGCTGTGTCAGGGCTGAGTTCTCTTCTCTGGCACGATGTGCCTCTGCTCGCTTTGTGTGGTGCATGTTCAAATACGAATTCAGTGTAACTTGTTTTTTGGGTTTTTTTTTAAGAAGCCTATGCAGACCATGCATTGTGCACAGGGCAGCATATCTTCCCTGGGGTCACCATAAACAAATAATTAATTGAAAAAAATATTTATTTGCCGGTTCAGTGCACTGTTTCATTCTTCTTTGGTGTTATGAAATTCAACTCATTCTCCAGTGTATCTGGGATATAGTGGTAGGGTTCACATTTTATTTGAAGAACAAACAAACTAACTAACTTACTGGTTTAAGCCACACACATTTCTGGCATAAATCCACATGCAGATATGGATATTTGGATATAGAAACTCTGCTATTCTTTTGTGTTTTCACTGGCCATAAGATCTTGTCAGATTTACCTCAGCACTGTACCATTGCAAAATAATGAGCAACCCACATAACTTGAATTGCAAATCCCGCTCTCGATATTATTATGCTAGGCAGTGCTTCTGATTCTTTCTTGTAGTTAACAGTGAGCAGAGAGTTCAGATGTCTAACAGTGTTAGATCTGTGTGTCTTTCTCTTTCAGTCTGTTGCAGGATGCAGAGAGCAAGGCAGAGACCAGTCAGGGCATCTCAGCCCGCGAGCACTTTGTGTTCACTGACACAGACGGCCAGGTCTTCCATATCACCGTGGAGGGCAACACTGTAAAGGAAGGAGCACGCATCCCTCCTGATGTAAGTAATAGTAATTTACAGAACTGAACTAGTTACATATTAGTTAAGTGCTACAGCTAAAATGAATAAAAATCCAGACAAATACATGACATCAAAACATCAAACATAATCAAAATCAAACATAACATAAAAAAAATAATAAATATGCATGTGAAAAAAAAAAAAAAAAAAAAAAAAAAAACCTCTCATATTCATTCACATTCCAAGTACTGTTAAATATCATAGCCATAATATGGACTGTGTAAGGAATATAAAAGAACAACGGCCTGAAGTGATTTGTTTGCTTATACCACAGCATTTTTTGCTAATTAATTTTTTTTTTTATCCTTTTATGGCTAAGTTTAACATTGTGGAAACATTCGCAAAACAAGTTCCTGTTATCAGTTCTGTTATAGTAGCTATAAACAGCCTTTTTCTTTCTTGAAGTTAATAAGACAAAAACTATGCATGTAGTCATGTTACCACGAAATCACAATGCCTTTGATCACAAAGACTATACTGTGTTGGAAAACTCAAGGTTACAGCTTTACCGTTGACCTTTACAAAGCTCTGACACTGAAGACTCCTTGCATCAATGCTAAATAAACATCATCTCACAGAAAATGTCACCATATGAACAATTACACTTTGAACAATTTTTTATTTATTTTTTATTTTTTTTAAACATAAATCTGTTTGTATGGGGCATCTTGCAATACAAGTCCTTATGTAAGTTTTTACTATAAGAACAATTATATAATAGTATTAGATCAAGCGCATTAATATACACCGATCAGCCATAACATGAGAACCACTGACAGGTGACGTGAATAACATTTGATTATCTCATTACAGTGGTACCTGTCAAAGGGTGGAATGTATTAGGCAGTGCATGAACAGTCAGTTCTTAAAGTGAATGTGTTGTAAGCAGGAAAAATGGGCAAGTGTAAGGATTTGAGCGACTTTGACAAGGGTCAAATGTCAGAGGCTTCTTTCAGCAGGATAATGCACCATGCCACACTGGCAAAATTGTTCAGGAATGGTTGGAGGAACATGACAAAGAGTTCAAGGTGTTGACTTGGCCCCCAGATTTCTCAGATCTCAATACGATCAAGCATCTTTGAGATGTGCTGGACAAATAATTTCGATCCATGGAGCCTCCACCTCACAACTTATAGGAATTAAAGGAACTGCTGCTTACGTCTTGGTGCCAGATACCACAGCACAGTTTTAGAGGTCTTGTGGAGTCCATGCCTCAACGGATCAGAGCTGTTTTGGCGGCACAAGGGGGACCTACACAATATTAGGGAGGTGGTTTTAATGTTATGACTGATTGGTGTACAACTTGAAGACGGAACTATTATCTGAGCCATGCTGTTATGGAACATTAATTACCTTCTGACCAATAAGAATTGAGAATTCAGCAGCGATGTGTATAAAATATAAATTTTAAAAAATCAATGCAATATTTTATTAACAAGATGCACTACTTTGTGGGGCATGGTGGCTTGGTGGTTAGCACATTTGCCTCACAACTCTAGGGTTGGAGGTTTGATTCCTGCCTCCACCCTGTGTACATGTAGTTTGCATGTTCTCCCTGTGCTTCGGGGGTTTCCTCCGGTACTCCAGTTTCCTTCTCCAATCCAAAGACTGGTATTTCCAAATTGTCCATGAATGGGTGTGTGTGTGTGTGCGTGTGTGTGTGTGTGTGTGTGTGATTGTGCCCTGCGATGGGTTGGAACCCTGCCCAAGGTGTCCCCCACCTTGTGCCCGGAGTTCCCTGGGATAGGCTCCAGGCTCCCCACAATCTTGTGTAGGATAAGCAGTATAGAGAATGGATGGATGGATGGATGGATGGATGAATGCACTACTTTGGACATGTCATTTTGTTTGTGCAGCTTTGTTTGTGTTCTGCTTTCAGATTTTGTACTCACTTGACCATTTTAATTTCTATTTTTTTTTCCCTCACAATGCTGTTATTCATTTATTATTCCTTTCTCTCTTGCCAGCCAGTTCAAGATAGATGAAATTCAGATTGTTTGCTAGCATATTAAAAAACTAAATCGGAGCAGCCACATGTACCACATAAGATAGCTTGTATAATTGCCACAACTTTTTTGGACACCAGGAAAAGAAAAGGGTAAAAGCCACAACAGTTTTCTGATCACACATCAAATTCCTTCGGGTTAACAGGTTTTAGAGTACAATGTATCTCTAAAACGTTTAAATGTATTTCTGGCTGGCCTGTAATGCACTTCCCAAAGTGTTAGTTTTAGTGGGTCTTCTAGAGATACTAAGGAAAATACATCAGCTATTTTGGAGTTCTTCAGTGATAATGACAGTGTTAATCACATGCAGTTGAAATTCTCACTGGGACCCATTTTTCTCCGGTCAAGGAAGCTCCAAAATTTGGATGGTCTTAGTGAGCATGGTTGTAAATTTTAGCAGATCCAGTCAGTGAACCTAAATTGAGCAAGATGTAGTATTGAGAGAGCTTTATTTCCTTCTAGGTGGGTGCCTGAATTTGCAGCTAGTTTTCTCTATAAGCTAAAATCAGTTTGAATTGATTTCTGATTAGTTTAATTACAACACCTCCACATCCAGCAAGAGTGATGCTTATGAGTAATTGTCTAAGCTCATAATATAGGGAGAGAGATTTACTTCAATATCAACCAATGCTCACAGTGCTGCCTACTAAAAGAAAACCTCCTCTGTAGAGCTTGTAAAGTCACTTTATTATTCAGTAACTCATGAATACAGAACAGGTTGACAGCTCTCGCCAGCATTATTGCACATACTGCATATTGTAAACTGCTTCTGCTTTAGGGCATTCTCATCAGCGGTGTGCAACGTCAAACCTGATTAAACACCTCTTCTGCCATACAGTGTGATTAAATAGAGTGAGAGTTTTTTCACTGCAGGTGCAACAGATTCGTTGTTTCTGAGGTGTTGTTTGAGGACTGATTTATATGCTCCTATTCCCTGTATACCATCCTGAACACATGTTCTAACAGTCTAAGTCTCTTCCTGAGAAACAGTTTGCTGTATTCTCACCAGGTCTTTAGAGTTGCTAATTGTCACTTCTTTTACTTTTTTGATGAATGCGATAGACATGATAGACATTTTTTGGACACCAGATATCATCTGTTTTCAAAGCTGTGCTATAATCTTTACTCTGGCAGTTTCACACCAATTCACACTTCCAGCCATGTGAACTTAACATAAATTACACGGCAGGAGTGGACAAATCGCTAGAGTTTGTGTATCCAGGCTATCGGTTTTTCATTTACCATGGCCTGACAGGCAGGCAGGTTGTTAATATAACCGTTACCAGCTTTTTTTTTTTTTTTTTTTCCCCAACTTTCCTCGTAGTTCCCAACAACTTGACAAAGAAAAAAATTTACTCCCTCTTCCCTTTCAGAAAAGAAAATTTCTTAAAATTCTCACTAGTGCAAAGCATGTTGCTCATTTACAACTCCATATGCTTTAAATTCCATTGATACTATACTGATGACCTCTTCTGAGTGAACACTGTTTTTTTTTTTTTTCCTTTAAAAAAGCGTGTGTGTGTGTATATGT
>JANDJT010000169.1:28858879-28883293 GCA_024331685.1 Stegophilus panzeri | reverse complement strand
TCTTGCTATTGCCATTTAATATTTTTATTTCATGTCATCAGCACCTCAACTAGTTTCCTATCAAAAAATGGTTTCAACGAAAAAAAAATGTATATAGAGGTATGTGTAGAACTTTTATTATATTACAATTTGTATGAAAATACAAATGAACCTGTTTTGTTATTGCATCACACTATATTGTGTTCTTCAGTTCGAGTTATCTCTATACCTGTTATCCACCACTGCTGTATAGGCTGAGAGAGAGAGAGAGAGTACAGAGTAGAGTTACATTTAGCAGCATGTCATAACAATAAGCTTCATGCTTTATTACTGCTTTTAATCTGTCTATGAATGACAACAAACTCATTTCTGAACAGCTCTGTTCTTGTAACTTTTTTTCATTTTAATTCCTAAAATGCATGATTTATGATATTTACTACGTTAAGAAGTACATTTCACATTTTACATGAAAGTCAAGACTGGAATCACCAAATGCTAATGTTTAGGGTTGGGCGATATGACTGCAATCTTGTTTCATGATAACGATACGTTTTCTCAGGTCTATCAGTAGTGTTCAAGTAAGAAATGCTACAGAAATTGAATAAAGCAATTAAATGTAAAATAAAATAGACTTGTATGACATATACAGTGATTTTTATTAAATTTACTGAAGTTATTCAGTCATCGGAGTGATGAGTGATTTTCTCTTTGTCTTTTGTTGTTTGATGAATATTAATGACGCAGACAGCAGCAGGTTTATTAGACTGATGTCACTTTAAGATATAATGCATAGATCCAATATACCGTATTGACACACCTCCGATTTTTCCCAACTGTTTACATTCACTTAAGACATAACCGACTGTGTTTGCATGAATACGGCCAGACCTGCATTTTGACATGATGTATGTGTATTTATTTGATCGTCCAAGCATAATAAGCCGCTAAAGAGAACTCGATATACTCTATGCACAGATGCTGCTTACGTGTTTCCGGTATAATCTCAGACAGCGACTTAATTCCGTATAACAAAGTGTACTAGCGGCAAAACTCTGTCATACGATTCAATTTACAACGATTAATCTATTATAGTATTATTATTATTGTTGTTATTATTATTGTATTATTAGTGTGTGTGTGTGTGTGTGTATATGTGTATATATATGTGTGTGTGTGTGTGTGTGTGTGTAGTAATGGCTTCCAGAAATTTAAAGTATCACCAGCAGGAAGACAGTAGTCTTCCATGTTTAAATGCATATTTATATTTTTTTACTCTGCAACAGTGATTAAAATGAAATGTAATTAAGGTTAATGTTTTTATTTATTTATTTTTTTATTAAAAAACCTTAAATAAAAGTATTATGATTTAACTATACTCAAAAAGGTACCATTACTGTCAACCATGTACTCAAGTTGTCATGGATTGGAGGAGGAGGTGAATGCAAGTGCAGATAATTCATTGTGTGAAGTAAATTTTAATTAGATAAATAAATACAAAGAATGCAAAGACAGGTATGAAGTGTCAGACAACTAGATTCGCTAGTTGGATATAGCATGAGAGTACTCACCCTCAAAGTTGTCGATGTAACTCGAAATATATAATTTGAACCCCTTGTTCTTCTTATTGTTGGGTGTAACAGCTGACTGCTTCACAATACGATTAACGTCACAGTAACATTCACGGTAATCTGGGGAAGCTCTTGTAAACAGCGAGTGTAATATCATACTCTCCTGCACCATCTTCACACAGTTATCGCCAATAGTGAAAACAGCTTCGGGTATGGCAGCGGATATAACTGAGTTGGCTGAGACAAAACTCTGAAGCGATCGTGCATAGAGTCCATTTGGCACCCGCATGAGGCGGCTTTCTGTGCGCGCTCACAGAAAGCCCCCTGGTCGGGCAGTGACTTGTGTCAGGTCTTTTGTTTGGTTTTTAAGATGTAGTTGGACTATAAATTTTGCTGAAACCGGTCATCCCTGGTTACTGAGATCACCTCAGACAAAATTGAACAAAGGCCCCTCCAAAATCTATGGTTGAGTCACCTCTGCAATTTTTCTAGAATAAGAAATGGGGAAACAGTGACAAAAGTCAGCAAAAATAAATGATATCACATATTATAACTTTAGGGCACCTGTGGCTCAGGTGCCAGAGCGGGTTGTCCACTAATTGTAGGGTTGGCGGTTCGATTCCCGGCCCACATGACTCCACATACCGAAGTGTCCTTGGGCGAGACACTGAACCCCAAGTTGCTCCCGTTAGCGCCTTGCATGGCAGTTCTGCTACCATTGGTGTGTGAGTGTGTGTGAGAATGAGACACAGTGTAAAGCGCTTTGCATAAAAGCGCTATATAAATGCAGACCATTTACCATTTAATGCTAGCACAGCACACAGTCACCTGAGGATGCTAGCCAGATTTAAACAACTTGTTTACATGTAACAAGATAACACTAGAAATTTTCAATTAAAAAAAATTGGGGTTTTTTTGTCGAGGACACAAATGTGATGCTTCAACATCAGGAGAGGATTAAAGCTTTGGCTGCAAAAAGTCGTCACTCCCAGGGATTCAATTACTTGTTCATGTTCAACAGTCTGTATAAATGCACTTATTTAACTCCTGTTAATGTTTTGAGATAAATTAAGTTAGTTGCATTTTTATCCAAGTTTAAGCACTTTGGCGCTTTCTCTTGCCTGGAAAACTGCTTAATGAATTAATGATTTGTCCACCCCTGTGCACAGAGGTTTAAATGGCAGATAATTCACAGCACTTCAGATGGGTGGTGAAGCATTCAATAATTTAAATCCCATTGTCTGGATACACTACCACTAAGCTGTATTTTTTTTTTATGTCTGTATGGCATAAAAGTCGACTTAAGGTATCCCCAGGGTTTTTCTTTTATTTTCATTGCTTTATTTTTGATGCCTCATTTGTGTTGTATAGCCCATTTTCCCCTTGGTGTCTGGTGTAAAGATATCAAAAGATGTTTGTGCTACAGAAATATTATGGGGGAAAAAAACATTTTTTTACATTTGTACAGAATTGTCCTCCCCCCCCCCCCCCCCCCCCCCTATTTTTCATAACCTGCTTTTAATTCGTTCTTACAGTATGACAATAAAATTTTCATGCATAGTGTGAATAGGAGCCTTGAGATGAGCAAGTAAGTAATAAGTCAGTCAGCATGCATGAAGAGTTATCGACTGTATGGTATATAAATGAAATGGTGTATATATACCTGAGAAATCATTAAAGACCAGTTCAACTGAAGAAAACTAATGTTGTACAGAAAAGCGCTAAAATACTCACAGGCTCTGGCAGAGCAAGAACAAGCCCTCGCTGACAGCAGGTCATCAAAAAAAGCAGTGTGTTATCAAAAAAATTGGAGCAGACCAAATAATTTCTATCTAATGAAGCATCGGTGCAAAAGGAGTCTGAAATCAGAAACCTTTGCAAAGAAGATTTCAGGCACAGTATAGTTATAGTTCAGAACTAGTTTAATAGTATTCTTGTGCTAGTTTTAGATTATTTACTCATTTATTAGTTCCAATGTACAGTAAAATTTTAATTAAACTAATTAAACTAGATTAAAATTGCCATTGCTTATTATCCAATCATGCAGCAGCAGCACAATACATAAAATCATGCAGATACAGGTCAAAAGCTTCAGTTAATGTTCACAGCAAACATAAGAATAGGGGGTAAAAATGTGTTCTACGTGACTTTGACTGTGGTGTGGTTGCTGGTGCCAGATGGCTGGTTTGCATATTTCAGAAAATCTCCTGGAATTTTCAAACCCAGAGTCTGTAGAATTTGTGCAAAAAGCAGAACACATCCCAGTGAGCAGCAGTTCTGCGGGCGATGTTGATGAAAGAGGTCAGAGGAGAATGGCCAGACTAGTTTAAGTTGACAGGAAGGCTAAGATAACTCAAGTAATCCCTCTTTACAAACATGGTGATGAGGAAAGCATTTCACAACACATCAAACCTTGAGACGGACTGGCTAAACAGGAATCTGAGGCTTCAGTGAGTACAGGCTCACCACAAACCAGACAGGTGAAGTTTGGAAAAAGCATCAGCCAGTCTAATGATTCTTGATTTCTGGTTGGGTCAGAATTTGGTGTCAATGGCTAAATCCATGGACCCAGCCTGCCTTGTGTCAACAGTTCAGGCTGGTGGTGGTGTAATAGTGTTGGGAATGTTTTCTTGCTGCACATTGGGCCCCTTAATACCAATCAATCATCATTTACTTTGATGCCACAACCTATCTGAGTATTGTTGCTGACAACATGCATTCCTTTATGGCCTCAAAGGAATGTTTGCATGAAACAAAGGATTTTGGCTCTTTTGAGAGCAAAAGGGGCTTCCCTCCCAGTATTAGTATGGTGTTCCTAATGAGCATATACAACAGTCAAGAATTGAATTGTACTCCATGAAGTCACTATCCCAAAACTTTGGAACACTTGGTCTTACTCTGAAACAGATATATTTGAAACAAAATTTGCTATGCAAGAACTTAGTCAATAGTAACACTACGAGTACCTGTAGTAGCAGTATCTTAAACCAAATAAATCCATAAAAAAAACCCAATGCTATATTTTAAAAAAGCTAACAAAAACTAGACATCTGCATAGATGCATCAGTTAATAAAGAAGAGTAAAATGGTCCCAGCAGCAGATGTGACTGCAGTATTTAATGACACATTTGTGCATGATAATGAGTGCAGTGGAGGTAAACCAATGCCCCTTCATGCGTGTTGCTCTTTTTATCCCAAGGAAAATGATGGTAATAAACAAACAAATTGAAACCCACCGCTGTGCAGTTTGTGATCTTTGCTTTCTAAAAGAATTAATGATCTACCAAGTCTCACGTCAGACCTCCTAGCTAGATCCCATTTCCATGCTTTAGTTCTTCTTTTGAACAAGCAGTGTACAAATGCAGTTTAATATGGATGTATGTTTTCATAAATACTATACATGACTGAGTTTGTGAGATATACATATACAGTCCCCTTCAAAAGTTTTGGAAAGGGGCATGGCCAATATTTAGTTTTTGCATGATAATGTTAATCCCAATTAGATTGGATGCTTTTCTCTATAAATTGGCAGACAGAATGTTTCTGTAGACTTCTGAATTCATTCTGCTGCTACCATTAGGGGTTACATCATTAATAATGATTAATGAGCCTGTTCCAGAAGTAGCCATGCAAGCCCAAGCAATGGAACTACTACCTCCACCTTGCATGACCAAAGAGCTTGTATGTTTTGGATCATGAGCAGATCCTTTCTTTCTCCACACTTCTGCCTTTTCGTTCATTAGAGGTTAATATTGGTTCCAGATGTTTTGTGGCTCATCTCTGTATTTCTTTGCTAATTCCAATCTGTTTTTCTGATTTTTACTGCTGATGAGTGGTTTGCATCTTGTGGTATCTCTGGAAGTCTTCTTCAGAAGGTGGATTGTGATACCTTCAATCCTGCCCTGTGGAGGTTGTTGGTGAATGTGTTTTTTGGTCACTGACTCTTTTGGGATTTATCTTCAAAGCTCTCACAATGTTTCTGTCATCAACTGCTGATGTAGTCCTTGGCCAACCTGCTCCATGTCTGGTTGTTAGTACACCAGTGGTTTCTTTCTTTTTCAGGACATTCCAAATTGTTGTATTGGATATGCCCAATGCTTGTGCAGTGGTTCAGATCAATTCTCCCTCTTTTCTCAGCCTCAAAATGGCTCTTATAGACAGCTCTCTGATCTTCATGTTGGTTTATCCTCTTTAACAACAAATGCAGTCTTCAAACGTGAAACCCAGGGCTCAAACCAAGAGTAGACAGTCAGAGCTTTTTAGTGTTTAAACAATCAATTTAACAGGGCACACCTGGACAACAAGAAACACTTTTCAGTCACATATTCCAATATTTTGGATCACTTGAAAAATGAGTGGGTTCAAACAAAAATGTTCTAAGTTGTTCAATGCATCTAGATGTTAAGATCAGGAAATGAAGCTGAAATTCTGATCTATCATCTCATATTCCTCTTTTTTTTTTTATTTTTTTTTTTTTTATCTCAAACCCAAATGCCATCAGTGTACAGCAAAAACAAAAGTATTGGCCTTGCCATTCCAATACTTTTGGAAGAGACTGTACACAAACATTCTGAATTGAATCTGCTGTATATTGTAGGGGAGCATGGGCAGCATCGCCTGCATCGCATGGAAGGGAGACACGCTAGTACTAGGAGATGTGGATGGAAATCTGAATTTCTGGGATCTGAAGGCCCGTCTGTCCCGGTAGGAGTGTGTTTGCATTTGAGGCATTGCATCATGACCTAGTTATAAGACATGGTATTCCTAAATATGGATCTCTTCAGAAACAAAATGATTTTGTGAATGGTGTTGGCTTTAATTGCTTTTGGAACAAAGTGTGACCATTTGATTGTGTTACATGCTTGCAAAAACAGTCAGTCTATTGCTCATAATGTGTGATGTGTTTGTGTGTTGTGCAGTGGGCATGAAAAATCACTATTCGTAGTATAGTACATGAATATTTAGTACATCAGTTTCAATGCCAAGGCTTGCTTGTTTGCTTTTTTGCATTAGTGGTATTCCCACACACCGAGGATGGGTAAAGAAGATCCGTTTCGCTCCTGGAAAGGGCAACCAAAAGCTGCTGGTGATGTACACTGATGGAGCTGAGGTGTGGGACACCAAAGAGGTAAGCTTCAGTTCTCTTTCCTTCCTGCTAAACAACACAAACCTTATAGATAATTGAATCAAGGCTGATACTGACCTGAAATGCATACTCAGTACCAGATTTGACATAGTTTTCCATTTTTCTGTTGATTTATTTTGTGCTGTGGATGTGAGAGAGGTTGACTGACACAACACGAATATTGTACATGCAAACACAATTCTGTTGTTTTGCTTAATTTGGCAGCGGAAGCTTGCAGGGAGTCGAGGGTGTTTAGATCAGACCTATCCAGATAGCCATCTCCAGATCTTAGGTGTTAGCATTGGAATAAAAACGTGGTTAGAAACTTAGTCATGGCCAGTTAACAGTGCAAACCATTTTAGCATTTTGAGGAAATAGTTTATTTAACATTTCTGATGATTTGAAAATGAATTTTATAAAGTTTTAAGTGGCGGTGATTACTTGATTGTAAATCCATGTTGATTTGTTATATTTACATCAGGGGTTCTCAAAATGGTGTCCAGAGGTCATGGGGTCCGTGATTTTGTTTATTATTGAGCTCTTACAGTTATTAGCTCTAATTGTACCCAATTATTTAAATAGTTGGATTTACTGTAAATGTGGGCAATGTAACAAAAATACCATATCATGATATAATACACAAGAGATTTCTACTATACATGATATGCATCACAGTCTGTATAAAAACAGTAATAATGTTAACATTTTACAAATTTTACAGATTAAAAACAGTAAAAAAAAAAAATAAATAAATAAATATTAAAAACATTTTAAAATGTTATAAAAGCATATCATGACACTTCAGAAAATAACATAAAGTGACATCACAATATTGATATTATACTGTCCTATTGCCCAGTCCTAGTTGAATTATGTTTATGAAATAAATCTACCGAGGGGTTCTGTGAAATTTGCTGTATGTTATAATTAAAGCGTTCCCTGACTGCACAGTTGGAGAACCTCTGAATCCTTTCATCAAGAAACAACAGCTATGTCTTTGTGTACAGCATAACTAAAGGTAAGAGGCGATGCCTGAAGTAAGGAAAGTGCTATTTACAACAAAGGCAGCTCTTTTGCTGAATTCAGGTCAGGAAGACAGCTTGTACAGCGAAAATTTAGTGATATTGATTGTTCTACCCACCTGGTAGTAAATTTTTTATTCTTTTCTGGGTCCCCTAAAAGCTTTGTAGAAGATATTTTTCCATTTTGTTCATTTCAGCTTGTTAGAGTTTGGATGTTGTTAGCAGTTGCTTTCAGCTTCTCCACTTTCTCTTTTTGTATGCGTCAGATTTCCTGGAGGAGAGCTTTAAGGTAGACATATTATATAGTTGAAAGCAATTGCATGTGGCTTATGAATGATAATGGAGTCCTTTCAGTATTACATACTGAAAGGTTACACATGGTTAAAAACAAAAAAAATTTCAAAGGATGTTCAACTCTTCTCATGGACAAAAAAGAACTTTAATTATGTGAGTTGAATAGAAAATAGAAACAGATTGTTGGCTTGTGTTTTATACAGGAAATTGACCCCATTTTCTCTGGAATTGATTCAGTTAAAACTGAAGTCTGCATCCTATCTGTATCTATCGTATCTATCTGTAGCCTTAGCTAATCCTGCAAGCCATTTGTAGATAAAAAGCCAAGAGGGAATTTTACACTAGAAGTTCACTTCGGGTCAATTACGTTAGGTTTCAGGTAAAATTTGCTTATGAGAAAATTATATATACAGTACTATGCAAAGTAAAGTACGTGTTTAAACTTTAAATTTACACTCCGTAAGTTTACGTTTGCCATTCTGGCACAAATCTCACCTGTGGGCGGGGCTTAACAGCAATTTACAGCTCAAGTGTTCCTAACACTCCTAATGCCTAGTACCTAAGAGTGTTCAGCTGAGGATGATGCTGATGTCAACAGCAACACTCCGTGCCACTCCTGAGAGCATCATCTCGAAAAAAATAATCTCAAATATTAATTCTGAGCTAATATACTGACTAAGTAAGTAAGTAATTTCCACTACAAGGTACAAACACTATAACTACACAGAGAAGTGCATCCAGAACGCTCCCCAAAATTCACGCCACTGAAGTCTCTACTTCCTGGTCAGGTAGCTGTCGATCCAAATCTCGCTAGCCGATGAGAGTAAAGCGTTGTTAAGCCCCACCCACACTTGAGATTTGTGCCAGAATGGCAAATGTAAACTTGCAGAGTGTAAACAAAAACTTTGAAAGCATAAACGAAAACTCTGGCAGTGTAAACCATGATTAGAGAAAACGAAGCTTAGAGAACTGTTAACAAAGAATGCTGTTTATTTGAAGACCATGTTAAATTTTTGCCACTGAGTTCACTGTTTTCAGTTTCTTTCTCATTGTATATTTTAGTTAGTTTCTTGAAAAGTTACGTCCAATACTTTTGCCACAAATGTGATCCCATAGAATAGGTACTCTTTACAACCGTGGTGAGCAGAAAGGCATCTCAAAATAAACAACACACTGAACCTTGCAGTGGATCGGCTACAACAACAGAAATCTGAGGCTACAAATGTCACGGGGTCACAGTAAACCATTCAGATGGTGACTGGAAAAAGTGTAGCCTGGTCTAATGAATCTCAATTTCTGTGGTGACATGCAGATGGTAGGGACAGAGTTTGACGCCAACAGCATGAATCCATCAACCCAACCTACTTTGTGTCAACAGTTCAGGCTGGTGGTGGTGGTGTAATGTAGTGGAGAATATATTTTTTTTGGCATACATTCAGGTCCAAAATTCCAGTCGAGCAGTGTGTGACTGCTACATCCTGTCTGAGTAATGTTGCTGACCATGTGCATCCCTTTATGGTCACAATTTACCCATCTTATAATGGCTACCTCCAGCGTGAATACGCAGCATGTCACAAAGCACTGGTTCCATGAAAATGAGTTCAGTGTATTTCAGTGGCCTCTTCAGTCACCACATCTGAATCCAATAGATCACTTTTGGGATGTAGAAACTCAGCATGAATGTGCAGCTTCAAATCTACAGCAATTATGTGATGCAATCATGGACCAGAATCACAAAGAAATGTTTCCAACACCTTGTGGAATCCGTGTCATGAAGAACTGAGGCTGTTTTGAGAGCAAATTTGTATATGACAGCAATCAGACGTGCACAAAACATCTCACCGGTTCTGTATTTTTTGGCTGCGACTGTGGAAAAGAAGTCTCAGGACTCATTAGTCTGTAGAGACATCCTCTCTAGAGGACCGTGCCAGGCTGTCAATGTACACACACACACACACACACACACACACAAGTCTCCAGGAAGACGGGAAACACATCACTGCTCTCTTGACAATGTGGCTTTAGTCTGATACACACACACACAAACATACCAGCCTTCACACCGAATATAGCAACCGGATGTCACAGGATGCTCATGCTCGTCAAAATAAGAAAAAATACAATCCTAGTGATTTAGTCGCATATAAAAAAAATTTTTTAGTATTTAATGCTAATGATGTACAATATTTTAATAATTTTCAAACTTTCAGTATTTTTTTTACTAATAATATTGATGCTGAGATGATTTTGTCCAAATTAGGCTGCGTTCTGTCAACTTCTGATGATTTTCAAGATCATATTACCAGAAATACCAAAAATAAAAAAACTTCAATGACTGCATTTGAGCAAATAGTTGTTATTAATGTGTGGGTTTTTTTCTTTCTTTTTTGTCTGTGAGAAATGATTATTTCAATGCCGGTTTACACACTCCTGCAGGTGCAGATGGTGAGCAGTATCAGAGTGGGCCGGAATGTGAGTTACCGTATCCTGGACATTGATTGGTGTACATCAGATAAGGTGGTTCTGGCCTCAGATGACGGCTGTGTCCGCGTGCTGGAGATGGCCATGAAATCTGCCAGCTACAGGATGGATGAGCAAGACCTAACAGGTACAGTATGTGTGTTTTCAAGTTTTCCTGATTGAGTAGGAGAAAGATTGTTGGGAGAATAAAGATCTGCTTCTCCAATGTGCCAGGTCTAGAATATACAGTATTGTGCAAAAGTTTTAGGCACCCTATTTTTTTTAGTACAAGCTTTGTTATAGATTTTTATTTTATAACTTCTACATTATCGAGTCAGTACAAAGTCAGCCCCATCCTGATTTCTTCTGTTTTTGTGTACGTCTCATATGAAAATTTGTCAGAAATTAAAACAAAATCTAAGATAAAACAAAGGCAACCTGAGTAAACACAAAATACAGTTTTTAAATGATAATATTATTTATTGAAGCAAAAAAGTTATCCAATACCAACTGGGCCTGTGTGAAAATGTATTTGCCCCCGTAGTTACTAATTCCCCAAATCTGTGAAACTGCATTCATAATGGGGTTCAGCTGGACTAGACGTAACCAGGCCTGATTACTGCAAACCCTGTTCAATCAAATCAACACTTGAATAGGATTTTTGCAGCAGCATGAAGTTGGTTAAAAGGTCTTACCCAGTAACATACTGCCAAAATTGAAAGAAATTCCGGAAATGGTGAGGAAGAAAGTGATTAAAATACATCAGTCTGGGAAGGGTTACAAAGCTATTTCAAAGGCTCTGGGACTCCAAAGAACGACAGTGAGAGCCATTATCTCCAAATGGAAAAACTTGGCATAGTAGTGAACCTTCCCAAAAGTGACCAACCTTCCAAAACTCCACCAAGAGGACAGCAACAACTCATCCAGCAAGTCACAAAAGAGCCAAAGACAACATCAAGGACCTACAGGCTGCTCTTGCATTAGTAAATGTCACTGTTCATGGCTCCACTACCAGAAAGACACTGAGCAAAAATGGCATCCATGGAAGAGTGTTGAGGCGAAAACCACTGCTAACCCAGAAGAACATTAAGGCTCATTTGAATTTGCGAAAAACACATCTTGATGATCCTCAAACCATTTGGGAGAATGTTCTGTGGATTTATGAGTTGAAAGTGGAACTGTTTGGAAGACAGGGGTCCCATTACATCAGGCGTAAACCAAACACCGAATTCCACAAAAACATCATCATACCTACGGTCAAGCATGGTGGTGGAAGTGTGATGCTTCAGGGCCTGGGCAACTTGCAATAATTGAGGGAAACATGAATATTACTCTCTACCAGAAAATCCTAAAGGAGAATGTCAGGTCTTAAGGATTATGCAGCAAGACGATGATCCAAAGCATAGGAGTAAGTCCTAGTCCTAGAAGTAAGTGAAAGACGGATCTCCAGTTATCGGAAGTGTTTGGTTGCTGCTAGAAGTGGCACAACCAGATTTTAAGTTTAAGGGGGCAATTAGTTTTTCACATGGGTGAAACTTTTTTTTTTTTTTTTTTTTGCTTCAATAAAAAAAAAAAAAACTGTATTGTGTGTTTACTCAGGTTGCCTTTGTTTCATGTTGTATTTCATTTGAAGATCTAAAATTATGTAGTATCAGATATGCACAAAAACAATATTTTTTCACAGCGCTGTAAGTGGTAAGAGACACTTTTCAGCTTTTCTGCTGACTATGAGTGGATATTTGAGCTAGAGTTAGGTCATGAAATAAAAAATCTGCCACCAACAAATATGCCATGTTCAGAATAACTGAGATCACACTTTTCCCCATTCTGATGTTAGATGTGAATATAATCTGAAGCTCAGAATGATTTTATGCATTGTGCTGCTGCCACATGAGTCTGATAATTGAGTCTGATAAATTAATATGAATATGAATGTGTCTACTGTATATCTGTGGTGACCTGGATAAAAATCAGGATTGGATTTCACTACTGCTAAATTCTCAACAAGAGAGTTTTGACCAAAAATATACCTTGACATCTCTATATAACGAAAACATAAATATATTTTACGAAAAACAAAATGGAAATGTTTTTGTTTAGACAACGTTATAACCTTGCTTTGGCATCTTCCTGCAAAGATCACATAGTGTGTGAGGAGGCAGTTTAACAAATGCAGCAGTAAATGCAATCAATCAGTCTGTCTGAAGATGTCTTAAACCTCACTAGCTTAGTCTACTTTTCAAGTGTTTGCATAGTCACATACCATAGCAAAATGGAGATACAGTCATGTCATCACAATTGTCACACCTTCAAGTCCGTAAAATTAGAATCAGGTGTTCAAGATTGGGTGCCAGTGATTAGAACCTGTCTTATTTATCAGAATCAGAATCACCCAAGTACCATGGGTTTACATGTACCAAGTACCGTGGGTTTACATGTTCAAGGAATTTGTCTTGGTGTACTGGTGCTTAACAATAACAGTAAAATATAAGAAATAAAAATATTAATAAAATATACATTTGCAGGGTAAAATAAGAAAATAAAAGAGAGAAAGTTATAAAATGCTCAAAGTGAGAAGGTGCAGTATAGCAGTCTGTGTTGTGTGCGTTAATGTAACACATATGAAACAACAATATGGGGTTTTTCATTAATGTAATGTGTAATGTCCATGGAGGCAGATAAGAGACCATGGTGGGTCATGGGTAATGAGGCCAGTTGCGGATGGAAAGAAGCTGTTTTTGTGGTATGAGGTTTTGCTCTTAATGGACCGCAGCCTCCTGCCAGAGGGGAGTGCTTCAAAATGCTTGTGTCCAGGATGAGAGGGGTCAGCCACAATCTTAACTGCCCACTTCAGGGTCCTGGAAGTGTACAGGTCATTAGCAGAGTGAATGTCACGCTGAAGTCTGCCCTTGTCTTTGGCAGTGGCAGCAGTGTAACAGATGGTGATGGACGAGGTGAGTAATGACTCAGTGATGGAGGTGTAAAAGTGCACCATCATTGTCCTTGGTTCTTCAGCTGCCACAGGAAGTACATCCTCTGGTACACTTTTTTAACCAGAGAGCCGATGTTCAGCTCCCACTTGAGGTCCTGGTGATAATGGTTCCCAGGAAGTGGAAGATGTCCACAGTATCGTCTTGGGAGTCACACAGGATGATGCAGGGCAAACTGCAGGGGGTCCCAGAGAGGGTCTGTGATTGATTTGAGGTGGGCCAGCAGGAGGCGCTCAAAGGACTTCATTACCACTGATGTCAGAGTGAGAGGTCTATAGTCATTAAGTCCTTTGGGCCTGGCTTTTTTGGGGGATGGGGATGGTAGTGGAGGTATTGAAGCAGACTGGCACATGGCATATATCCAGTGAGGTGTTAACAGTACTTCAGGGTAGATGGAGAGACAGAGTCTGGTCCATCTGCTTTTCAGGGGTTCTGTCTCCTGAAGACTCCGTTAACGTCTCTCTTCAGTATGGAGAGAGTCATACTTATGGTGGGGGAAGAGGGGGAGGGAGCCTTTGAAGTGTGCAGCTGGGAGAGGCCCCAGCCCCAACTGTGGTAAAGCTAGTGGGCTGGAGCTGAAGCTGATGGCTGGTGTTGCGGAGGATGGTCTCAGGACTGTCCCATTGTCTTTAAAAGCAACAGTAGAACTCGTTCAAGCTGTTGGCCAGATGCAAGTTATTAGCAGAGCAGGGGGGGCGGAAGGGGGAGCCCTTCCCAGACAGAAGTCATTGGCTGAGAACTGCTGTTGTAGTTTCTCACAGTACAGCTGTTTAGCTTCTCTCACCACCTTGCTAAACTGGTACTTTGACTCTTTAAACCTGATCCTGTCCCCACTCTTGAACGCATCTTCCTTCTCCAGCCTTAGCTGTCTGAGTCTGACTGTGAACCAGGGTTTGTCATTGTTGTAACTCACCCTGATGCTTGATGGTATACAGCTATCCTCACAAAAGCTTATGTATGATGTCACAGCCTCTGTGTACTCATCCAGACTGTTAGTAACAGATCTGAATACATCCCAGTCAGTACAGTCCAAGCATGCCTGAAGATCCTCCACAGCCTCCCTGGTCCACTGCTTTGATGTCCTTGCAACAGGTTTGGAGAGCTTTAATTTCTGCCTGTATGCAGGAATCAGATGGACCATGATGTGGTCAGTGTCCCAGTGCAGCTCATGGGATGGCGTGATAGGCACTGCTTACTGTATTGTAACATTGATCCAGAATGTTCTCCTCTCTGTTCGGGCATTTAATAGATTGTCTATATTTGGAAAGTTCATGTGTGATGTTACCTTTGTTAAAGTCACCAAGGACACTAACAAATGGGTCCAGGTATATGCGCTCCACACACAGTATCTGGTCGGTGAGCATACGCTGTGCCTCCTGCACATTGGCTTGTGGTGTAATGTAATCACCGACCAGTATGAATGAAGTGAACTCTCGTGAGGAGTAGAAGGGCTTGCAGTTTATGAAAAACGACTCAAGATCACCAGCCACTATTTGTATAAAAACAAATTCCTCCACCTTTGACTGGCCATCCCAGGATAATGATCCTAATATACCATTCTCAAATCTAATGTCTGTGTTGCCAAGATCTAAAGAGCTTTGTAAGGCCTTCAGAAAAAAAGGTTGTGGATGCCTATGTGTCTGGCAAGTGATTTAAAAAGATCTTCAAATGATTTTAAATACAATATTCCACTGTAAGGAAAAGCATTTACAAATGGCGCAGATTTCAAATGAATGCCAATTTGTACAGAACTGGCCGTCAGAGCAAACTGGCCAAGAGCAGACTGTCTGATGCAGAAAAAATTCTCAGAGAACTCAAAAAATTCCATCACAGGATCTGCTAGTAAGTCTTGCAACTGTTGGTGTCATAGTGCATGCTGCTACAATCAGAAAGAGATTGCACAAATTTGACCTGCATGCCAGGAAAAAGCCATTGCAAGACTACAGTTTGCCATTGAGCATATAGACAAAGACCAGGCCTTTTGGAATAATGTGCTCTGGACAGACGAATCAAAGATAGAATTGTTTGGCCACAGTAACAGCAGACATGTTTGGCGCAGACTAAAGACAGCTTTTCAGGAGAAGCACCTCATGCCAACTTTGAAGTACAGTGGTGGAAATGTTATGGTTTGGGGTTGCTTTGCTTCCTCAGGGACTGGACAGCTTGCATTCATGGATTCATCTATGAATTCTGCATCATATCAAAGAGTGCTTGAAGATAACGAGAGGCCATCTGTCCGAAAGTGGACCTATCGCCAGGATAATGATCCTGAGCACACTAGCAAATCCACCAAAGAATGGTTCAAAAAGAAGAAATGGAGGATTATGGAATGGCTTAGTCAAAGCCTGGATTTGAATCCCATTAAAATGTTGTGGTGAGATTTGAAACGGGTAGTACATGCAAGAAAACCATCAAACATCTTGCAGCTGAAAGAATATTGCATGGAAGAGTGGTCAAAAATCACATCTATTGATATTTCTGTTGAATAAATAATTGAAAAAGCTCATTTTCTTTGTGGTTTTGTTCAAGTATACCAAGTTTATTAATAGGCACTATTTCAAAGATGATCACATGTTTGCTTGTCCAAATATGTTTATAAAAAAAAAAAAAAAAAGCTAACCATTTCCTTGGGGTGTACTTAATTTTTCACACAACTGTAAGTGTAATGAATTCAGTTTGTAATTGGGTATCGACCCTCAAATGGTTTTTGATGTGCCTACTCCATCACCCATCAACAACAAAACAGAAAAGAGTGCTCACACACTCTTCTCTAGCAACCCACTACAGCAAGAAACACATGGCACAAAAACCCATTAAATATATCTGAAGGCTAATTGACGTGCATAAATGCTTTATATATTCTGCTAAACCAAATGGCAGCGTCCATGCCATTAGACCACTCCATAAACCATTCTAACTGTTAATACAAATTTTGAGTGAAAATTGAGCAGTTTTATGGCTCTTGATGCATGGTAATGTGATCTCTCAACATCTCTCCTCTCTCATGTACACCTATACAGATCCAGTGTGGTGTCCATACCTGCTGCTTCCGCGTGCTGCTCTCACCCTGAAGGCCTTTCTCCTGCTGCAGCCCTGGTCTGGCACCTTCACCATGGACATCACTCAAGTGTGCGTGTTAAATGTGATTAAACTGCACCGACACCACCTATTCAATCTTGCGTAGACTTTATCGACTTTACTCTTTTTGTTTACATCAAGTACTTTCTGTGAAATTAATTCTCTGAAGTGTACAAAGTAAGAAGTCAAAACCGCCCTTGGCAGTTCCCAGAACTTTTTTTTTTTTCTGTTTAGGAGAATTATGAAATAAAAGATACCTGTAACTTGTTCATAAGTTGCTCCTTATTAAAGCAGAGAAAGACCTTTCTATTTAGCTTTCAGATTCAGAAAAGCATGGTAACGATAAGGATGCTTTTCTACACTGTCAGATTAAGATATGTAAGCACTGTGGTAAGAACATGGCTGTCTGTTACAGTATAAGTAGGGCTGTGATGGTGACAGCTTTTTTTTTGTTTGTTTTTTTAATGGTGGGGGAGGGGGGTGGTAGGGAAGTGAAATTTATATCACAATATAATATAATAATAATTTACTATATATAATTTTATAGGCTTAAATAAAACCCTAAATATAAAAAAAAATAAATAGTGCTTTATTTTAGCACTTCTGTCAGTCTCCTTCTCATGTCGAGGTTCCATGTCCACTGCTCAGCAGTAAGATACTGAACCATGGGAGGCTTCTTCCATGCACACGCATTACGGACATGCCAGTCCACCTACCATGCATGTCTTTGGACTGGGGGAGGAAACCGGAGTACCCGGAGGAAACCCCCGCAGAACGGGGAGGACATGCAAACTCCACACACACAGGGCCATGGTGGGAATTGAACCCCCAACCCTGGAGGTGTGAGGCGAACATGCTGACCACTTAACCACCGTGCGCCCTACTTCTGTCAGTGAAACAACTCAATACAGCCTTGTTGTGTCTTGTTGTTGCAATGAGAAACCACCTTAGGGTGCTGTGGGATATGGTATTTTGATTGAGCCGCAAGGGGAGAAGTAGTGAAACACAGTGGATAAAGTGAAACACAGTCGCAGCATTTCTCTGACGAATGCTTTATTTCTTTTGCAAGTGTAGTATACCACAAGCCTATAAAAACTTTGAAAGAAACACCAGTAGGATGGTAACCTAAATAATATGTTAATAATCTAAATATTAAATAAAATTTTAAAAACACGTGCTGGGTGCCATGCCTTGAGATGGCTCCTGAGATATGTAGGCTTGTATTTGCCCGTTTAACACGTTTTCCCCCCTACAAAGCCGCCATGTGGCTTCATTCAAATTTATTGTTTCACCGCTCTCGTTAGGCACAAATTCAAAATATTCCTAGATTGGCAATGTAACATTTGGTTTCCCAACAAGATCCATCACAGTGACAGAACCCGAAGTGAAATCACAGAATTCGCCTGACTGGATTTTGCCGCGCTCAAACAAACCCACGGCAAACTAACAGACAACACCATATAAGGCATTTGATTATAATTATGTAATTTGTGTATTAACATAAAATCTCCCCCTATATGGTAGGCTATAAATACAAATTAATATTGGAACTGTTATTATTGCATTTGTATACAAAACGTTGTACTTTGTACTTGTCATAGTGCCCACTCAAGCGGAAACATTAACATGGCATGTGATGTGACCACCACGGTGGTGTGGTTGTCATGGCCACCGTCACAGCCCTAACTATGAGTTTTATAAAGGACCATTCAGGTGGACAGTTGTAAGCAGTATTTTTCAGGTTATTGACATCTGAGTAAACTTGTTACTGGTATAATCTTCACTGACCTCCTCAACACAGATTTATCAAGATAATTCATACTCAAATATTAGGTTCATTACTTAAATGTGTACAATGATATTTTGGCTATTTATTGGCACAATAGAGCTATTTATTCATGAAATTGACACACACAGGCCTAGTTACGGTTTGAATTAAACAAGTCAATACTAAGTCCTCTTTAACATAGTTTTATCTTAATGGTATTCTTTGACCATGACCTTTTTGTACTTGCATGAGGATATCAAGTTTAATTTGGAGCTCACCTGGTAATTCCCACCCACCGGCCAGCTTTCCCCTATCATACGACAAATAACCAGGGAGGCTGCTTCTTTGGAGACACATGAAGCCAGCCATCTGCACCTTTTCAAACTGCTGTTCATGCTGCATCACATGACCGCATTAAACCATCGGACCAAAGCGCTATCTGCCTTCTTCCACATACAGTACATGAGCTCACAGACACACATGATTGGTTGTTGCCACTGTTATTGACAACAGAGAGAGAAAGAGAGAGAGACATCCAATGAGTGACCATTCTGCAGGCAGAAACACCTCATTGATGAGAGAGGTCAGAGGAGAAGATTGTAAGATGGTAAGATTGGTTCGAGCTGACAGGAAGGCTATGGTAACTCAAATAACCACTACTTACAACCATGGTGAGCAGAATAGCATCTCAGTTAAAGATTAGAAGAGGACCAGGCAATATTTTACCAATCTTCAACTGCCCAGATTGGTTGAGCCTGTGCCCACTGTAGCCTCAGATTCCTTTGTCCCAGAGAGGAGAGAGAGAGTATGCCTCTGTCAGCAACCAGAGAGCACAGCCAATTTTGGTCCCTTGGTTCCCGGCTCTGGATGGCTCTGGATAAGAGCATCTGCAAAATGCTGTAAATGAAAATAAGGATAAGAACTCAGTAATAAATATAATAACATGGATGTTATTGGGTTGTGATTTCATCACTGTAACAAAATAAAATCACGGATCGCCTGCGTAGCTTCATGGAACCCACTTTGAGGAACACGGAATGGTTTTGTCCACATAGAACCTTTTACTAAAAAAAAAAACGGAATGGTTTTGTCCACATAGAACCTTTTACTTTGGCGTTTGAAATATCTAAGGTCTCACAGTGTCTGTGAACTTCTGAATATTTTTTTCTGTATATTTCAGGGACTACCAAGAGAAGGACGAAATCAAAGGCTTGGTGCAAGAACAGCTGAACTCCTTGTCCAAGTGAGTAATGCTTTATAATCAGCCATGGAAAGAAAAAGGCACTGCATTTCCTCACTATTAAGGAATCAGAACTTTAAGCCTTGGTTGTTTTTCTTTCCTATAGCAGGTCTGTAAACCCAGGCAATTTTAAATCATCCCTTTTTCCCCCGCCCTTTATGCTGATTTCTGTATTGAAGTAGGGAAGTAAAATAATATACTGTAGACTTCAGAGGAAGAGAGGACAGTTGAAAAAATGTCTGTGTGCTTTCTCCTTTTTGGGCAGGCTGAGTAACAGTCAGGTGTGTGTACACTATGTGTGTGTTTTTAATTACTGTTTCTAAGTGTGCTTAGATTTGCTGTATCTTACATTGGCAGTGACGTCAAAAGTGTACTCCAGGACCCAGAGCTGAATCTGCTTCAACGCTGCCTCCTAGTGTCCCGGTGAGTGTGTGGATCTGTATAATTCCATGTCCATATTTGAAAAATGGGCAAATGTAATAGCCAAATTAAATTTTTTCCTGCCCAAGTATTGCTCAGATACCTTTTTTTTTTTTTTTTTTTTTTTTTTTTTTTTTTTGGTAACCAAATGTATCCAAACATAGCAATCATAGCAAGGACAAAACTGCACTGGGTATGAGTGGTATTTTGTAAGTATTTTGGGGCTCCTCTTGTAGCCTTTACTTAAAAAATAAATAAATAAATAAATAAATAAATAGGGTCCTAAAGGAATTTCTCCCCATGCATTATTGTACTGCTGTCCACAGACTATCCATAGAGATTGGATGTAGCTTCTCAAACCACTCCCTTCAGTTGATGTGCTATATGGAACCTTGCTTTGTATTGTTGGAAAATCCAGTTACTAAGTATCAAATGAAGGTGGGCAGTAGAGGTGTGCATTGAGACTGGGACTTGGGTGCATTCTGCTGGCCCAACAAAAAAAGATTTTTAGGTGAGGACCAAGAAAGCCCTCATTCATTAAAGTGAGAGAACACTGGGTGATCATGTGCCCTGCCTCCTCCATGCGTGCACAGAGTTTTCACGTTCTCCCCATGCTTCGGGGGCTTCCTCCAGGTACCCCAGTTTCCTCCCCCAGTACAAAGACATGCATTGTAGGCTGATTGGCATCTCTAAAATCGTAGTGTCCCGCTCCATGTGCCCCGAATCCCCTGGGATAGGCTCCAGGCTCCCTGCAACCCTGTATAGGATAAGCGGTACAGAAAATGGATGGATGGATGGATGGATGGGTGTTCATGTGGTGCATTTACTACTTCAGTTACTGCTTTAGGGAGGCACAATGGCACAGCAGGTAGCATTGCTGCCCCATAGCTCCAGGGTCCCAGGTTCGGTCCTGAGCTCAGATTACTGTCTGTCTGTCACATTGGTTTAAATGACTAATTTGTACACATTTTGAGAAAAAGAACCAACTAAGTTTGGTAGAAAATATTGCATGCAGGTCCAAACAAAAATAGCTGTGGTTTTAGCAGTATTGATTAAAATTATGTCCCCAGGAGAACATGGGATTGCTCAGATTCCCAGTACTGTGTACACTTCTAGTGGACAGTTGGTACCAGGGAGTCAGCCAGTAAGTCAATATAAACATCATTGTTTAGGCTACCATCCACTGCTTGTCTCCTTAATCTCTTCTTCCAGCCTCCTCTTCACATACACTCATCCATGCTTTGGTTTCTTACTTAATGCCCCAGCCTCTTTATTCTTTGGGTGGTAGATGTTGAGATATACACTCAATACTCAAGTCTCATCTCTGCTTTAAGCTGAGAAGCCATTTTAAATCAGATTTCTCTTTCTGCCCAAATGCTCTAGTCATTCTCATTCACCTTGAATCTTTTCGCTCTTCGTTAACACACTCTCACTTAATTTTCTCAGGACACCAATAACACTCTTCTGACTGCAACCAGGCATTCATGCCATTTTGACACTTCTTCTTCTGCTCAGCACCAAATCACAAATCAATGTTAACACTGCTCATTTATTAATATTAATACAGCTGTACTTTCAGACTCTATCTTGAGCAATTATCATGAAGGTGTGTATCCTTCTTATGCAACCTATACTAAGATGCTGGCATATTCCCATTTATATTTTTAAAATAATTTAGTACACCTGGGTGACTAGGAACAGGAAATTGTTCAACCAAGATTTCCGGTTTCACAGGGGTATAAATATGAGGTAACATATAGACCAAATTCCCTTGGTCATCCATAACAGTGGGTAAGACCAAGGAATATAGCTGTGATGTGTGGCAAAAGGTTGTTGAGCTTCACAAAAAGGGAAGTGGCTATAAGAAAATAGCACAAGCATTGATAATGCCCATTTCCACCACCAGGGCTATAATTAAGAAGTTCCAGTCAACTGGAAATGGTATGAATCATCCTGGAGTTGGACGTGTGTCTATATTTTCTCAAAGCACTATGAAGAGAATGGTTTGAGTGGCCAAAAAATCTCCAAAGATCACAGCAGGAGAATTGCAGAAGTTAGTTGCATCTTGGGGTCAGAAAGTCGCCCAAACTACAATCCGAAGTCACCTACATCACCACAAGTTGTTTGGAAGGGTTTCAAGAAAAAAGACTCTACTCTCATCCAAAAACAAACTCGAGCACCTTCAGTTTGCCAGACACTACTGGAACTTCAAATGGGATCGGGTTCTACGGTCAGATAAAACGAAAATAGAGCTTTTTGGCAATAAACACCAGAGGTGGTTTTGGCGCACATAGAGAGGTAGCCATATGGAAAAGTACCTCATGTCCACAGTTAAATATGGTGGTGGCTCTTTGATGTTTTGGGGCTGTTTTTCTGCCAGAGGACCTGGACATTTTGTTAGGATACATGGCTTAATGGACTCATAAAGGAATCAAATATCAACAGATGATATTAAATGAAAACCTGACTGCCTCTGCCAGAAAGCTTCGAATGGGCCGTGGTTGGATCTTTCAGCAGGACAATGATCCAAAACATACACCAAAATCAACACAAAATGGTTTACTGACCACAAAATCAAGATGGCCATCCCAGTCCCCTGACTTGAAACCCATAGAAAACCTGTGGGGTGAACTGAAGAGGAGAGTCCACCAGCGTGGACCTCGAAATTTGTATTATCCAACCTCATCATGCATTATAGGAGACTCAGAGCTGTTGTCTTGGCAAAGGGAAGTAGGGTGCCAATAATTCTTGCACACCTATATTTAACAAATATTTTTGTAAACCTGAGTTGTGTTTGCAATTGTTTGATGTCCATGAGAGCAGAGTATTTTTGTGAATTTTTTAACAAGAGATCAAAAGGATAAACAATAAAGACAATTTTCACAGCCTTCTTTGCTCATATTTAACAAGGGTGCCAGTATTAGTGGAGGGCACTGTATGTATCTCAAGGCAAGAGTCACAGCTTCAGTAGTTTTAATTTAGTAGGTAGTTGGGTATCATGTTAGCAGATGTGTGAGAGGAATGGTGAATAACAATACCAAGGAGACCCTGTGTCTTTTCAGCTGACCCTACTGATTGTCTTAGATAAATGCAAGCTTTACGTACACATGTGGGGTTGTATGATTTCATATTGGGTCACCTAAAGCCTAACTTGTGTAATAATCTTTAAATAGAAGCTGATAATAATCTCCCTTGGGTGTTTTTTTTTTGTTTGTTTGTTTTTTTATTACCAGACTTTCTTGTTAAAATTTATCTCACTACAATACAAAGTATTGCATGATGCAGTATTTGGGTGGATATTTTAAGCCAACATGGATTTCCAATACATCAATGCTTTAGAAAATTAAAACCACTTTAAAATATTCCTGTATGTCATGTAAATCATTATAAAAGCCTTCTCTGTAGTTGGTAGGTAGAGATATGCTGGAAATTTAACAGTAATCATCATTAAACCTGGTTAAGCTTACATCTTACAGTGTACATTTCATCTGTTAAAAAAAAGTGTTTTTTAGCATTTAATGCATTGTACAGTTCACCTAGGCTAAGGATAATCAATCTGTGTTTTTCCACACATTTCATACATTTATTTGGCAAATCAGTTGGAGTATCTACTTTTTGTTCACATTAGAGGTCATTATAAAACAACTGATTAGAGACAGATTTATTTCAGCTTTAATTCACTATATCAGAATTGCTATATCAGTGGGTCAGAATTTTATATAACCAAATTGACACTCTTTTTACACTTTTAGAAGCTTCTGTTTGACCAGTGAGTTCTAAGTTATAATTCTGAGTTAATAGGAGCATACCCTTGGCTGTAAAGGGCCTATCTTTTTGTGCTTGATACCATGGGAAATCCAAGCAACTCAGCTAAGACTTAAATCCTGGACCTGCAAAAGTCCAGTTCCTCCTTAGGAGCAATTTCCAAACAACCGAAGGTAACACAAGCATCTGCAGAAGCAACAGTTGTATGCAAATATAAAAATCTTTGGACCACACATACACTGCATTATTCCAGAAAGAGGCACAAATTAACTCCCCAGGATAAAGAACTTTGGTCTGAAAGGTTCAATTGAACCACAAGACAACAACAAAGGAATTGTTGAAGGAGTTGAAGATTTCAGGTACCATATATGTACATCCTCTATCCTACATCACCATGGCCTGAAAGGCTGTCATGCAAGGAAGAAGCCCCTATTATAAACCCGGCATAAAAAAGACAGACCAAAGTCTGCAAGTGATTACCAGCTTCATGGAGGAGTGTTCTCTGGTCAGATGAAACAAAAATTTAACTGTTTGGCCATAATGATCAGCACTACATATGGAGGGAAAAGGATGAGGCTTTTAATCCGAAGAACACAAGCCCAACTGTGAATCATGGGAGCAGCAGTATCATGTTGTGGGGGTAAAAAAAAAAAAAGGGGGGGGGGGGGGGGGGGGGACTTTTGCACTTCAGAAAAAAAAAGGCAT
>JANDJT010000169.1:28848472-28854366 GCA_024331685.1 Stegophilus panzeri | reverse complement strand
TATCAAAAGGTTAAACAATAAAGACAATTTTTCACAGCCTTCTTTGCTCATATTTACCAAGGGTGCCAATATTAGTGTCCATAGGGGATAAGGGAAAAGCAAGTGATGCATTTGCTCATGGACTGAATATGAGCAGTTATCCGTGAAATTAATCATAACAATTCCATTTGTGCCTCCAAGCAAGTCTTTCCAAATGGCGTCTGAAAGAAAATGAGACTTTCCCTGTTAGCCAATATCTCAAAAGATTCATTATAGTAATGGCCTGATGTGCCATTGAGTCTGGCAGGTTTATCTTTTCATATTTTATTTTGCACTTTTTCATGTAGTGTAGTCTTGATTACTCCACGAGCAGGACTGTTTGCCATGGGACCGGATTCAAGTTAAATACTTCAAAGGCAAAATGAAGAAATGAAGGTAGCAACTTTGAAATGGAATTTTTATAAAAGGAGGATGACATATACATTATGGGATTTTATTTTTTTCAGTTGTAACATTTAACCGCACTAAGAAACTAATTACCCAACCACTGCTGTACTTACACACACTATTTATAACAACGCTAATAGGTTGCTTTCGGGAGTTTTAAAAATTTACCATGTCCTTCTGTGAACACTTTCATTTTGTCCATTATTGCTTTCTTTTCCGTTCTGTTCATTACTCCTTAATCGGGTGGGCTGCAGCTTGTGTGATTTTTATCACTTTTTCCTGTGGGCTGCCTGAAACACAATCCGCAAGAATAGAAATGTACCTCCAGAGATGTGCATCAGCACTCAGGACATCAATACTAATGACTGATAATTACGTTAAACAAATTATTTGCAGCAGTGTTTCCTGTTTAACAAGGCTTCAGCCATCTCAAGTATTAAATGAGGCTGTCTTTTGGATGATTTCTTGTTCTTTACTTATTTTTGCAATTGGATTTTAGCAGCTAATTAGCTATAACATACTGTGTTACTGGACATACTAAACCACTGAATTGGAATCGCAGTTCTATGATGAGTTGGCCCCCCAGTCCAGGGTGTCCCCTGCCTTGTGCCCCGAGTTCCCAGGTTTCCTCCCCGAGTCCAAAGACATGCGCTGTAGGCTGATTGGCATCGCTAAATGTCTGTAATGTGTGAATGTGTGTGTGTGTGTTTGTGATTGTGCCCTGCGATGGGTTGGCACCCCCTCCAGGGTGTGTCCCCCAGTGTTCCCAGAGTGGGTGGATGGATGGAATCTCAAGTTTCTGAGATGTGCTTTGAAAGGATGTGCTTTTTAAAGGTTTTTTGACTGTGAACAACAAGCTGGAGGTTACATGTTCATATCTCATTCTTAGACCCTTGAGCAATCTGGTTAAACAACTATAATGCTCTATAAAGGCTGACCTTGCACATCACATTCAGTTGAAATATGTGAAAAATCCATTTGTAACCTTTAGGATAATCAAGTTAATAAATTTGAATGACTATATACTCAGCAGAAACTTTAATAAGAACACCTGTGCATCTACTCATTCATGCAGTTATACAGTGGGAATAGGCTCACGGAAACTGGACAGAAAAAAAGATCAGGCAATGTATTTCCAGTCTACAACAGTACCTTGTGAACTTGTCCACTGTAGTCTCAAATTCCTGTTCTTGGCTGACAGGAGTGGAACCCGATGTGATCTTCTGCTGTTGTAGCCTATATTGTGCAATGTTTTTCTGCTCACTGTGGTTGTAAAGAGTGATTATCTGAGTTACTTTTTTGTATTTAGCACCGTTCTATATAAACTAGAGACTGTTCTCTGTCAAAATCCCCCTTCTGGCACCAACAACCATGCCATGGTCAAATTCACTGAGAAAAATCACATTTTTGATGTTCAATGTGAACAATGTAACTGAAGCTCGTGATCTGTAGCTGCATGATTTTATATATTTGCTGGTTGGATGTTAACATTAATGAGCAGGATTACAGGTGTTCCTTTTAAAGTGGCCACTGAGTGTACATGTTACAATTTACAGTCATGAATCTTGATCCACTACAGATTTGACATTTTGACAATTGAATGCAGTGTCTACATTATAGACAAATCCATTACCTAACCTTGAGTTCTAATTGTTAGGATTCAAGGCCTTCTCTGTTTAGGCCTTCTTTGTTTAGAAGCCAGTGGCTTGAAAATATCAGCTTTCTATTAAAGCACAGAAGAAATAAATGGGGGAAAAATAGTATGCATGATGTATAAAATTGCTGAGAATCAGAAATAGGATGATACTATTTTTTAGATCATCCTGTGTGCTAAATAGGCCAGTCTATATGTTCTCAAATCTCTTGTAAATAAAGGGAACAGACTGTTTATCTCTCTCTGTATTTCTCTCATTACAGAGATTCCAGTTAGAAAGGGTTCATCTGCAGGAGGTGAAGAGGTCCAGCTATGAACACACAAAAAAATGTGCAGACCAGCTGCTTCTCCTTGGACAGGTTGCTTCATACTATATCACACCATCATATTACTACAGTAGCACATTTGTAAATGAGCAAATGAACTGTATTTCGCCTCATTTTTTTATGTCTCCTTGGGGACATAAAATGCACATATAATGTAAATATGTATTGCATTGTTATCTCTTGTTATCTCAAGTTGTTGGTACCACTTAAACAACTTCTCAGTTACTTAGATGCTTAGCTTTGGTATAATATTTGAAAAGAACTGACCAGCAAACAAATAACTGATCAATCAAACAGACGAGTTCTGTATCCTGCTGCTTCATGGATTTTGACAGTTAATATGACATTTATACGAGTTTACCCTTCTGTATGAGCAGGTGAGGAAAAGAACGACGTGCTTTATAGCTTTTCATTTGACAGATCTGTTTATCTACCTATCTCATTCCCTCCCTCATTATCCCTCCCACACACACACCTTACAAATGTGTGTCATTTACAATCCCCTTATTTACAATCCCCTGCAACATGGTGTTGGAAGATGGAAGGACATATTTGTAATTAGAGTCTTTTGCAAAAGGCTACACACAAAATGTGTATTCCCATAAATTTCATTGACAGTATAATCAACTATTGGGAATGTGAACATGGGAGAGCATTTTTTAGTTTGTTAAAATTAGTAATGTGTTATAGCAAACAATGTTTTTCTATAATGTTGTGTGTAGTAGCAAACAAGATGAATTTCTGTGAAAACACTAAAAATGCATTACCATATTTCTTTTATAGGAAAGAATTCCCTAACATAACTAACTGAACATCCATTTCTTTCCTGGTTTTGCTATAAACCAAATAACTTTTATTCAAGTAATCTTTTGATGACATTTGCTCAGGTTAAAACTACACTACCTAAGTGCATCTCACTTAATCTATTGAAGGAAGACCTACTAAAACACACACACACACACAATAATAACGTTGATTTCACTTGCCAGACGGACCGGGCGGTGCAGCTGCTGCTGGAGACGAGTGCTGAAAACCCGAGCTACTACTGCGATTCTCTTAAAGCCTGCCTTGTGACAACTATTCCCTCCTCTGGACCTTCTCAGAGCACCATTAAACTAGTAGCCACCAATATGATCGCCAGCGGAAAGCTAGCAGGTACACTGCCTGTTTTTCATTGCCTTTGAGGCTTAAGCTTACTTCAAGTAACTTTGAAGCAGAGTGTGCCAATAGCAGATACATTATGATGTGTGCATAATATTATCGTGGAAGCTTAAACCCTAAGGCATAGAATGTCCATACGTGAGGCTGTTGCTTTAATAAGCAACATTTATAAAGTCCCAAGGTAAAGCTATGATAGAAAGACAGCATTGCAGCTGTCTTTTAAGTCCTGTAATTACTCCATTTGAACTGGGTTTAAAAGCGAAGACATTCCAACATATATAATGTAACCGGATCCGAATACATCATTCAGACTGAATAGATAATGTGTTTTCAAACAGTTACAAATACAGATATGAATAGAAGGTGAACTATTATTATTGTTTTTCCTAATGGAAGGGGCATCATGGGGTTGTTCATGTATCTTTGCGTTTGTACTACTAGAACTAGACTTACTGGTGGCAGAGACATCGAACAATATATGAAGCTCATGGGACAAAGAAAGAGCACCTTCATTAACATGAACATTGCTAGGCATTGTATTTGTCAGGGTCAGGGTCATGATGGTGTAAGTTAGGCTACTAGTTTGTTTATTTTTTGTTGTTTTTATTTAGGAAATAGAATGTGTTAGATTTGCACCTACACCTGTTTTAATGAATTTAGTACTGCAATATCTACCTCTGAGTAGGGTTCATATTTATTTATTTATTTATTTTATACACACACATAGATTCAGGTATGAATATTTAGAGCACTAAGCAGAAAAAAGGAGAGAAAGAAGAAAAAGAAAGAAACCAGTATGAAGAGAGAGATAGATCTGCAGCTTTGTGATATATTGCTATATCAAATATTTTTTGTTTAACCCTTTGTTTAATAACATCAAGTCAAGTCAAGTGGCTTTATTGTCATTTCAACCATATACAGGTGGTACAGTACACAGTGAAATGAAATATCGTTCCTCCGGGACCATGGTGCTACATAAAACAACACAGAACTACATGAGACAAGACAGAACTAAATACGACCTACACATTTCTACATAAAGTGCATGTGTAAACAACACAAGACAGTACAATAACTACTAAAACAATAGGCACAGTAAAAGACAGTGTAGCGCCGACCAGTACACAGTTCAAGTGTGGAAGTGTCAGATATAACAGGTAGTGCAAAATAATAATAATATGACAAAAATGCTGTGAATGTAAACATACCATTCTTTGGCATAGTATTCAGCAGATAAGCTTATACCATGTATGGACATAGGAGTTATTGGGGTAGCAGCCATGTGGTGGGACACAACATAGTAAACTCAGCATGTGCTTTATTGGAGCATAGCGAGTATAATCAACAATGTATAGTCAACAAAGAGGAAAACAGGCTAGGACCTTAACCAGGGGAATATAGAACTAGACAGTATTTTGATACACACAAAACAAGGCAAGCACTTACCTTGCATGATAAGACTTCACAACAAACAACGATGCACCAGACTAATCAAGAATTAACACAGAACAGGTGAGCACAAACAGGCAACAAACCAATGACAGGATGAGGACGGAAACTAGACTAGAACAGATGTCAAAAACAACACAAGCACATGCATTTGATTGACATGGGACCCACAATGCGAGTGTGGAAAAAGCCAGAGCAACTTGACTAATGTCACAGTGTACAGAAGCCATTTACATGAAAGAGGGTGTGACCACCGGAATAAAAGTCAATTAGAGTTGCTCTTTAGCACACAAATCGTTCATAGGTTGAATGTTTTCTTTTAGAAAAGGGGGGAAAAACAAATCTTTATGGCTGTGACTCTCCAAAATCTGACACATACAGTTTATGACAATGTTGTATATCTTCGTACATATTCAGTTCATTATCTCTCTCTGCTCTAAAGCACCTGCTCTGCAACAGCAAAATCGAAAACTGTTCTGAAATGATATGGGGTGTGCTGTGCATCCAAGGTATAAGTCTGTAAATTGCACTTAGTCTCACTCCTTTCTGAAAAATTCCCAAGATGAAGCGCATTCCCTGACAACCTGCACCCTCTGAAAATAGGCTGCCTATCAAAGTGTGTGTGTGTGTGTGTGAGAGAGAGAGTGTGTGTGTGTGTGTGTGTGACTGTGAAACTGTGTGAGTGTGTGCATGCGCGTGTGTGTGTTTAGCATCACTCAAGACCTGACATCACCCAGTAAATAATTACAGCACCACCTTAACCCTGCTCTCTCACACACACAAACCCACACACACAAATATTTTTTTTGTCAAGGCACTCACAGAGCTGTTGTTGGTAATTGATTGTTATTATACAATTTTTATTTCCCGCTCTCTCA
>JANDJT010000169.1:28840972-28845972 GCA_024331685.1 Stegophilus panzeri | reverse complement strand
ATCAGTGAGAATAACGTTGATTTTGCAGCGACTCTTCACTGCAAGGGCCAAAGTGACAAGAACTGAAACCATGCCAGCAAAATCAAGCCACCAATTTGTCACCTGTCTGTATGTTACAACCTCCTCAGCACTGATTTAGGTCCATGAGTGTGGCATCAACCTTAAGGAGTTAAGGAGAAAAAGACCTGTGTTGTACCTGTGGTAGTTATTTTGGCAGACCTTTTGTCAAGCCAGCATGCCAATAAAAAAGCAGTCAAGGACGATGGATCAGGTCAAGAATCAATTGTAAATGTTAGCAGTTAGTCAGGTTTGCTGTGTGTTCCAGTGTTTTGATGCAGAGTAGGAGTTCAGGTCAGGTCATTCTTTCTTTGCGTTTATTTCTTTATTTATTTATTTATTTTTGCTGAATAGCCTACAGAGGACATGTTCTCTTGTGAGGGGGGAAAAAGCAAGGGCAAAGGATACAAGGTATTTAGTCCTATTGAGAGTTGTGGGCTACAATTTCAATTCTGCTTTGAGCTCATTTAGCACTGAGATTTGTCCGTATCTATT
Organism: Stegophilus panzeri; assembly: GCA_024331685.1. Lineage (NCBI taxonomy): Eukaryota > Metazoa > Chordata > Actinopteri > Siluriformes > Trichomycteridae > Stegophilus > Stegophilus panzeri. The sequence goes on along the minus strand of JANDJT010000169.1, from coordinate 28,845,420 downwards.
TGCCAGTTTTCTCTTTGTAGTTGGTAACCATAGTAAAGGCCTTTGAAGCACATATGTGTGCTGCATCTTTTGCTCTAAGGCATATTTTGTAATGTGAATTTCTGACTGTTTCTGACATTTGGATTTATTTTCAGAGGAAAAAAACCCATCTCTCTCCAGTGCCGTTTAAATATCAAAGTGGGAGTGGTGATTGACATAAACTGGTGTGTACTTATCTACTGCTACACATTGCAGCAGTGTTACAATGGACATTACACAGCGGTATTAGCTGTAATATACACCGATCAGCCATAACATTAAAACTACTGACAGGTGAAGTGAACAATGATTATCTCATTACAATGGCATGTCTCAAGGGGTGGGATATATTAGGCAGTAAGTGAACAGTCAGTTCTTGAAGGTGATGTGTTGGAAGCAGGAAAAATGGGCAAGTGTAAGGATCTGAGTGACTTTGACAACGACCAAGTTTTGATGGCTAGACGACTGACTCAGAGCATGTCCAAAACAACAGGTCTTGTGGGGTGTTCCCGGTATGCAGTGGTTAGTACCTACCAAAAGTGGTCCAAAGAAGGACAACCGGTGAACTGGTAACAGGGTCATGGGTGCCCAAGACTCATTGAAGTGTGTGGGGAGCGAAGGCTAGCCCGTTTGGTCCGATCCCACAGAAGAGCTGAAAAAGTTCATGTTGGCTATGATAGAAAGGTGTCAGAACACACAGTGCATCGCAGCTTGCTGTGTAGCCGCAAACCGGTCAGAGTATCCATACTGACCCGTGTCCACCATTGAAAGCTCCTACAATGAGCATTGGACTCAAAACTGTACAAGTGCCATTTTCTCCCTTGAGTAATCATCCATTTCCTTTTGTGTTCCTAGTTAATGCTCTCTTGTATGCATGCAGTATCATCAGTTCAGTTTTGTGCTTGTGCAGCATGCTTTGGGTTTTATGCTTCTGAAAGCACACTCTTTAAATCTACATCTAGATCAGTTTTAACACATTAACACTGAGACTTCCAAAAACGTTTCACCGGTTTTGAGAGCTTAAATTGACTGCATTTATTCTGTTTATATATGAATTTGCAACACACTGTAAATTGTGACTCTGCTCCCGATAAGTGGTGTTGTCTTTAACAGCACCACTTTACATTCACATTCTTTTACAAATCGCAGCCCACATGACAAAGAGCTCCCATGAAGAGCCACAACAGGTCAGAACTAACCCCACAGCTAAATATCTGCTCTTCACAAAATGGAGTCTATATTTGGATGAATGATTTTATGTACAGGAATATAACTCAGAACATTTAACACAGCTAGTTGGCAGACAGTCTTAAATAATTAACATTGCTCTTTTTTAATGTCTTATTTGTTTCATACATAGCAAGCTCATATTATAAGTTTTTAATTTGTGTAATTTAAATTCACAACTTGGGATATGTACAGTGGTGCTTGAATTTTCTATATATCTGCATAAATATGACCTAAAACATCAACAGATTTTCCTCAAAGTAGACAAAGAGAACCCAAGTAAACAAATGAGACAAAAATATTATACTTGGTCATTTATTTATTGAGGAAAATTATCCAATATTTCATATCTGTGAGTGGCAAAAGTATGTGAACCTTTGCTTTCAGTATCTGGTGTTGACCCCCTTGTGCAGCAACAACTGCAACTAAACTTTTCCGGTAACTGTTGATCAGTCCTGCACATCGGTTTGGAGGAATTTTAGCCCGTTCCTCAGTACAGAACAGCTTCATCTCTGGGATGTTGGTGGGTTTCCTCACATGAACTGCTTGCTTCAGGTCCTTCCGCAACATTTCTATTGGATTATGGTCAGGACTTTGACTTGGCCATTCCAAAACATTAACTTTATTCTTCTCACTGTTTCTTCCTCAGGTGCGTCTGAACCCGACTGAAGCCTCGGACGTGCTGAAGCGCTGGGCTGAGTACCTCTGCTCTTCTCAGGTCAATCAGAAGTCCAAAGCTATCCTGGTGCTTCTCTCACTGGGCTGCTTCCAGAAAGTGGGCGAGATGCTCCACAGGTCTGCAGTACATTTCCATTTATTCGTTTAGATGCTTTTCAGAAAACAATCCAAGCAAATAGCTACTGGAGGCCTCAGTTTCCACAAGCTAACTAGAAATAAGTGCAAGACAGTTGCAAGAATAAGAACAAGAGATGAATGAAGTGCAGTCAAACTAAGAAAACCAGTCAACCAGATCATGTTTGTTTACAAGTCCAGGAAATAAGAGTGGGTGTTGTAATAACCTGCAAGAGTGTCATGCCATGTCAAGTAACAGCAGCAATCGGAGAGTGCAGAGCAGAGTGAGAGTGCTGAGTGTGTTTGCGTATTGACAAGCACTCTCAGTCCAAAATACTGCTTCTCTCTCTCTCTGTGTGTGTCTCTCTCTCTCTTCCTTATCCTCACATTAAGTTATGAGAGGACTGTATTTAGAATGATGGGGGTTCAGTTCTCTCTTTTTGCCATTCTTATAAAGGAGAATAGGTTTACATTTTACATTTATTTAGCTGACGCTCTTATCCAAAGCAACTTTTTACAATCAAGACAGGATACAACTAAGCAGTTGAAGTTGAAAGGTCAAGGACCCAACAGTGGCAGATTGGAGGTGCTGGGATTTGAAGTTAGTAGGCAAGTGTCGTAACCACTGAGCCACTGTGGTCTCAGTACCCTAATAAAATAATTTGGTTATTTGGTAAAACCCAGGCCCCAATATTATCTCTAATGGAAAGTAAATGCAAACATTAAAGCACAAGATGTGCATTTTAGTGCTGAAACTCACTTTCCTCATCCAAGAGTACACGAGATTTTTCTTCTTTTTTTTTTTCTTTTCTTTTTTTTTTTCTGGACAAAAACATCCGGTTTAACACAGCCCAAATATGCTATAAGTTAATGAAGTTGTCAGTTTTATTTTAAAAACCTTTGAAAGCTAACCCATATCTGTCTCTCTTCCTTATCTTGCCTTGTCAGTATGAGGTATTTTGACCGGGCGGCGCTCTTCATTGAAGCCTGTCTGAAATACGGCGTAATGGAGGCCAACGACACCACTAATATCCTTCCGAGGGCTTGTGCTTCTTTTTTACAAAGACCGTTGATTTAAAGATAAGTACTGAATGTAGTATAATGGTAACAGTTCCAGCTACAGGTTGTAATTATGAAACCCACAAGAAGCCTCCACATGTTTATCCAGAACCCTCTTTTTTTCCATCCATCATTACAATCCAGCCTATTGTATGCAAGTAAAAATTTGCAAAAGTAATTTCCTGTTTGTTTGCTTCATAGTGCCTTTTCTCTCACACGCAGGAGAAAAACGTCTAGGTTATTTAGTTCGGAATAACAACATGAATCGCTGCTTATCAAAGAGCGCATTATAAAATAATTTCAAAAGCTTTATGTTCAGCAGCTCAGTATGTAAAAAGCCAAAGAACACTTACATGCACAGTGTTTCAGCAAAATTGACTGGCATTTTGGCTAGTGGGGGGTGTTCATTAAATTGCCCCATTCAGTGTTTTTGTGTCATTAATGTTTTCAGCAAAAGCAATCAATCCCTAAGCATATTCGTTCATGCTTTTCACTTCAATTCAGTTTCAAAGTACATGTTTCAGTAAAGCATTTCAGCCTAATCATTCTTCCTTCGTGCCATCTCCAAATATGTACACACATAATTTCCCCCCCCCAAATTGCTTTTCAAATGTTTCCTTAACTCTTTAGCCATTTACATAAGTTAATAGGGGCAGCGTTTTCCTCTTACGCCGGGCTTCTTCGCTCAGTGGGATTGAGAGAGGGAGCAGCGCTGTGGGCCTCGAAGGCTGGAGGAGCAGGAGAGGAGCTCCTGGAGGAGTTGTTCCAGAACGAAGGGTCCGGATCAGATGTCTCACCTGGGGAGGAGGAGAAGAAAAGCAGCCTGGGCGTCACTGAATCACTCTAGAGGAGGAGAGTGAAAAGATCAGGATTTCAGGTTTAGTGGCGAACTTGAATAAAGTGTGTTTTATTTTATATTTGTTGGTGCGAGTTGCTTTGAGAAGAAAAAAAAAATCATAGAAATATATTGTGTAATGTGTGATCACGTAAAATGTGTGTGTGTGTGTGTGTGTGTGTGTGTGTGTGAGAGAGAGAGAGAGAGAGAGAGAGAGAGAGAGAATGGTATCATACGCACATACAATTAAAGTGTGCACTCTGTCATATTCTGGGTTTGTTTACCCTCTTTGCATTGAGTGGTCCTGTTGCCCACTACCTTGCCACACACACACACTTGCTGAGACAGTGAAAACATTTGAGACATTTTTAAAAATGGCTTCATCATAAACTGTAACCAAAGGCAATATGCTGCTTCAGACATTCCAAATAGGTCTTTTTTTTGCACTTTTTTCTTTTGGCCAAACAATTCACTTGAAGTGGAACACTGGGTTATAAATGAAGTATTCCTTATATAT
>JANDJT010000169.1:28815839-28840913 GCA_024331685.1 Stegophilus panzeri | reverse complement strand
AATAGAAAAACATGAGTGGAGTTTTTTATTCCTCTTATTCAACAGTGATTTGCCAACGATTGCAATTTTTAATTTACTAAAGAACCACACATCAATCATTTTGACCATTTATAGGTACCTGGAACAGTTAATGCCACGACACAAGTTAGTTCCTGTTATCACTTACTTTATAGCAGGTATATAACAGTTACTTTCTCACCAGCCTTTTTTTCTCTCTTGAAGTCCATAAGACAAGAAAACATGGCTGAAAACGTACAAAGCAGTCACACCCGAGACTCCTTCCCTGAATTGATAACCATCTCAACAAAAATCTACTCCATATCAATGATTATATGGTTTTTATATATTTGTTAAATAGCAGCAGGTTTTCTTCATTCATTAATTATTAGTCTTTAATTAATTATTATTAATTAAATATTATGTGGAGCATCTGCTGTACAAATCACTGTGAATGAGCTGTTACTATAGAAGCGGTAAAATATTAGAATGAGTACACTGATATAAAACGATCATTTATTACAGCCGGAGCTCCTGTCAGAGCCATGTTGTTATAGGAAATTAATCAACACCTTCCTGTTTCGAGAATACAACAATCATGTGGTATATAAGACAATATCTACGTTAAAGAATGAAGTGGGGGAAAAAAACAGAATATTTAAGAGTGAAATGTCTGAGGAATGAACACTTGTAAACTTTTCATATATAAGAAGAGATGTATGGATTACAGAGAGAAAGATTATCTATCCATTTGGAATCAGCTGCAGAATGAGGTGCTGTATATAGAAAGAGTGTGACTTGCTACTGGGGAAAAAATAAATGAATAAATAAAGTGGACAGAAAAAATTTAAAAGGAAACTGTAAATTGTGTGTGTGTGTGTGTGTGTGATGTGATGTGATGTCGGGGTTTCTGCAATCAGAGAGATACGTAGGGTATTGTAATGTCTCAGCTCCATGTGTGAAACTCAAAGCATGCCTATTTCTTTTCTTTTCTTTTCTTTTTTATTAATTTTTTCTTATTATTCATGCCATGCAAAATGAAACTTCTCTGGTCCAGAAACACTGTTGTTCATTCCTGGCTTCCTTTTTAAGCAAATAATTGCTTCAAATATTGTCTCTGAATATTGTAATGATTGTAATTCTGTAGGTGTCTACATGGTGATGTTTCCTTGTAAACAGCAGCACAGTGAATTAGTGCATGCAGTTGCTTCATGATTATCAGATGAATAAATAGGTATTTGGGAAAAACTATAAATGTCCATGGAATATTATTGTGTCAGATTTATTTATTTTCGTGCTGCTCAAGCCAGAGCTTGCACACTTAAAATCCTATACATGTAATTTGAAATACGATATTGTTATATTTTAGTCATTTATCCAATTAATATTTGTCCTGATTCTCTAAGCTAATTATTCTCCCTAATACATGTATGTTTTATAGACAGGAAACACTGCAGAATCCCCTGTTAAAATATATTATCAATAGTCTGTTAATAGTAAGCTTTGGTTGCTAAGCAACATAAATAGTAATGGACAAAGATTGAGGTATTATATGGATAGAATACTTGCTTTAGTGTAACATTTTGTTTAAAAATTTGTTTAAAACCTGGCACATTAATACAGATTTATAAAACATCATATTTTAGAGGGTCCAACTTCACATTTTAATTTTGATGTAATTCAGTCACAGTGGTCACTCTTACAGCATTCATTTTGCCATTGTCAAAAATCATCTACACCAAAACCAATGGGGAAAAAATCCAGATTTTATTTATAAAGTCAGTTATAAAAAATAACAATGTAAGTATGCAGAAGCTGCTATGACCACCAGAGGTCAGTGGTGTAAAACTTGAGTATAGAAACATAATGAGCACTTCTAGACAAGAGTACTGTATGTACAGTACATTTAAGTAGTTATCATCCTACCATGCTCTGTAGCATGTATAAAAATCATTTCTATGCTCAGTTAACCTTGATTTTGGGTCAGAGGTAAAGACCTAAGTGATTTTGAAAGAAAATTTCATTATTTGGGCATGGATAGCTGAAGCTTCAGTCTGTTCGACTGGATGTGTTTCAATAGAACAGGCCTGAAACATTGATCAATAAGTTAAGGAATCAGTTGGGTTTGATATCCTGTAGGAGGGTTTGTTGACATGGTTTGGGTCCACTTGTTCCCTTAGAGGGAAGAGTCATGACAAATCTATGAAACATTCTTCTGATTGATGTTGAAACAGTTCTATCGTGAAGGGGGTGCTCAGTTTCAGGATGACAATGTCAGGATGCTCACTGAATATAGTTTGATGAGGATGAAAATGATATAGATCATCTGGTATGGCCTTCACAGTCACCAGATCTCAACCTAATTGGATGCCTATGAGAGGCTTTTGGGCCTATGTGTTATGCAATGCTCTCCACCACCATCATCACAACACCAACTGAGTGAATATCATTTGGAAGAACGGTGTTCATTGTTTCACTACAGTTCCAGAGACACTGTAGATTCAAGGAGCACGGACACTATCGCCTGTCTGGGTATTCAAATTATCAAGAGGAGAAAATGCATTTAGTAAATATTGAATATAAGCACTGCATTATTTTTTCATTGGTATTATTAAATTGGCCAGACATGGATTCCCTGTTGAAAAGTAAATCTCCAAGCCCCAGTTCTCCCACAGCCTGCAGACTGTAAATATTCTTAAATATATCATTCAGTCATTCATCTTCAGCTTCATCCATGGTCAGGGCTGTGTTGGATCCAGAGCCTATCCCAGGAACACTGGTTCACATGGAAAAAGTGCTGTATTTCCTACACTGTATGATTTCGGTGCAAACACCCTCAAATTAAAGCTGAAGGTCTCAATTTGAGCTCACTTTCATTATTTAGTTTCAACTCCAATATGCTGTAGTAGACAACTAAAATAACTATAATATTGTCAATGTCCAACAGTGTATGGACCTGACTGTATATGAATGTTCAATAATATACAGTGGTGTTTGAAAGTTTGTGAATTTTCTATATACTGTATCTGCATAAATAAAACATCATCAGTCCTAAAGATAGACCAAGAGAACCCAATTAAACAAATTAGACAAAAATATTATACTTGGTAATTAATTTTATTAAGGAAAATGATTCAATATTACATATCTGTGAGTGGCAAAAAGTATGTGAACCTCTAGGATTAGCAGTTAATTTGAAGGTGAAATTAGAGTCAGGTGTTTTCAATCAATGGGGTGGTAATCAGGTGTGAGTGATCTCCCTGTTTTATTTAAAGAACAGGGATCTATCACAGTCTGATCTTCACAGCACGTTTGTGGAAGTGTATCATGGCATTAACAAAGGAGATTTCTGAGGATCTCAGATAAAGAGTTGTTGATGTTCATCAGGCTGGAAAAGGTTACAAAACCATCTCTAAAGAGTTTGGACTCTTAGACAGTCAGACAGATTGTGTACAAATGGAGGAAATTCAAGACCATTGTTACCCTCCCCAGGAGTGGTCGACCAACAAAGATCACTCCAAGAGCCAGATGTGTTATAGTCTGTGAGGTCACAAAGGAACCCAGGGTAAATTCTAAGCAACTAAAGACCTCTCTCACAGTGGCTAATGTTAATGTTCATGAGTCCACCACCTGCATGGCAGGGTTGCAAGGAGAAAGTCACTGTTCTCCAAAAAGAACATTGTTGCACAACTGCAGTTTGTAAAGATCACATAAAGCCAGAAGGCTATTGGAAAAAATGTTTTAAGGACATATGAGACCAAAATAGAACTTTTTTTTTTTTTTTTGAGAAAGGAAAACATTGCATTCCAGATTAAGAACCATATCCCATCTGTGAAACATGGTGGTGGTAGTATAATGGTTTGGGCCTGTTTTGCTGCATTTGGGCCAGGACAGCTTGCCATCAATGATGAAACAACAAATTCTGAATTAGAAGGAAGGAATATATGCTATTTATCTGTTTTGGGTCATGTAGGGTGTACTGCAAAGACCATTACAGTGTAACATCTAAAATGTTTTAGTCCACTGCTGTTTGTAAATATTTTTGGAGTAAATTGCACGTTCTTCACTGGGTCAGTTTGTGTCTATTATTAGATTTGACTTTTGTCTAATCTTATGTCTATCCATCTATTTACTGTACTGCTTATCATACACAGGGTCACAGGGAGCCTGAAGCCTATCCCAGGGGACTCCGGGCACAAGGTGGGGGGGACACCCTGGAGAGAGAGAGAGAGAGAGAGAGCGCGAGCGAGAGAGCGAGAGCTAAAACCTCAGTGGGATTAGAAAGTATAACAAAGTCTTTCTAGTAATAGACCTTAATGGCTCGTGGATGCTTCAGGACTTGGCAAAAGGTGAAGTCCACTAGATGAAGTCCTTTTGATGCTCAGATCAGAGAAAAGTCTATTTTCCAATGGCCTCTGTGTCCATTGAAGAGTGCTTCTAGAGAAAATTGCCTTTTTTCAAGAGACATGCTGACTGGGACTGAGGTATTGACTTAACACTGACAGAGGAGAAATAACCCATCCAGTTGCAGCTGTGAAATGTGTACTGCACAGAGAGAAAGCAGGTCAGCTTACTGTTTGCACAAACTGAGATTTCCTTCACCTTAGCAGTGCAGCAGCAAAGGGAATGGAATACAGTGGACAAGAACAATATATATTATTAAACTAAATACTGTAAAATGTCCAGTAATTTACTGGCAGCAGAGCTGGCACTAAAATATTGCATATTTACAGTAAATAATTATTTATAAAAACATATTTATAGGCTATCACAATTTTTTTTAACAGTCTATCCTTATATCCAGATGATTGTACAGTAATTGGCAACAGAGTGCATTTATCATAAATATTTGTAAATACAATTACAGTATAAAATTAAATATTATCCAATGCATTTTCAATTGCTCATTTGGTTGATGCTTTTTATCCAAAGTGACTTACAACTGAGGCAGGAGGAAGGTTACAGTATTGCTCAAGGACCCAATGGCAGCTTGGCAATGTTGGGATTTGAACGCATGACCTCCAATGATTTAACATGCTTTAACATGGATGTCTACACAGATAGCAGAGCCACATTGTCATTTTCTGTAGTTTAGTAGTTTAATTTTCTGTGGTTTAGTATTATGCACCATCATAGATTTCCACCCCAGTAAAGTCATTGGGTCCAACCTGGCCACCCCATTGTAAAAGGCCACTCTTTTGGGCTATAAATAGCAATAGTAACTGTTTGCAATACTGCACTTGGACCTTAGAATTGTTTGTTTTGATTTCTTTGTAAATCAACTGTCAGGTAGCAAAATTTCAGGGCTTGCTGAGCTTCAAAGCTCACCACATAAAATAGACATGAACAAATATAACGGCATAGTTAAGAACATGTGACTAACACAGTGTTGCACTTGCATGTGGAAAGCTGATATCTTCAAATCATTACTGTCGCATGAGCTAATCTTCTAGAAAACCAAATCAGGTATTTACACTACATGAGCCTGCCTGTAATTATTTAATCTTTCACTAGGTGTTATAATTGTATTTTCCAAAAATATATTTCCAAATTATATACATAAAAGGACCCGTTGCTGTGTGAATAGAAGAGCTGAAAATTAGAACCTGGCTTTGTCAAAATGTCCACAACTAAATGCACTTAAACATTGTTAGCCTGCCAACTATTCACCAGCATTGTCTTCCTAATGCAGGATCATTGCCACTAGATAGAAATGAAGCTGATTGTACATGCATATCACTGCTTGCTCTGCTTCTACAATCAGTTATTTCATTTTCTGTTTATCACGAAAATAAACTTTTTAAATAAACTGTTTATCTTTAACATTCTGTTTAACACACTGGATCTACTGGACCCAACACAAGGATCTACATACAGTATATCCTTTCCTTTATCGTGTCTTTCTGTCTTGCAGCTTTGTCTTCACTCTCTGCATAACAATAGCACATGTGACCAACATACTGCTCACATGCATCAGTGAGTGTTTGTTTTTCCTACATTTCTTTTTTTTGCATTGATTTCACATACTGAAATCATCAATGTGAATATTTGCTGTCTTACTGCTGGCATTTCCATCCTGTATGCTATTTTCATAAAATCTGTATTGAAGGATATTGGGGTTGCTTCAAAGTGATGTACTTGTTTCTGAGATCCTTAAGAAGCCCATTGTTTATGACATGGTTGTTATTCTTAGCATAACTGGAAAGCTTCCCCTGACCAGAAGAGATCCTCTGCTGCTTTGAGTCTTAAATGAGACTCAGACATTGTGGTTGCTTGATTCTCTTCTGACTGCTTCACAGCTCCTGATTCAATCCTGACCTTGGGTTACTGTCTGTGTAGAGTTTCAAATGTTCATCCCATGTTCATGTGGGTTTCCTCCAGGGTCAGCAATTTTCTCCCACCAGTAACTGTCAAGATTGGCTATGATAAACTACCCCTAGGTGTGTATAAGTGCATGATTGTGTGCCTTGTGATAGACTGTCCTGGCTCACATCCAGTGTTCCTGGGTTTGGCTCTGGATTCACCGTGACCCTGACCGGAATAAATCAGATACAGAAAATGAATGAATAAATGAATGTGCATATTTCTGATTCAGAATGGTTTGCTTTTCTTTCTCACCTGCATGCCTTTGTAGGCCTGGGCTGTGTCCCAGCTTTCTTTTAATTCACCAGACCATTCAGGGTTTTTTTTGTTTATAATGCATGTTATTGCAAGTAGGCTTAAGGCTTGAATCAGTACCTAAAATATCCATGTTATTAAATTTCTTTAAAAAGAGTTCTACCTGCCATGATCTTGCACCTAAATTACTGTATCTAAAATATTGCAAGTGTTAACCTTTGAACGTTTATTCAGGAAGGAAAACAGTATTGTGTTAGCAATTACTGTAGATGTGTAATATTTATTTTGTCTTATCAGCCCAGGATTTCAATAGGTAGCATAATATGACCAACTCAAGACATATTAACAGAAACTAAAGATTAAACCATGCATAGTGTTGAGGCCACATACACCTAGGTTCAAGATGTTCAATCTCAGTTGTTGGTTTTTTTTTTTTTTTTTTTTTTTTTTTTTTTTTTTTTTTTTTTTTTTTTTACAATGGTACATATTTCATGTTACCATACATTCTATTTGGCAAGTCCATTAGTCCTCTGGAAGATGCCAGAAATTGATGTAATGACTTTTAGAAGCTTCTGGATGGCCAATCGGCATTATTAGGAGTTGATGGGAGCGTACCTGTGGCTGTATTTGCTACCTTCAGCGCCAGTACCTTTTTGCCCTTGATATTAATGGGAAAATCCAAGCAACTCAGTCAAGACCTTTAAAAAAAAATACTATCATAAAGACCTAGCCTTTTGGGGGACAAAAATTAAACTATCTGGCCATAATGATCAGCATTATGTATGGAGAAAAAAGAGTGAGAATTTGATTCAAAAACATCATCCCATCTGTGAAGCATGGGGGTGGGAGCATCATGTTGTGGAGCTGTTTTGTTGGAAAATGAACTAGTGCACTTTTGAAAATAGATGGCATCATGAGAAATAAGAATTATCTAGAAATACTGAAGCAACACCTCAAGACATCAGCCAGAAAGTTAAAACTTGGTCTCAGTTGAGTCTTCCAGCAGAACACTGACCCTAAGCATTCCTCAAGCAAGTTGTAACAAAATGACTTGAAAAACAGTCTTAAGTTTCTGCTTATATACTAATAGATACTGTATGCTGTGGTCGTCTTTACTAGCTTTATTTTTCTAAAATTCATAGGAAAGTTCTTTCCAGTTATATTTTGTGTTTTGCAGACCTCAAACACTCAAGCACTGTTTAGTTCAAATATTTCTCTATATTAATTCATCTTGAGGCTGAAAGTGCTTTGAGTGGAATTTTGTGAATACTGCCTTTTTTCCCTTCACCATGCATAAAATGCTAATATTTTTAATACATAAAGATTAGTTGAGGGTTTTTAAACATTCACACAACTCCCTTGTAGCTACAATGAACACTCACACAGCTCCCTAAGAGCTACAGTGAAGCTCCACATTTAACTGTAGTTAAATGTAGTTAAACAGTATATTACTTTTTAAATAAAACTTAAACATCACATCATAGGATTGTCTGGTATATATTTATTTTTTACTCAAATTAAAGTAAAAAAAAAAAAGGCCTAATAGATATTGATATGACCTGATTTTAAAAGTTTACATTCTTTTTTGATACGTTACAATAATTGTTCTTGGACTGTAGCCCCTAATGGGTCTACTGAGAATCATTCAGAGGGCCAAGTTCAAAGGGAATTAAAATAGTTTATCAACAGTATCAACAAGCCATAGCAAAGTAGTTGATAGTTTAGTGGATTTCCAGCAAAATAAAATCCATCTAGCTAATAACGAGGTGAAGGATAAAATATCTAACTGTTTGGAAGAAAACCGAGTCCAAAAACTTTTGCAAAAATTGCAATAGTAGGGCACACATCTATCTTGTTTTTAAATACGTTGGACATAGTCTCAAAGTAGGTATTCTGTTAATTTTGAAGCACTGGACAAAGAAAAAACTTGTGTATATATATTCAATTTTACTGAAATTCAGGTTCTTTGTGATTTTTAATAATTTCCTGTACATTAACACTTTTTAACTCATCCATCTTATGATTAAAAAAAAAGCTGAAAGTATTAAAAGTGTGAAATATTTCTCTCATTCTCTCTTGTAATTTAATGTAATTTGATCTGCTTTACCCGATTCAGCTAACCAAGTCACCAGAAACATCTAAATATAGAGAAAAGAAGAAAAGTGTCTGGTTTGTTTATGGCTCAAATTCTTGAGCACGGTAGTTTTCTTTTCACAGAGTTGGAGGAATTGGGAATGAAGAGATGAAGAGAGAAAGAAGAAGAACTGATCTGTGAACTGATCCACATATTAGAGCTTCCATGTGCATGACTTCTAGCATTTCCATTCTCTCGTGCATATTTGCAGTCTTTCTTCAATTAGCTTGTATGTGAGTTTGCAAACTATTTTATTTGTTTGCTTGTTATTGGGGCTATGAACATTATAGTATAACAGTCACGTAGAGAAAAGGCAAACGGTACTAAATGTGTTGCAAGTGTGTTACAGAGTGTATGGTACTGTATGATCATAATGTCAATCATAGTCCCGAGATAGTATTCTGGTCAGATTATTCACTGAAGCAGGAACATGGGTGATTTTAGGAAGTGTAATATGTAAAGCCATCAATCTTTACAAGAGCCCCTAAATGATCCACCATCATATTTCACAGTGAGCTTTGGGGCTTTTCCTTGTATATACTCACTTTTTCCACCAAACATGCCAATGATAGTGTGCATAAATCAATCACTACACATCTGACAACTGCAACTTGAGTTCAGGTGCTTTGTTTTTGTGTGTTGCTCTCAGAAAGGATTTTTATTGCAGCCCTTCCAAACAGCTTGTTGTGAAAAAAACAGCATTCCTAAACTCAAATCCTAAACTCAAGCTGTCCACAGCCACCATTAATAAATCATTCCCAAGTGAAGTGCCATAGCTACTCTTAAGTCTCATTGCTTAGGTGAGATTGTGTCTTTAGTCCATGTTAATCTTAGTAAATTGATAGCCATACTCTATAGGAGAAAAGCCAGAGATTAGCTTTTTGAAGGTTATTTGATTTTGAGATTTGTTTTTCATTTAAGCCATGCAAATGTCGAATAATGGTTTGCAAGGGACCATCCCTATTGCATTTAGAGCTATAAATAGTTTAAATAAATATAGCATGTTTTCTGAGCCCAAAATTGATGTTGCCTGTTGCTGTTCCAATCGTTGGTTGGTTGTTGTCATCGTCGACGTTGTTGCCATTGTCATTGTTATTGCCAGTGCTGCTGTTGTTGTTGTTGTTTCCATCGTTGTTGTTGCCATTGTCATTGTTGTTGTTATTGTTATCATGTCCATTTTGTTCCTCTTCCTCTTCTTTGCGTCTCTAAAACCAGAAACTGCTAAACTGACAACCAACCAGAGCTGCACAACTAATTCCAATTAATAAAGTTCTTTAAAGGGAAGCTAAATCCAAGAATCATATTTAATGAGATAAATATTTCATAAATATTTTTGGAGATGAGAGAAAAAAAAATCCAACACAGACCACAGTACATTTGTAAACCCAATCATTCTGTTCAACTCATTTATTGCTATTTATTTATTTATTTATTTATTCATTAGAACTCAAAACTGAACACTAAATAAATATATAGCTGCAAAAAAAAAAAAAGAAAAAAAAAAAAGAAAACAATGAGTAGAAAGCATTTTGGAAAGCATTAGTTTAGTTCTATAAAAGTTCTACATGTACTTCATTAACTGCAAGATTATTACTAAACCCTGACTGACAGTATTGCACTGCTTAAATGATCTGTCCGTGCACAACTTATTTACACATACACAAGACGTTTTATTGGACACTGAACTTTTTGGAATAACAAAGGAGACGTTTGCCATATGTGTTTGATTGCTTGTATAGGCTCTGACTCTTGATCTGCATAGTTCTATCAACAGAGAAATGATAAAATAATCTTGCTCCACAGGCCAGCTGCTCGAGTGTGTTTGCTAATAATACTGAGTGTCATGGCATTTGTCCTTCACCATGTGAACAGCGAGGATAAAAGGCTTCCTCCCATCAATAATGTGTTCATTTCTCATAAACAACCACCTCATCACAAACAGTAAATATCATGTGATAGAGGCCTGATGGCATGCAGCACTCCAAAAGCAGGCAGACGAGATATGGTCTTAGACTTGTTTTGTCAGAGTCCTGGTGGATCCGGAGCCTATTCCAGGAACACAGGGCGTGAAATGGGAACACACCCTGAATGGGACACCAGGGCACCATCCACACATACCTTCACACCTAGTGGAAAGTTAGTGTATCCAAGAAACCCACCTACATGATTTTTGGATGTGGGAGGAAACCAGAGATCGCCGAGGAAAGCTACAGACACAGGGAGAAGATAAAACTCCATATAGGCAGTAACCTAAACTCAGGATCAAACCCAGGACTCTGGAGACATGGAAGCCATTGAAGAACCTAAATTTAAACCTGACGTTATTCATTTCTTTGTCAGGGCTGCCTTTTAAAAAATCCAGCTTGTTTAAAATCAAAGGTATACGTTTATAGTATATGACACTTATCAGGTTGATTGTACAACTTAAAGCTTATAATAATAATAAGAAGACGAAGAAGAAGAAGAAGAATAGGTCCTCTGAAGCTGGTATGCACAGACAGCAGAAAAATGAGAGAGAGAGAGAGAGAGAACTCAAGGTGATGGTAAACATAGCCTTGAGCCTTGAATACCCTCTGGTGGTCACAGAATGAATGACAAATCCACACCATGCATGCTGAGAAATTTTACAATTCTACTGAAATTATATAAATTGTGTTTTGGTTTCAGCAAATGTTTGATAATTTTGTTCTGGGGGAAAATATCGTGCGTGAAAATGTATTAAGGTAAATACAATAATATAGGTGTTGTTTTTTTTGTTTTGTTTTTTGTAACTGCATCAATTTCTCATCTGTAATGGGGTTGTTCTGTACAGGCTAATTGGACCAGGGGGCTGTTTAACAAAGCAGATTTAATAGCCTGGCTTTCTTAAAAGAACCACTCATCTAATATGACTGCATTAAAATAAACCCTGACAGACTGTGTTGCTTAAAACCTTGTAACAGCTGCTTTCTTTAAGGAAAAATGTAACATTAAACAGGCTCATGTTATGAACATGATTATGAATGAGGCTGCCTCCCAAAATGTCTGCACGTTGTCCTGATCTCTGTTTTCTGTTTTCCAAGTTTCACTATGGATAAAAATCATGAATCATACAACTTTCAGCTTCATATTTACAAACTGAGGGACAGAATAATTGCAACAAAACTACATGTTCAAACATTTTTATTTAGGATTTCTGCATGTCTTGTTCCAGTAATTGACTTGATGCTGATTTCTACTGGTTCGAAACTCCACAATAAATCCAACACCACCACTGATCTGAGCTCTTAACTGCTTCAAACACAGAAGAACCAGAGAAAAGGTGAGATTATGCTTCATTGATGTTGGATATTGGTTTTGACTTGCTCTTCTGCTTTATGATTTTCAGGCTGCTGGTCAATGGTTTCCTACATTACCCACAATACCATTTCAGTGCATTTCACTAATGAACTTTTGTCAAGAGAATGTGCTGAAAATGTATTTTATTTGTACTGTAGAATTATATTGACATATCTAGCACATAGCACATATTCATTTTCATATGGATCATATTCAGTCCTACTTTGCTATCTTAACCAAATAGTTACTGTATGTATCATAGCCTGAAAGGACACTTTTGAAGGAGCATTTCAGTGTTGTGTATTTTGCCACTGTTCCTGCTGACTATAAAAGAGAGATAAGCTCAGAGGAAAAAGTAAATATTTGCTATTCTCAGGTGTGCCACAGCTGGGAACATGACTATCAAGAATGGAACATTATTTGACATTATTAGCTGCCAAGCCTCAGCATTTTTTTTAAAAAAAAAGAAGCTCTTGGCCACAGTTCTCTGCTATAAGCGTGTTGTTGGCAAAGAACTTGATATTAAAAGCCTAGAACTGTCTGTGCATGTGTCTCTACTTACCAGTCCCTCCAGGATTTTGTAATTGCAGAAATTAATCAAGGAAATCAAGGAAATACCACAATATTTGGAGGAGCTTACAATTTTTAAAAATCATCGCAGATTTTCTGCAGATTTGGGCCAAGACGTGTCATGTGATGTCATCAGAGCACGCCATGGGACGTCATCACAATACACATTCAGCCAAAGCCCTCTTCGATTCTCGTGTGTCAAACATATATACAGCTAAACAAACAACAAAAATTTCACAAATTCAAGTAGTTTTCCATAAAAAAGCACAAAAAAACTCAAGTTGCATCACAATTTTTTTTTAAAAAAGCCACAGCAAAATCGAGCATTTTTGGCTGCAACGATCACAAAATCCTGTACAGACTGACTTACTGTAGGTTTGTAAATTCATATTTTTCTTCTTGCATCGCTATATATAGTCCATCATAGATTTATCATATCATATCATCATAATCAGAAGGATTTGTCCTGGTCTTGCCAATGGTGTTAGCCTATTTTTGTTGTCTTAGGACCTTGTGCAGATGTTACTAGAAATTTGGTTGGTACTCAGTTATCAGCCCTCTCTCAGCCATAACTTCTCTCAGCCACACCCACTCACAGCCACACCCTGTCTCAACTACACTTTTTCTCAGCCACACCCTCTCACTCAACTACACCCTCTCCCAGCCACACCCTTTCTCAGCCACACCCTCTCTTTCAGCCATGCCCTCTCACAGCCACTCCCTCTCTCTCAGCTACATGCCCACTCTCAGACACATGCTCTCTCAACCACACCCTCTCTCTCAGCCACATCCTCTCTCATCCATGCCCACTCTCAGGCACACCCTCTCTCAGCTACACCCTCTCTCTCAACCATGCCCACTTTCTCAGCCACACCCTCTCTCTCAGGCATGCCCTCTCTCAGGCACACCCTCTCTCAGCCACACCCTTTCTTAGCCACACCCTCTCTTTCAGCCATGCCCTCTCACAGCCACTCCCTCTCTCTCAGCTACACCCTCTCTCATCCATGCCCACTCTCAGACACATGCTCTCTCAACCACACCCTCTCTCTCAGCCACATCCTCTCTCATCCATGCCCACTCTCAGGCACACCCTCTCTCAGCTACACCCTCTCTCTCAACCATGCCCACTTTCTCAGCCACACCCTCTCTCTCAGGCATGCCCTCTCTCAGGCACACCCTCTCTCAGCCACACCTTTTCTCAGCTACACCCTCTTTCTCAACAACACCCTCTGTCAGCGATGCCCGCTCTCTCAGCCATGCCCTCTTTCAGGCACACTCTTTCTCAGCCATGCCCTCTCTCGGCCACGTCCTCTCTTGACCATGCCCTCTCTCAGCTACACCCTCTGTTTCAGCCAAGGGCCTCTTTATGGAATTATCAACTTTATAAGATTTTAATTGAAATTCTGTTCATTTGTAAATTTACTGAAAAAGTGTATGTATTAAAAAAATTTTCTCCTATTCTATGCCATTGAATTACTAAAAGTTTCAATCATTACATATTTATATTTATATTAATTCTGAAATTCTTTATTTAAACCTCAGAGTCCTTGTTTTTTTTTTTAATTGAATGCATGTGAGTGAATGTATGAGTACAAAGTATTGAATAAGCAAATGTGCAGTTAGTGTCTGACTGTATGCTTACAATGCCTATGTTAGCAGCTACTGTAAAATCAATGACACACTGTTACACTAAGGAACTGCATGATTGACAGGAGAGACAAAAGTCCTTTCTGTACAAAACAAAGTCAAATTTAGCAACAGACATCATAGGCCTTTCACTATTTATCTGTCTGCTTATATCTTAACTCTCACCTATTTTTTGTTTTAACTATTAAATCCTCTCCCATCTCACCTGATGAGCAGGTTGGGCAACAGGCAGATTGACAGCTTCATTAGGGCAGCATGCCTCCAGGTTCTGACCTCATCACTTCATGCTTGGGGCGCAGCTCCGCACCTGAGCTGTGTGATGCTTGCCACTGGGTTCAAGTTCAGGCTTGGAGAGGTGAGATTCCACACATTCTGCCCTGTGGGCTTTTCCTAAATTTCTCTCCGATCCTCTGACTGGAAGGCTCTAAACATGTCAAGACATTTGCTCATAACTTTCTTGAGCATAATGACTGTATAGCTAATGGCCGGATTAAATTTCAGTTCTAACTGCGTGATACCAGGAGGGTTTAACTATGTTTAACTGTGTAATGTTTCTTGTTTCTAGGCACTGTGGGTAGGTCAGGAGTTGGCAGCATTAAAATGACAAGAGTAATGAGGAAGGAGAGGCACTACTCAACACTCGTAAATACCACACTGAATCAGTAGACTTTTATAATGTATTCAAGGAGAGTTTGTTAATAGGTCAGACAAAGGCTCACTGTTTTTGTGCCACAGACTGAGTAGCTATCTATCTATCTATCTATCTATCTATCTATCTATCTATCTACATGTACATACATTTATCTACCCATATCTATAAACCTGAAGACATCATCATCAGACGCTCAGCCCAGTGTTGCACTATTTCAACTCCAATCCAGAAAATAAACTTCAGATGCTCATGTTTTAGTTACCATAAGGGCCATCAGTGATGTTGCGTTTAAAGGTGTGGAGTCTGCATAAGGCTTCCGATCTTTCTTGGATGTTGATGAATGAGCATATGGAGTGCTGGGGAGGTTATTGCAACATTCTGGGCTCAGTATACTCGGTCAGGTTCAAAAGGTTTGGCAGAGGACTACAGCTCCCACAGTGTGTGCATGGGGAGGCATGTTTTTATATCTTGGTGGGGGAACAAAATTCCCACAAGGACAGGAATATCTGACCATATCGCCGGTCACCACAATAAAAACTGCCTTTTTTCCATACAAATGTTGCAGCTTTTATTTTAAAAACTAAAAGAACCAAAGCGTTACTGAGGTTAAGGTTTAAGTGCAAGCTAATTTGCTGCATTAATAATTATTGCAAAATAATAATAACAATAACAATAATAATAATAATAATAATAATTCCCTCTTCTCATATTCTCTCTTCATATACACGAACCCACTGTCTTAAAACAATAGTGTTTTTTTCAGCTGAATCTCTCAGAAGATGTGTGATTACTATGGAAAATCATTTGAAAAGTAATCTCAACAGCTGCCCATAGATCTCCATTGTAAGCTTTTCTTTTTGTTTCTCAGTATTGAGAAATGCGATGAACCTCTTGTCCATTGTACTCACTATACTACAGCTATGGTAGACAGGGATTCTTTCTGTAAAGCATTAAGGTGGCATGTCTCATATCTGGGGAATATTTTAACCTTCTTGTTCCTGCTTCTTGTTCTGCTTCAGTTTGATAATCCAGACCCAGATGTGACCTCCACCTTGATCGCAGACTGACCAAGCACCATGGAACGCTGCCCCTAACACATACAGACCCACTACTCCCCCTGTACTGCAGTCCTGCGAAATTCTGACAAAACAATTTAAGAGCAGGAGAGAAACATCACTGAGCTGAAAAAAATGAAGGAAGAAGTCAGTGACAAGGAGTAAAATGAAAGGCAGAAAGAAAAACAGAAAGTCTACCATTCAAAATTCTCTGACACCTAAAATCATAGTAATGCACATCAGCACTCTTTGAAATAATAATAATTACAATAATTGTTCAATAATTGTTGCCTAATAGCAGCACTAACTACAACTAAAACATCTGAACTCATAGCTGAAGCTGCTCCGAAGCCAACTCGTAACTAAAAGGAACTATAAATCAAGAAGAAGCATATACTGAACATTAAGACGGGTCATTCTTTATGTTTCACACATTAAAAGCAGGGTTTCATTAGCACTGAGGAGAGAAAGAAACTGCAGACCACCAGCATTAATCACCAGATCCTGCTTCTGTTCAGAATGTTTGCAGTGGTGGAAAAATACTCAAATAACTTCATTACTATATGTAAGTATTATTTGAATGTATTTGTACTCTTACTTAATGACATTTCCAAGAAAAAAAAAATCTTTATATTTGATGTTTTTATTTAGACATTCAAATGCCTCTTCTTCTCTCATCTAATCAATGACTTTATGGTATACATCAATGAATGGGCTTCTGTGCATTTTTTACATTTGCATGCAGACATCTGCATTGAGCTTTTCATGCTACTCAGTGTAGTTAATGCTATGAATTTGGATAACCCACTGGACTGCAGTGTTGACTTGAGGATGAGCACCACTGGCCCTACCTAAGTAAAATATTTCAATACACTGGAGTTAGCAAATATTTGTTTAAAATTCGTCATCTCCTTTGCCTCCTCTGCTGAAAAAAAAACAATAGATACCATCACAGAAATTCTCATGGTTAACACTACAAATACCATTACAAACCATCAGCTGTCAACCATTAAAGCCATTAACAAATGTCAAAGGTGTTCTATTGGTCCTTAATGGTATCCACTAGACACAACATGCCACCAATAGAAGGCAACAAATTACCAGTAGAGACCCACAGGGACCATTACAGTCTCCATTAAAACCCATACAATTCCCATTATAACCATTAAAACCAAATTACAATTTCAAATTGTTTCAAATGATAAATTCTGTGAGGGTTTCTATTGTTTTTTGGGGTTTTTTCAGCAGGGTAATCAAAGAGAGTAATGACTATAAGAACACAATAATAAATAACTTTGATTAAGGCAGGGTGTAATTTCCACCACCGGAAATAAATAAATACACAGACCACCCGGCTATGCTTCACGAACCCTTGACCCCACTTTGAGGACCTCTGATATAACCATCCTGGTCAGGGAAACGATCTCAGAAAAACACTAGTCACGATGTGGGAATACGGCCCGGATCATCAAACGGGACCATGTCCACACACAGCCACATCCACATTCAGACACAGGGGACATTTACAATCACCAATCCACTTACTGGCATGTTTTTCGGGAGGTAGCATGAACCTGGAGATCCCAGAGGAAAACCCACGCAGGAAGAACACGGGGAGAACACGGGGAGAACGTGTGAAACTCAGGATCAAACCCAGGACCATCGAGCTGTGCGCTCATACTCTGTTCTGAGAAACGCTGGACAAAATGAGACACAGTGAAGAGGCAGATGAAGTATGGGACTAAAACAGAGGGCTTGAGTACAGGACGAAAAAGAGACACAGAGCAAACAAAGCGATACACTTCATGTAGGTGTTTAAATGCAACAGATCGAGGATGAGACTAAAAGAGACAGATCAGCTAGAGACGTGTGAGACTAAACGAGAGAAAGATTGCGACAAATGTCAAGTACAGAACTAATATACACACTAATTGAGACATCAAGTAGAGGTCTAGACTGAGTATGGGACTAAAAGAAACAGTGGTGGAAAATGTGTGTGTGTGTGTGTGTGTGTGTGTGTGTGTGTGTGTGTGTGTGTGTGTGTTTCTGTGGGAGAATTGGAAGGAGAAAAAGGACCGCTGGTCAAACATAGAGACGTTAACCATGGCACTCTTCCCTGTTCCTCCCCGGCAGAGCTGTATCAAATATTCTATCAGATTATCCTCCAATTTGTGCCCGAGCTGGACCCTACGTGCCTGCTGCACCTCGTTGAGGAAACATTTACTCTGCCACCATCTGTCCGCGTGATAGGACATATTGGAAATCAAAGCAGGGGTCAGTGGAGAGCAGAGAGTTGACTCCTGATGGCCCCCGATCCATCCGGCCTTCCGGAGAAAAAACTCAGCTGGGACGTGGCTTCACCAGCACCATATGGTGCGAGTGGATGATGAGGGGAGAGACAGAGAGAGAGAGAGAGAGAGAGAGAGAGAGAGAGAGAGAGAGAGAGAGATGGCAGGTATGTGCACACACACATGTACACACAGCTGGCACAGTTACGCACCTACTGTAAAGGTTGGACAAACAAACTCACGGGGCTCAAGGCTCACGGGGGTGCAAATAAAATAACTTCCTGTCAGATGGACACGTGGTTTCAGTGGCCTCTAGAGAAAAGCAGTTATCACATCATGTGGTCGTATAAGATACACCGAGTGATGTCACGCTGAATTCTCAAATCTGATTGGTCAGAAGGTGTTCAAAACATGCAAGTCATGAGTTAAACTACACATTACTCTCGACTCCCTGGTTCTGCTTTCCTGTGATTGCTTAGGCAATAATTGTAGCGCATCTGTGAACGTGTGGCTCACTGAGTCTGGGTGCTTGGCCCCCGAAAATGCTGCTTGCTGCTTTAATTAACTTTGGGGTGGTAACATTAACTCTGTTTCATGCTGGGTCACATTCATCCTATCCTCTCATTGATTACATTCCTATCTCAAGAGTTGGTTCTATGTAGAACAGTGTGCTTTTTATTTATTTATTTATTTTATTTATTTATGAGACAGGGTTCCAAGTAGAAACCCAAGTTGGAAGCTAGGAACCCTATCCAACAAACCCTTAAAGAACCTTTGAAGAAACATTTTTCCTAAGAGTGTACGTATGAAACAGGGAATTGAGCGGTACCACCTTGGTATTTGGTAGACAATAAAAGGGTTCTGAAAGGGTTATATAAAGAGTTCACTGAATAATCAGGGGTTTTATTTTGGAACAGTCTCTTTTGCGTAACACTTTGTTGTACTGTAGGGTTCTCCATAAAACCTTAAAGGGGAGAGCGTCCCCTTAGGAGAGCGTCCCCTCGGGAGTACCACCTACTGGGGGTACAACAATGGACGGCTCTGTTTAGAACCTTGTTTCTGAGTGCAAATGCAGCAACTGTAATAAAACCCTCCATGTTTTAAATAGCCTTTGCCACGACGCTCTCACCTCCAACGGTTTCAGGCGTGTCCGAGACAGGCTCATGCCCGCTGACTAATTATATTAACAAAGTGTGTGTGTGTGTGTGTGTGTGTGTGTGTGTGTGTGTGTGTGTGTGTGTGTGTAAATGCCTTCACTTCCACTTCTGTTCCATTAGCCATCCTGGACAACTGCTTCAAGCTAATATCAAGTTCATTAGCAAAGTATAACAGCTGCTATCAGAACAAACGAGGCCAAAAAAAAAAAAAACCCCCAAAAAAAACCTCAACCTCAACTATTTCCAACAACAAGGCTACAAACAATGCCATCACCTGCTCCCCCTCTTCTGCTGCTGATATTTTGTCCATGCTGTCATCCATCTGATCGAAAATTACTCAGAAATATCTCAAGTCTTCCCAGGGAATAATGGGCCAGCACTGCTCCAAGTCTATCAGGCAGACGGAGGGATTGAGAGAGCGAGCGCAACCTGATGAGGTTGGAAATTTCTCGTTTCTTAATTAAAGCTCATTCCGCATGCCGGTTCCAGTTGGTTTGGATAATTAGCCAGTGCCTGGCTCTGATGAGAAGGAACCGTGCTGCTATATTGACTGGCATATGCTGCGTCTGCCGTGGGGGAGATCAGGAACAGAGCGCCCGCGGTGGTGGTGGTGGTGGTGGTGGTGCATATTTTGGAACTCCGTGTGGAAAAAAAAAGGACATGAGATAATTAGAGAGATTCTGCTCGAGGTCCAGCCTTCCTGTGAAGAGCCGGTGAAAAATAGCTGCCAGAAGGAAGTGCAAGAGTGTTAGATTTCCTCAGTTTAAACGCTCACCACAGGGCAATGGGCCCATAAGCAACAACCATAATGAGGTTGTTCACTGACAATACACTCGCAAACTGCAAGACTATTATTCTTTTCTTTCAGCCTCTAGTGTGAGAGGGATGGTAATTATGTCTTAAAGCGGTTAGGGGTGATTTCAGAAGACGCTAATGCTGCTAATTGCAGCCAAACACATTAACTGGGAGATCAAGTGCCTCATGGAGCCAATGATGGGCTTTTTCCTCATCACACACAATGCAACCTGGGTTTCAGGTTTCCCGCTTGTAATCTATGCCCAAATTATCAACATGTTTCCTGTCAGATATATGGCATCTCACATTGCTAGTGATAGACATGCTAAGACTACGTTAAGATGTTTAACAAAAGAACAACGTAGCCATCGTCCACTAAGAGGGCAGATAAAGACTAATATGGGGGCGGAACTGAATGTACGATAGACGCTGTAGTCTGTAATGGTCACTCCATGGACTCCGTGTTCCATACACTGGAGAAAAAAAGTGTGCCATAAACACACACACAGCATTAACTAACTCACTAATCACACTATTATTTGACCTGCATCAAAATAACTGAGCGATAAACCAAACACGAGTTACTATAGAAACGACTTCACAAAATGATGAATCTGTTCTTTGACTTGTGAAAAGTCTGAGGAGACGTTGCCATAGTAACTCGCAGTGTTCCTTAGCGAAGCGAGGGTGTGCGTGAGATTAAAATTAAACGACACAGTACATATCGTGTGTTTTCGTAAAACTAGGGTACATTATTTGTACATTACCTGGGATTTAAATTACATTACTATGGGATTAAAATAGTTGTGTTTTCTCTGTAAAATGGCACATCTGGAAAATATTCAGTAGTATACAGGGTGTAGTGAAGGACACAACTGGATTTGGTGAAATGTTTTTAGTTAACTGTTGTTTTATGGCTTTCACTCATAAGTAAAAAAAAAAAAAAAAAAAAATCGAACTATTCAGTCTCTCTCCCTCTCTCTCTCTCTCTCTCTCTCTCTCTCTCTCATATATATATATGTATGTTATTTTATATTTATGATAAACATAATTTTTAATAATAGGACTGGTCTAAATTGACAAAAACTTTTGATTTGATTTAGCCAAGCTCTAAGCAGTAACCTAGGGTACCTTTAAGGACTATTAATTGTTTGTACGAGAAACGTATTTATCGTGTAGGAGAGTCTGCAGAAGGGTTTTTTTGTTATTAAGTAGTAACTACAAGGCATAACATAACATAGCTTCATTACCCAAGCAGGGTCAGTTTGATAATAGATTCATAAAACTTAAAGGGTCGGTTGGTAATATTTAAACATGACCCTAGACCTGTAATAATCATATAATTTAAAAGAGACTACAGAAAAACAGTAAGCCACAATATTAATATATAATGGATCTGGCTAGTTTTGTGGGGATTTTTTTTTTTTTTTTGGACTTTGTTTACATTTTTCTGGGCCAGAAATGAGCTCCGCCCTCAGCCTCTTTTTCTTCAAAACAATTTCCTGCCAACAGACAGGAGGGCTGGAAAAAATGACTCCATGACATTCGAAGTCACGAGTGCTGAGTCTCATCTAAACAGTCAAGCTGAATATTTTGAAAGGGAATGTCTATAGTAGGTGCCTTGCTTTTGCATGACATTTATTTTATTTTTTTTTTACAAGCATTTTGTTTCATAAAGTTCCTAATGAACGGTGACATCCTCACGGTCAAGGTTTGTGGGATGTCGTTCTCCACTCCGCTTCTCCGTGATGGTGGCGGGCGATGGCGCTGCGGATGTCTTCCTCCTGGCAAATGAGGAAGCCGCTCAAATGATCCTGAATGTCTGCGGGGTGATGGAGCTGTCAGGGTGCGGGAATGAGAGAGAAACAGAGGAATACGTGAGGATGAGCCTCTCATCAATCACCCGCTAGCCATGTGTGTGCGAGGGGGGGGTGAGAGAGAGAGAGAGAGAGAGAGAGAGAGAGAGAGAGAGAGAGAGAGAGATGCAGCTGCTGAACCCTCATCAGACATGACAGGTTGACGGTGAGTGAAATGACCCTGAGCGTCTGGGATGCAGGTTAGATGAGGCTGTGTTTTGCCCGAACGTGAGCACACACTGACAATGTAATTCCTTTCACTACTCTTTTTTTTTATTGGTTGTAACGAGGAAGGCAGCGACTGGCATAACTGACAAAGCACCTCAAACTCGAAAGGTGTGACAATAAAAACACACCAGGCGTTCAGTTTGTGTTTGCTGACACGATGAAGACCTGTATTTAATCGTCTCTAAAGACCTTTTTTTTTTTTTTTTGCTTTAGCATTAAGAAGTGTAATACAGGAAGTCAGTCCCTCCAGGAGTTCGTGATTTCGCGATTGCCGAAATGAACGCAAAATCAGCGATATTTCAAAATGACCGCAGATTTTCTGCAGTTTCGGGGCGAAGACGCGCCGCGTGACGTCGTCAAGACGCGCCATGTGACGCGCCGAAGCCCTCTTCGATTCACGTGCGTCGAACACGAGTACAGCTACACGGCCTCGTTCTGTAAAAAAAAAAAAAAAAAAAAAAAAAAACCACAAAAAAAATTCCACAAATTGTATCACAAGTTTTTGAAAAAAAGCCGCAGCAATGTCGAGCGTTTTCGGCCGAGACGATCGCACAAAAACTTTGAAATCCTGAAATAAGTAAGGAATAAAACACCTGTTGCATGCCTCTTATAGAAAAATAAGGAAACGTTCTCACCTCATACATTATTTTCTTACAACAGCACGTCCCAAAGCATTCCTCTGACACCACAGCACTTTTTATCTATTTATAGTTACGTCTAAAGTTGTGGAGCTAGTTCTTGTTATCACTTACGTTATAGCAGCTATAAATGGTCATTCTCTCTCTCTCTCTCTCTCTCTCTCTCTCTCTCTCTCTCTCTCTTTAAGTAATAAAACAAAAAATAAGACCAACTCCTCCATCATGAAGACACTCGGAATGGCTGTTACACCGGAGACTCCTTCCGAAAAATTTTATCCAAACATCTCCTTACAGAAAACAGTGACACATGTTTTAATCCGTTTATGGGGGCACATCCATCGTGCAAGCCTCTTTGTCGGTTGTTACTATAGAAACGGTAGAGTAGAGGAACACATGTGCATGACAGGAGATCAGTGTGTGTGTGTTTCTGAGGGGGTCTCGAGAGATGTAGAGCACTGCGGGAGAACCTCAGACGCTTTGCCCGAAGGTTAAATCTACACCAAAGTCAAGGATGAAAGCCGCGGTCCTGCAGCCTCCACTCTTTTAGAGAGTGTGTGTGTGTGTGTGTGTGTGAGAGAGAGAGAGAGAGAGTGAGCGAGAGAGAATGAAAGAGAGAGTGTGTCTAGTCGTCTTGAGTGCCACGGTATTAATCTAAAATGAACTGAAATGAAATTTTTTGTAACATCACCCCGTAACTGCCACGTCGCAGGTGTTTCTCGTCCGTCGCTCTCCAGCAGTGGCGCCCGAGGACGTCTTCCTCCCGGAGCGCCTCCGCTCCGTCCCGGGAACCGATTTTTATACCTCTGTCGGAAAATTGAGAGTCAGATGGGGATTTAAAAAAAAAAAAAAAAAACACGAAGTGGTGGAGAAATGAAATGAAGAAGACGGAAAAGAACTGTTTAAAAGTAGGCTAAGCACCATTTAGCAGAGTTTGTGATGAAGTTAAAGTTTGAGTCGTGATATGAGACATGCTGATGAAACAGCGAGGCAGACACACACTGCCACTGCGCACTATACACACAGATCAGCCATAACATTAAAAATACCTGCCTAATATCGTGTATGTCCTCCTTGTGCTGCTAAAACGGCTCTGACCCATCGAGGCACGGACTCCACAAGACCTCTGAAGGTGTGCTGTGGTGTCTAGCACCAAGACCTTAGCAGCAGATCCTTTATGTCCTGTAAGTAACGAGGTAGGGCCTCCATGGATCAGACTTGTTTGTCTAGAACATCCCACAGACGCTCGATCGGATTGAGATCTGGGGAATCTGGAGGCCGAGTCAACACCTTGAACTCTTTGTCAGGTTCCTCAAACCGTTCCTGAACCGTTTTTGCATTGTGTCAGGACGCATTATCCTGCTGAAAGAGCCCACTGTGATTAGGGAAGTAGATTTTCCACAGATTTGGGCCTAGACGTGTCATGTGACGTCATCACAACTCTCATTCAGTCAAAACCCTCTTCGATTCAGGACTACAGCTAAAAGTTCTTAAAAAAGTTAAAAAGTTAAAAGTTCTCATTTACCAACTGCAAAAAAAAAAAAGCACACACACACAAAAAAAAAATGTAAATTGCAAATTTAGAAGAAAACCGCAGCAAAATCAAACACTTCTGAAGGCAACGATCACGCACAAAAAACCCAAACCTCTGCGGAATCCTGTACGGACTGATTAATCGAGTATGTTCAAGACTGCATTTAGTTCAGAGAGTAAATCTACAGTATATCTACCAATAAAAGTCAATCAAGCGTAGTGCTTATACTTCCTTATCTCTACTGTTAATATAAAATCCTCATTCACTTCCTGTTTATTATGCCCTGGTGTAACTTTTCCAGCATGGACGCGCTGACTGATTGGCGTTTTTAATCAGAAACCGTTCCTCATCCTCATCATCTTCTGCTGAAACCTCCTTCCCTCAGCGCAGACGTTAAATCCTGCGACAGGGCGGCATCTCTGCGGTTGCTGACAGAATGTTAATTACTCCTGACTCATTTGAATAATTCATGCATCCTAATTAGCGCACTAGCCCCCGACATGTTTTTTTCGAACGGTGGCTCTCATCGTCTCTCCTCCTTCCCTCCCTCGCTCCCACCCACCCACCCTCCTGTTTTTCGATCCCTCCCT
>JANDJT010000169.1:28794993-28805668 GCA_024331685.1 Stegophilus panzeri | reverse complement strand
AGGGTCCCGTTCAGTGATAAATGCTACGTGCATAACATAAAATGTATACAATGTAATAACAATCTAGGTTAGTTATTGTTTTGTTATCTACTTGGTATACACTGAGGGCATCAGTCTGTTCTCTAGCCTTTATATTATAGTATTGAGTTATATATTAATGGATGTCAATGGCCAAGAGTGAGCTCAGCGTGAACTAAAGTAAAAAAAATCAAACAGGCATAAATTAGTACAAGCTAAAATGATTTTTGAGTTGAATTTGAGTTGAATGGACACACTGGAATATCAGTCTTGGCCATTGGTTATACTAAAGTTCACTAAGGCATCTACTTTAACAGTCTCTCTCTCACATACACACATTCACCACAGTGACTATAATACCTGATATCTTTTCTGCTTCTCCATCTTTCTCTTCTTCCTGTCTCTTTCTCTCCCTGTGAGATCCTTGAGAGTTTTAAAAAAAAATGTGCTGCCGTATTGCGGGCCTCTTTGTCTCCCTTCTTTCCTTCCTATTCACGTTTTTCTGACTCACCCTCTCACCACTCATTCTTTTGTTGAGCCGTGTTTGCTGTAGTTGTGTAAATGGCGCTGCTATGAAGGGGCCAAACCAGACCCCTGATAAAGCAGGCATTAGGCAGCTGTGAGGCCCCGGAGAGCTCAAACATGACGCCACTGAGTAAACTCTGCACGGGGCCTCTTCTTACGCTGCACTGTTTTTACGGCTCGGGTGGAACAGGGTTCATATTTGCAGAA
Organism: Stegophilus panzeri; assembly: GCA_024331685.1. NCBI lineage: Eukaryota > Metazoa > Chordata > Actinopteri > Siluriformes > Trichomycteridae > Stegophilus > Stegophilus panzeri. The sequence continues at coordinate 28,804,918 of JANDJT010000169.1, read as the reverse complement.
GGGGGGGGTGATGTGGTTCATGTGCTCGAGCTTATCACAAGATCCTGAAGCTGCCTTTGCCGTCTATTTTTTGCATAGCACTGCTATTACAGACATACCTTTGTTTTTTACTCCAATTTTCAAGGACTTGCATTTTCTAGGACTCTCTGAGGTACAAATCTGTAAATAAAAGATTTATTGTTTAATCATAATGTTAATCTCAGCAACAATTCAAAGCAACAATGCATGCTTTCATGTATTCATAGATATCAGTTTTGCCTAAAAGGCATTTCAAAACTAGTTTAACTTGCTTTAATGTCAGGACCCCTTTCTGCACCACCTAGTGGACGTGTGTGAAAGTGTTTTTTTCTCCCTTCACTTGGTGCCTCTGATATTCACACACAGCCTGATACTCATGTTTGTCAAGTTATCAAATAGTGTTATTTGAGGAGAAGTAAAGATTTTTTTTTCCTTTTCTGGGAAATCACTCAAGTCAGTGTGATATCCAATATGGACATTGTATAAAAAGCTTTCTTACACACAGTTAACGAAAAAAAGTTAATTTTGTCCATGTGCATTTCTTCACACATTCATGTGCTGTTATAAATCTATTAACACTAAAGACACACACTACAATGATATACACATGAAAGCAGGATTCAAGATTCTCTCTCTATTTTTTTTTTTTTATCTCTATCCTGATGATGAAATAAGTATGCCTTCAGTTATAAAGGGCTAACGTTATGGGGGACAGACACATACCATCCATGCAAAGTGAGTCATAGCCTAAGCAGCCAGGAACTATTTAATGAACATGTGTTAACCCAACAGGATTTCTGATTTCTGGATTTTAGAGCCATAAAATATGTATACAGTTATATCTTGAGTGCATTTAAAATATCAATTCAGTCACTTTTTAAACCAGTACCTGATGATTCTGAATTGCATCTTTCAGCATCCTTGTCTGAGATTCAGATAGCAAGTTATCTTGGTTGTTAAAGTAATTGGTGATTTTATTCCAACACTGAGCAGATCATCCATCTGATAATATCTAGCCACATATTTTATTCAATGCAACATGAAATCATCTCTGTCAAATTATTGGCATTGAAAATGCATTATTTCTAATGAATTAACCTTTCTATACAGTGATATACCGCCATAACATTAAAACCACATGCTTAATATTGTGTATGTCCCCTTTGTGCCATCAAAACAGCTCTGGCCCGTCAAGGCATGGACTCCACAAGACCTTTGAAGGTGTGCTGTGGTATCTTGCACCAAGACGTTAGCAACAGATCCTTTTAGTACTAGAAAATCCTGTTAGTTGTAAGTTGCGAGGTGGGGAGTCAATGGATCGGACTCGTTTGTCCAGCACATCCCACAGATGCTTGATCAGATTGAGATCACCTTGAACTCTTGTTCTTCAATATGTTCTTCAAACCATTTCAAAACATGATTCATCAGACCAGGGGTCAGGGGCCAGGGGTCCGCTTGGGCACTCTGCAGTTATCTGCAGCTATGCAGCAAGCTGCAATGCACTGTGTTCTGACCCCTTTCTATCATAGCCAGCTTTAACTTTTTCAGCAATTTGTGCTACAGTAACTCTTCTTCTTCAGCTTCATTGGTTACAAGTTTCATTTCGCATTAAATATAAAACAATGCTGCTTGCATTTAAGTCACTTCACAGTTTGGCACCTCACTATCTTAATGAACTACTACTCCCCTACAGCCCAACCCACTTGCTCAGGTCCTGCAGGTCCGGACTCTTCTCTGTCCCTAGATCTTGTCTCTCTACCATGGGTGGCAGGTCTTTCAGTGTAGTACGACCCAAGATTTGGAATTCACTCCCTCTGACTCTTCACACCATCAAAATTATCTAAACTTAAAATGTATTTGTTTTCTCAGTGCAATTTGTCTTGATGTGCTGCTATGTACAGTATTTAACTTTCAGTGACTGTACTATCTGTATTGTGTTTTTCATTTTTTGTGTTTGGCCATGACTGTTCATTGTTTATGTATTATTGTTTTGTATTAATATTGTAAAGTGTCCTTGAGCTCTGGAAAGGTGCTATATAAATTAAACAAATTATTTTATTATTATTATTATTCTGTGGGATCAGAACAGACAGGCTAGCCTTCTTTCCCCATGTGCATCAATGAGCCTTGGGTGCCCATGACCCTGACACCAGTTCACCGGTTGTCCTTCTTTGGACCACTTAGGGTAGATACTAACCACTGCATACCGGGAACACCCCACAAGACCTGTCGTTTTGGACATGCTCTAACCCAGTTGTCTAGCCATCTCAATTTGTCAGAGTCGCTCAGATCCTTACGCTTGCCCGTTTTTCCTGCTTGCAACACATCATTTTTGCAAACTGACTGTTCACTTGCTGCCTAATACATCCCACCTCTTAACAGGTGCCACTGTAACGAGATAATTAGTGTTATTCACTTCACATATCAATGGTTTTAATGTTATGGCTGATTCATAGTACAGTAACACTAATTTACACAGCAGTTCTCTGTCAATTTTCAGATAAAAAAAATATATAATCAATAACATGTTGTGATTGTTGCCTTGGTTAATATTGATTGCTGACATTTAAATTGATCCACTTGATCCTCTATACTTGCAGAAATCCACTTAGGCTATACTTAGTAGAAATAAATTATTTCTACTTAATTACTATACGACAGAGATTAGTAATGTTTTATGTTATGGGACATGTAAGGGGTTAAAAAAGGTCTTGTTGCTCTCCAGTTATGTATCAATAAAATAAAAAAATTTACAAGACATTATTAAACAAATAACAGGACTTTAACTAATCCCTCATAGGTGTTAACCTGAGATCAATTAAGATGAACCGAATCCCCTGATAAAGGCCCGGAATAGTTTTAAGGGGTGTCTTGTATTACATGTCCATTTCAAACACCAGGGTTATTCTAATATTAATTGTCCATATCCCTTGCATAATTTGATGTCACCAAAGATCATTCAGTTCATGCAAACATTAAAAGAGAAAGAAGCACAGTTTTGCTTTCCCTGTATGGACAGGGGGTGAATGCTGAGGCCCTCTAGGCTCAGTGAGTTATAGTGGGAAGCGTGGAGTGTAAACACATCTAAACAAGTGTCAGCCAGGTTCCTGTGCTTTACCACGGCCTGCTGGAGTACAGCGCTATTGTACACATGGCACCGTTACCACGGCAATGACGCCAAGCTCTGGATCCTGTCGCAGCTCAATAGAGAGTAATGGGCTGTCGGGGGACACGGAGCGGATGGACTTCATCCTCACCGCCCCCTATGCGCTTAATTGGAGTCGGATAGTGGCCAAAGTATAGACCGTTTTCTTTCAAAAGCGCCAGATTTTCTAAACACGTGCTCTTGTTGAACAGTTTGAAAATGCAGATGTGTGTGTGTGTGTGCGTGCATGTGTGTGTTTCAAGGGAACAGCCTTTTGGGTTCAGATACATCTCCCACTGAAAGAACAGCCTTTGAAATAAGGTACAATGCTGTAGTGTGACCTCTGTTTCAAAGAAAATAGAAAAAAAAATTATGGGACAACAGATTATAGTTTTTTTCCTAGTTAAACATCAATAAGGGCTACATTATTATCATAGTGCATGAAATATCATCCTGTCTCCATAACCTGTCTTCTACAACAAGGATAGGAATATGTGACAGGTTTGAGCTTTGACTTCTTACAAATATTTAGATTTTTTTTTTTTTTTTTTTTTACAAAAACTATAGCTTTTTTTTTTTTTTTTTTTTTAAACTTACAGACAAAATGTTTCTTTTTCGTTACCTTTGTTGTTTGCATTTATGTGTATTACAGTATTGCAAATTTGATTAATAATATTGTGACATTTATAAGTTGACTGCTTCATGATTAATATTTGTATCACTCCTGAGTATTAGTACTTATTCAAGTATATCATATTTTTATATATTATATTTTTCCTCTCCTACCTGCATAGAAGTAAATTCTGGTTTATGTAAATTCTATTTTTATGTCACAGACAATCGAAAAAACTGCACGTTGTACTGTGTATGGTTGTGTATGGGACCAATAAAATTTGAATTTGAATTCATATTTAACTGTCACTTTCTGTGTAACTCTGTATATAGTAGTCTCTTTTCTATTTACAACTACTCAGACTTGTGTCTATTCAGTTGGTAGAAACTCAATGTCTTGCAGGTTTTGGTTTGCTTTAAGGCCTCAGTGGTTGATTTTCTATTCTGTTTTGCTGGTAAGTCTCTTTAGATAGCATGACTGTTTATTTAGCCTCCAGAACCCTTGAGCCCTGAAAAAGAGCATCTCTTGTACACACAGCAAAATATATTCATTTGACAAGGAATCTCAGTTGGTTCCTCCGTTGCACTGGTTTTGCGAAACATGTAATTAGATGTGTCAACAATGCTGTGATATGCTTGTCTGGATTCTAGATTGTGCTAGGTTCACCTCTCAATAAAAGCGAGCATTGCAAAACATTCTGTGCTCTGACTGGAGCTGTATTAGAATGATAAGTGAATAAACACTGATTGTGAATGCAAACAAATCCAAGAGCACTAGTTCCCAGGACTGGGCAACCCCCTCCCCCCTACAGTTTCGACCTACAGTACATTTGTGCTTGAAAATTTGTGAACCCATTAGAGTTTCCTATATATCTGCATAAATATGACCTAAAACATCATCAGATTTTCACACAAGTCCTAAAAGTAAATAAAGAGAACCAAATTAAACAAATGAGACAAAAATATTATACTTGGCAATCTATTTATTTAGGAAAATTATCCAATATTACATATCTGTGAGTGGCAAAAGTATGTGAACCTTTGCTTTCAGTATCTGTGTGACCCTCTTGTGCAGCAACAACTGTAGCTAATTGTTTCCAGTAACTGTTGATCGGTCCTGCACATCGGCTTAGAGGAATTTTAGCTCATTCCTCAGTACAGAACAGCTTCATCTCTGGGATGTTGGTGGGTTTCCTCACATGAACTGCTCACTTCAGGTCCTTCCACAACATTAACTTTATTCCTCTTTAACCATTCTTTGGTAGAACAACTTGTATGCTTGGGGTCATTGTCTTGCTGCATGATCCAGTTTCTCTTGAAATTCAGATCACAGACAGATGTCCTGACATTTTCCTTTAGAATTTGTTGATATAATCCAGAATTCATTGTTCCATCAATGGGGGCAAGTCGTCCTGATCCTGATGCAGCAAAACAGGCCCAAACCATGGTACTATTACCAACATGTTTTACAAATAGGATAAGGTTCTTATACTGGACTGCAGTGTTGTCTTTTCTCCAAACATTATGGTTCTCATTTAAATAAGAAAGTTCTATTTTGGTATCATCTGTCCACAAAACATTTTTACAATAGCCTTCTGGCTTGTCCATGTGATCTTTAGCAAACTGCAGAATTGCAGCAATGTTCTTTTTGGAGAGCAGTGACTTTCTCCTTGCAACCCTGCCATGCACACCATTGTTGTTCAGTGTTCTCTTGACACATGAGCATTAACAGTAGCCAATGTGAGAGAGCCATTTACACTCATGTGAAAAAATAAATTTACCCCATGGAAATTGTTGGTTTTTTTTGACACATTTGAACAAGCAAACATTTGATCATCTTTGAAAGAGTGCATGTTAATAAAGGTGATACACTATATCAAATGACACATAAAATTGACATTTTGTAGTAATTTTCACAATTTAAATTAACAACAACAACAACAACAACAAAAAACAGATCAGTCACATGGAAAAACTAAGTACACTCCTACATTTATCACACCTTCAAATCCATAAAATTAAAGTTTGGTGTTCAAGATTGGATGCCAATGATTAGAACCTGCTTAGGGAGTGCAGGTGGAACCTGTCTTATTTATACCCCTCTCATATCTAGTGTCATGTGTTCCCTTTGCTATTGAGGTGTGTGGTGTTATCCTGCCAAGATATAAAAGCGCTCTGTAAGGCCTTCAGAAAAAAAGGTTGTGGATGCATATGAGTCTGGCAAGGGATTTAAAAATATCTCCAAATTATTTGAAATACAACATTCCACTGTAAGGAAAATCATCTACAAATGGCGCAGATTTCAAATGACTATCCCAGCAAATTCAGCCCAAGAGCAGACCATCTGATGCAAAAAGAAATCTCCAAGAACCCCAAAATTTCATCACAGGATCCACTAGTAAGTCTTACAACTGTTGGTGTCAAAGTTTTGCATTCAGAAAAAGATTTCACAAACTTGACCTGCATGGGAGGAAAAAGCCTTTTCTGTCTACAAAGAACATTAGAGCAAGACTATAGTTTGCCAATGAGCATATAGGCAAAGACCAGGCCTTTTGGAATAATGTGCTCTGGACAGACGAATCAGATACAATTGTTTGGCCACAGTAACAGCAGATATGTTTGGCGCTGACTAAAGAATGCTTGATGATAATATGAGGACATCTGTCCGAAAGTTGAAGTTGAACTGAAATTTGAATTTGATTTGAATCCCAGTGAAATGTTCTGGGGGATTTCAAAGGGGCAGTACATGCAAGAAAACCCTCAAACATCTTGCAACTGAAAGAATATTGCATGTAAGAGTGGTCAAAAATTCCAACAAGCCGATATCAGAGACTGGTGGGCAATTTTTCAAAATGCCTACAAGAAGTTATTTCTGCTTAAGGGGGCAATACTACCTTCTGATGCCAAGGGTGTACTTACTTTTTCCACAGAAGAATCAAAATCTATTGATATGTTTAATAAATGATTGAAAAAAAAAAAAAATTCCTGTGGTTTTGTTCAAGTATATCAACTTTATTAATAGGTACTGTTTCAAAGATGATAAAATGTTTACTTGTCCAAATATGTCAAAAAAGCCAACACTTTCCATGGGGTGTACATATTTTTTCACATGACTGTAGTTGCTTAGAAGTTACCCTTGATTCCTTTGTGAGCTCATGGACTATTCCATGTCTTTGTCTTGGAGTGATCTTTGTTGTTCGACCACTCCTGGGGAGGGTAACAATGGTCTCGAGTTTCCTCTATTTGTACACAATCTGTCTGACTGTGGATCAGCAGAGTCCAAACTATTTAGAGACTAATTTGTAACCTTTTCCAGCCTGATGAGTTTCAACAACTCTTTTTCTACGATCCTCAGAAATCTCCTTTGTTTGTGCCATGATACACTTCCACAAACATGTGTTGTGAAGATCAGACTCTGATAGATACCTGTTCTTTAAATAAAACAGGGCGCTCACTCACACCTGATTGTCATCCCATTGAAAACACCTGAGTCTAATTTCACCTTCAAATTAATTGCTAATCCCTGAAATTCGCATACTTTTGCCACTCACGGATATGTAATATTGGCTCATTTCTTCAATAAATAAATGTCCAAGTATAATATTTTTTGTCTCATTTTGTTTAATTAGGTTCTCTTTTACTTTTAGGACTTGTGTGAACATCTGATTATGATTTGGGTCATATTGATGCAAATATATAGAATATTCTAAAGGGTTCACAAACTTTTAAGCATCACTGTACAATAGATATATTATGGACATAAACATTGTAAAATAAATAAATAAAATAAATAAATAAAATGCAAAATAGTGCTAAATGAGACTCAATTTCACAGGTGAGCTTTCCACACTGATGTTGTTTTTACCTTTAAAAGAATGCAAAAAATCCCGGCCATCTGATCCCCCAAAACACATTCCCATCGAGGAAAGCAATAGTGATGATTATTTGGCATGAACTGTTCCTCTCAAGCTGTCAAAACACATTTACTTCAATGTACTGGAATGGCAAGTATTTTTCTGGGACTGCAACTTCCACTGGTATATCTTGTTAAATTGACATTCTCTGCTTTATCTTATTTGACCTGGTATTTATTACTGGTAAATATAGTCATATTTGGTGTGAACATATCGTAGGTCACTGCATGTAAGCCTCTATTTTGTATATGACTGCTATAAGACTGCTCACATACTCTATATCTACTATGTAGCCTGCTGTCTGATATATTTATGCTAAGTTACATCAACATGATCTCGTCAAAAGATGTTTTTTGCTACAATTTTTCTTGATGCCATGCCTAAATATAATCTTACTGCAGTACAGATTATTTTCTATCAGAAACTGCTAGGACCCATGTCATATATGTATAGGTTAATTCATAATTATTCAATTACAACACTGAATCAACCAATAAAAAACATTAAATCAATCAGTAAATGCTAATTAATCCCAATACATCATTGTACATCAATGTTTTTTAATACCATTAACATTTCGCAAGCAAATATAATATATTACATATACAAATCTTTTTAAGTACTACAAGTACAGATTTCAGTTCAGTACATTGCCCAGTTTACAAAATGCTCAGTATGAATTTAAATCAAAACTGAAAACACATGTCACTGTCACCTGAGGCTAACTTTGATTAATAGGTAAATGCTTTGCATGAAAAGTGTTGGGATAACATTTTTCATAGCAGATTTCACAAATTGTTCCTTTATATTTTTGTATTGCTTCTTCTAAATTCTTTGTTACAATGGTAATCATGTTGACCAATGTATTGCAAAGTACGAGAGAGAAACAAAATTGCCCAGATGCAGCAAAACATGCCCAAACCATGATACTAACATCACCATGTTTCACAGATGGGATGAGGTTCTTATGTTGGAATGCAGTGTTTTCTTTTCTCCAAACATAACTCTTCTCATTTAAACCAAAAAGTTATATTTTGGTCTCATCCATCCCCAAAACATTTTTCCTTCTGGCTTGTCCACTTGATCTTTAGCAAACTGCAGAAGGGCAGCAATGTTCTTTTTGGAAAGCAGTGGTTTTCTCCTTGCAAGAGAATGTGAGCGAGACCTTTAATTGCTTAGAAGTTACCCTGGGCTCCTTTGTGACCTCACAGACTATTACACATCTTGCTCTTGGAGTGATCTTTGTTGGTCGACCACTCCTGGGGCGGGTAACAGTGGTCTTGAATTTCCTCCATTTGTACACAATCTGTCTGACAGTAGATTGGTGGAGTCCAAACACTTTAGAGATGTTTTTGTAACCTTTTCTAGCCTGATGAGCATCAACAACTATTTTTCTGAGGCCATGATATACTTCCACAAACCTGTGTTGTGAATATCAGTTTTTGATAGATTCCTGTTTTTTAAATAAAACAGGGCACTCACTCAAACCTGACGGTCATCCCATTAATTGAAAACAACTGACTCGAATTTCACCTACAAATTAACTGCTAATCCTAGAGGTTCAAATACTTTTGCCACTCACAAATACGTAATATTGGATCATTTTTCTCAATAAATAAATGACCAAGTACAACCCCAATTCGAAAAAAGTTGGGATGTTGTGTAAAATGTAAATAAATGTAAATAAAAACAGAATGCAATGATATATTATTCATGCAATGCATATGTTATTCACAATAGAACATAGACAACATATCAAATGTTTAAACTGAGTAAATGTATGATTTTAAGAAAAAAAATAAGGTAAATTGGAATTTCATGGCCACAACACGTCTCAAAAATGTTGGGATGGGGGCAAGAAAAGGCTGGAAAAGTAAGTGTTACTAGAAAGTAACATGATTGGGTTTAAAAAGAGTATCTTAGAGAGGCAGAGTCTTTCAAAAGTAAAGATGGGCAGAGGTTCACCAATCTGCGAAAAACTGTGTCTAAAATTTGTGCAATTTCAGAATACTGTTCTTCAATTGTAAAATTGTGAAGAGTATGAATATCTCATCATCTACAGTACATAATATGATCAAAAGATTCAGAGAATCTGGAGAAATCTCTGTGCGCAAGGGACAAGGGTGAAAATCAACATTGCATGCCCGTGATCTTTGGGTCCTCAGGCGGCACTGCATTAAAAACAGGCACGATTCTGTAATGGAAATCACTGCATGGGCTCAGAAACACCTCCAGA
>JANDJT010000169.1:28766173-28780381 GCA_024331685.1 Stegophilus panzeri | reverse complement strand
CCAAGTACATTTATGAGATCATTCTTCAATGCTCAATCAACAGCCATGGATGCACAACTCCAAAAATACAGTTTTGTTACTCTGATTGTTTTTTCACTGTGGTCTTCATATATGGTATGCATGCATCCCCTCAAAATGGGTACATCAAAAGAGAATGTATTAAATCATGGGCAGCACTGTTAATACATTGATCTGTCTTTGAAAGTAATTTCTGGATCCACCAAGACCCTGATCAGGATAAGTGGTTACTGACAGCAGATGAGAAATCATGTTAAGTTAAAACTATTTGTATTTGGTTATGTTTTAATGTGTTAATGAATGCAGCATGGGTTATCGTTCTTGAACGATGTTGCACATTCCAAGTAGCTTATCAGCAGATAAGTATTCCCAAAACCAGTTTTGATAAATTTGTGCCATCATCTTGGAGAGGGAAGATTGTGTAATCAAAGAAGAAGCTTGATCAGGAAGCATTGTAAAAACAAACACACAAACAAACAATATACCTGTTCTTTTATTGGCAAACTTGAACTTACAGCACAACAAAAAAACTAAACTAGCCAAGGGTTTAAAAAAAAAAAAAAAAAAAAAAAAAAACCCACCACCAAACCACCACTGGATGGTAAACCCCAAGAACATCAAACAACGTGCCAGCATAGACAAACACACAACACATTCCTACACTAACAAGGAACAAATAACCTAACAACCAAAGACACTATGGGCAGCTGTTTATTTATTTGATGATATACATATAACAACATATTAATGAGAAATTAGGGTTATAGAAGCTATTTCCCAGTCAGTACTGAGTAGGATGTTGGCTGCTTTAATTTCTCTTGGGGCAGACCTTTTCCAAATCCTCTAATCTAATGTGCAACCAGCAAATATGTGTGGCACAAGCCACACAATCACTGGCTTTCCCATCTGTCTGTATTTTTGTTACAGTTAAAGCACCATTGGAAAATAAATTCAGTTATATAAAACCCAATTTCCATTCCATTAATATTCTGCATTTACATTAACTTTGTTAGTGTTAATGTTCAGTAAATGTATATAAAATCACATTCACACAATAATCTTTGTGTTACTCTGTGTCAACATTTTATGCACAAGAAGCAATTTAGAACCTTTTCTATAGAAGATCATCACACCAAACCAAATACTGATTTAAATGTAATATTAGCCAGATGGTTCCAGTATAGCTATAAAAATCCATCTGCTGAACCCTTCTTTTACTGAAAACAAAGTATTCAATCCACGTCAACCAAGTTTGCTGCTTTAATCAGTCCCACATTTGCAGTTAGCATGGATTAAGAGCGACGTGAATAAATTTGAAAGATTATCTCTTAGTGGAGAGACCTAGACAGAGCAGACAGACTGATTAAGATGGGAGAGAAGTAGATGTCCCATCATTTGTCACAGGGGGAAACTCTAGCCCCCCTGCCGTCCACAGGGGTTGGAGACTTATCATCGCTCACTGAAAAATGGGCACGAGTGCCGCTGGCTGACTGCGATGGGAGAAATGTGATATCTCCATGCATCTCATTCACAAGTCTTCTGCTTTCTTGTGCTTGCCTTCCTGAGGAGTATTTCTGTCTGTCAATCTTTCTGTGCCTTAATATTACTAGGCTTTAATTTTAAGTTAGAATTTATTGGATTTGATGTTTGTTGAATACAAACTCAGAAAGGGCTTTAATTCTATAAGCTCCTTGGATGACAGGTCCAGAATTACTGTACACTCCCAACTCTCAGAACTTTCCAGCTTCACTGTATTTAGTGAATAATTCATAGTAGTTACTGAATAATGTGGTTTTTGATGCCTGACTAATAACAATCCAGAATTTAACAGTTGAGGCCAAAGTTTTGCATACACCGAGGCTAAAGATGTTCAATCTGTTTGTCACAACTCCACACATTTCATGTCACCATGCATTTTTTTTGGTAAGTTAATTGGCACGTCATTATCATTTTAAAACAATATATTGGAGACAGACTTATTTTTAATTTAATTCACTATATTAGAATCAACAGTCAAACGTGTACCTACACCAAGTTGTCTGTCTCTTTAAACAATCTGGAACATTCCAGAAATTGATTTAACAACTTTTAGAAGCTTATGATTGGCCAACTGCCATTATTAGGAGTTAATTAGGAGTGTACAAGTGGCTTTATTTAAGAATCTACCTTTAAAAACACTGCCTATTTACTCTTGATAATATGGGAAAAAATTCAAGCAACTCAGTTAAGACCTCAGAAAAAAATTGAACCCTCACAAGTCCAGTTACCAAAGTCCAGTTACTGGACTTGTGCCAAATTATATACATCCACCATTAAGAGACTATTAGTATATTACCATGGCCTGAAAGTGTTACCGGGTGGGCTCGGTAAAAAGATGGAAAGGAACCAAGCTAGGTGCCTTTTTATCCAAATGGATAGCACTTGGAACACAAATGGAAGCACCCTGCTCCAGTGTGCTAATTACTAGGCTATTGGCGGGGTTGATGAACTGCAAGCAGAGCGTACTAAAGACACCATGAAGCCCTGGTTCACGCTCTGAGGGGTTCAGGAGCTATAAAGGACCATGCAGGCAGCTGCGGATTTGCCTGAGAACAACATTACAGAAAGACAGTTGAGCAAGGAAGAAGCCCCTACTCTGATTAGCATAGAAACGCCAGACAGAAGTCTGCAGGTGATCACCAGCCTTTTGAAGGAGTGTTCTCTAGTCAGATAAAACAAAAATTTAACTGTTTGGTCATAATTAGCTAAATATGGAGGGAAAAAGGTGAAGCATGGGGTGGAAGCATTATGTTGTGGGGGGTGTTTTGCTTAAAAAGTGACTGTCGCACTTTAGTAAGTATTATTTTAAAAATACTGAAGCAAAACCTCAAGACATCAACTAGAAGGTTAAAACCTGATCAGAACTGGGTGACAGTTATACTAAGCATACCTCCAAAGTTGTACCAGAATGGGTTAAAGACAACAAAGTAAACATACTGGAGTGGCCATCACAAAGAATCCTGTAGAAAAATCCTGAAAAAGTGTGTTTGAGCTTGGAGGCCCACAAACCAGACTGAGCGGTTCTTTCAGGAGGAATGAAGAAAGGAAAAAACGGCAAAGTATTTTTAGAAGCTTATGGAAGGCTACCAAGCATTTGATCCAAGTTCGAGCAAATAAATGGCAAAGCTACGTGTATGTAAAGTTTGGACCTACTGAAAATCTGCTACAGTAAATAAAATGTATTTTATTATTTTGAAATGACCTCTTATGGAAATATAGTGGATACCCTAACTGACTTAACACAGGAAATGTTTGGTAAAATGAGTTTGAATGTATTCAGCCTAGGTGCATGTAAACTTTTGGCCTCAAATGTATGTACTGAATTTTATTCTTAACTACTTGAGTAATTACTTTACAAAAATGACCTTTTTTTATATGCCTACAATTCACCACAATTTTCTTTTGTGTTCTTGTTAACCACCCAATTGAACACCACCGGGAGTATCAACAGTACACTACAAAAAATGACATCATAGCAAGTGAAAATATCTGGATTACAGTTAAATTCCTCTAGTATGGGCACATAAGATTACAATAAACAAAATATATTATTAATAAACCTATTTCTATACACTTTTAGTCATTTTAAGCTAATAATACTCTTATTATATACTCATTTATTTCTAAAAAGATGAAAATTAACATTAGCTAATTAGGGCTTTTTGCTGTTGGGGTTTCAGTAGCTTGTTAGGTTCAAAATCAACTTAGAATATGTTGATTCATAATTCGTGTTTCTAGCCACAGAATTAGCTATCTAGCAAAGAACCCCTTCACATTATCTTTACTCATTACCTGTAGGCTCTAGCAGAAGATAGATATATTTTACACAACAGGTACTCGCATCAAAGTGACATCTATGGTTTAATAATGAACTTTAATACAGAGCCTTAATACTGTAAAATGTCAAAAAGCTCACTCTAGCTCACTCAGCTAGCTAATGGCTGACCTATACACATTTCCACAGGTTGAATTTTAACTCGTGCATTTACAGTAAAGCTGAGGATACTTGATAAATCTCACCTGTCTCCACTGTCTCAGACATTGCTGCTAAGCATTTGACACCTGATGTGTAAATTATTTGATTAGGTCTTGCAACAGAATTATTTAAAATTTGCACATACTGTATTTGAATAGGCTTACAGTCTTCTACAGTTATGTGCAGTGTTATTTTTCTCTATAATGATGATTTCAAATAAATGTATGCAATGTTAAATATTCTACTTAAAAATACAATGTTACGTTGACCATCTACTCAAGTACTCCACACATAGTTCATTACGTTCCACCCCTGCTTTTAACTCTGTAGAGATGATACTTTACAGTACTATAAAAGTTATGTATATGTTCCATAATTATATATACATACAGTTTTATACAATATTCTAAATATACTTAATGTGGCATGTTGCATTACATGATGCGTGTTTGCGTGTGTATGTGTGTGTGTGTGTGTGTGTGTGTGTGTGTGTGTGTGTGTACACGATCACAAGGCCTCCTGCCCCTGTGCTTTTCATGGCCTCATATGCATCATTGTCATCACAAAATCATAGAGTCAGAGCCTGTACCTATCCCCTGACCTCTATGTGTAATAGAAGCCATGCACTTTCAATATCCTGTAGATTAGACATGTGCAGAGAAGGTAGAAACATCCAGGAAACCTGACAAATTGTAGACTCCTGGGGCCTACTTTATCAGCACTGTGTAGATATGATTCTAAATTTGTTCTTGCACATAAAATGTAGAATTCTTGTACACATCAAATGAATGTTAATAAATAAAATTAAGCTTAATAAACACCAATTTTGCATAACTGCCCTAGGCATGTGTGTTGCTGCTGAATTAAATACAGACACATCCACAATTAACCATATATGGTATATACAGGAGGTGAACAACACCAAATCTCATTTGATTAATTTATTTAATTTTGATATGATAATTGCTATGTGAATTGAGTCAGTAGCCCCTCATTCCTATGTGCCTGCTCTGCATCTGTGATAACATTCCTACACAAAGAGGGTTGGGAAATATGCACTATATACCCGATTTCTCTGTGAAATGTGTCTGTATGGTCAAAATCGCTATGGTGAAAGGGTTGGACATGCACAGGTATTGCATTTGTGTTCCTTGTTTCCGCCTTTAACTCAGGTTCCAACTGCCAACAGAAATGTATTAGTTCTCAGTTTGGGAGTGGTTCAGCCTAACTGCTGATAAACCACTCAATGTACAGCTAAAACATTAGTCTGTTCCTTAACAATAATGTTATCTTCAAATGGTACAACACATAACATCCTCCATCAAAGCTAGATAAGTTGCATTCTTTAATGCACTGACACTGTTAATATCTTACAAGATTTGAACTTAACACAAACGTGTTAGCTTTCGATAGTAATTACATTAAATTATTACAGTAATTACATAAAGTCGAAAAGCTTAAATGGATTTAATAGATAATTCAACTTATTAATGCTCCAAACCAACAATTAAATAAAAAAAGGCCCTTTCTAAAGCTTACTTATTTTTTTCTAGCTGGTTTATTTTCCATTGCTTGGTTGTTTGCACATGCATGGTCAAAGCTTTGAATAAATATACACACAAATATTAATACAAGCATTTGTTTTGATTAATCCCACATTCTTTGTTGAAATGCTTACACACAATCAAAACACATATTTGTATTTATGAAGCATTGATAAATGAAGGCCTTTAACTTTGAAAATGTCAAATTAGCACTTAAACTGACATTCAGGGCAGAAACAAAGAGCAATATGTATTTTTATCTTAATTACTGGCTACTAGTGGCAGGGGCATGGTGGCTTAGTGCTTAGCACACTTGCCTCACACCTCCAGGGGATGGGGGTTTGAATCTCGCCTCCACCCTGTGTGTGGAGTTTGCATGTTCTCCCCATGCTTCAGGGATTTGCGTTGTAGACTAATTTGCATTTCCAAATTGTCCTTGGTGTATGAGTGTATGCAATTGCACCCTGCAATGGATTGGCACACAGTCCAGGGTGTCCCCCACATTGAGCTCCCCGTGACCCCATATAGGACAAGCGGTACAGAAAATGGATTTATGGATGGATGGGTATTAGTGTTGCACAAACCAATGTACCCAATATTCCTATTTGAGTAAAAGTAATGATATCTTCTCGGAAATTCTACAAATAAGCTTTAAATTAATCAATGAGAAAACTAATCAAGTGGATGTTTAAAGCATTATATTATTTTGGGAAATATTGATTTGAGTAAGCAATGAAAATGTCATTGTAAATCTGAGTTAAAATTGATCACACGACAGGCAAGTGTTATTGCATCAATCAAGATCAATACACAAATGCAAAAAGTTCAACTGACAGAAATATTTACATTTGAATAGACATATTCCAAAAACAGACATAGGTACAATTTCTACTTCATTTTTATCCTTTATTTTACGAAATGTGTGGACTGTAAATTGCAGTTTTTGTTGTTTGGTAAGAGTTTGCCTGATAGTTTTGTTTTCCATACAAGGAGTTCTAGGACAGTGTGTCCTCCTCACTGCAGCAACTAGAGCCGAACTTGAACAAAATGCCAACTGAAACAAAAATGCTATGATCATCGACCACTAAAGAACACAGTGTCCGGAATGTTCAAGCATCAAGTCAAGATTTAGAGCAAAACCACTCTGCTGGGTCTGACTAATCATAAGCAAAATTGTCATGGTCTAGGAGTATATTTCAGCATGGTATCAAGGATTAATCTTGTGCTACAGTCAGTGTGACAGAATGACAAAGATAGGGTGAATATTTTTATTATTATTATTATTATTATTATTATTATTATTATTATTTAACTTGCTGCCAGTATTGCTGCTATACTTGTGCTGCTACATTGCACAATAGTTTACAGTTTAGAGCCCATGTTCTGTGTATTTATTGTCTTGCACTCATCTCACACTGTTGTGTATTTGCACTGACATTTCGTTCCAGTGTATAGAGAAATGACAATAAAAACCCACTTGACTTGACTTGAATATGAGCACAGTGTATGAGCACTTTGCTGTCTAAAGAATCAGACCTACAGACACTTCAGACTGTAGCTAGGATCAATATCTGCTTTCAAATGGATGTAACTGTCTACAGTCCTCATGGGAAGCCATTTATTGATACTGCTATGATGTGCCTTGTAGTTTTTACATACTGCTTACTTTTACCTCTTTAGTATTGTGGAATAAGATAATGTCTCCTCATTTTGGTAACATTTTGGACATTTTTAAATAATGTATAGTATGTTTACACTTGACCAGACATATCCTGTGCAAGTCATCATGGTACAGTAGGCATACTGTGGATGCAGCACTACTTGACCTAACAGTGGCTGTTATGTTATGTTGACTCACAGAAGCATTTGTATATGTTACATAATATGTGTGATATTAAAATGTGGTGTTCATGCTCTTTTACATCCTGGCCATTCATATGTCTAAGCAGCTCCATGTTTTTACATGTCATGGAATGCATTGAGATCAGCCTGGGACTTTCCATTTTCAGTCTGGGTTCCTCTAGAATATTGGTTTCTTCTTCTTGCTCTTCCACATGAACGAATGTACGTAAACTGATCAACATCAACGTACGTATATCTATGTGCATTAAAGTTACCAATGCTCACATTGTCACTCTACCTTACCCTCATACCACTTTTTTTTAACAGACAATTGTTAGCATAGAGACAATTCTTAGAGTGTACAGACTTTCTAAATTAGTTTTTTATCCTACACACTTAGGGTGGTATTCAGAGTTGGCAAGTTATGTCCAGAAGTTACTTATATTCAGAGGTGGGTTACAAAGCTGCTAAATTGATTTTCAGCTTATTAAAATTATTCGCATGTAGTTCACACCATTGTGGTTGGCAGATTTTAATTTGAGTAGAGGTGTCTGAGATGGGGTTTTTCATTTTTCTCCAGGACACCACTTTTAAACGCTTGCCTCTAATCAGGGAACAGCTTAAATAATAGAGTCTAGCAAGAGACAATAAAAAAATGACATTTAAAAAAAAAAGGACAGATATATGATTGTATATTGCTAATATAATAATATGCTGCATGAATAGTCCAAGTGGTAATTATCACATTACTCACTGTTTTCCTTTAACATTATGGCTCCCACCCTCATTATTTGAAAGATTGTAGATGCACTTGATCCAGCATATACTATTAATTAACATTTTATTTTATATTATGCACTAGCAGTTAATCTTGTGCACAACTTAATGTAGTCATAAGACACTAATATCTTGGTCATGAAATTGCAATGTTAGGAAATTTTAGGAAATTGATTGATGCATATAATTAGCTTGAGTTGTCAAAATAATGGCATAATAATGTTTTTGCTAATTCAATGCACTGTCCGAGCACTGACCTATACTTACAGCTCACTTCAATTTCATTCATAACTTTATCCAGTAAAAATTCAGTCCTTGACATAATCAATGTCTCAAATTAAGATCCTATCCCATTCATGTCGTCCATGGAAAAAAAAAAAAAGTATTGTGGATTGTTGGAAAATCTGAATGCAACCCTCAGGAAAAACAGGCTTCCTCATTTGTTCTTGTTGTATCTAGTTAAAGGGTTTTTTGATGTAGCTTCCTCAAAGGGTTCTACTTGGAACTCACTTTATAAACCCTGCTTTAGGGTTCTGCATAGAACCTTTAGTATTCCCCCAAGGAACAAACCATTTAGAGTTCTTGTTTGAATATTTTCTTAAGAGTGAAGGTGATACACTGTATCAGTATTACAAGATAATTCAATTATACAATACTAGATAGATACAATTTTATTTGTATATTTTGTATTTATATATTAGCACAACTCCCTGAGATGGCATGAGGAAGAAACCTTGAGAGGAACCAAACTCAAAAGGGAACACATCCTCTTCTGGGTGACACCGGATAGCAGGATTATAAATCATTACAGTATACAGCCATACAGAGAAAAGGCAAACAGTACTAAATGTGCTGAAAAGATACAGAGCTCTCTGCCCAAACTAGCTCATGAATTCATGCACCTTCTGGCTGGTTGAGTACATACAACCACTTAGATTTTCCCATCATGCCAGGACATGGTCTCATCCTGCACCACCCCCAATCTCTTTCCCCCGGCGATGCTCACCGTCTCCCACCACTGTCTGTTCCAGCATGCCTAAATCTGTGCCACAAAGAAGCACTACCAGAAATGTAAACACTCCCAGCAATGCTTAAGCGCATCAAATAACACCTTCACAAAGACTCGTTATTCTTAATTTAGCAGCATCACGCGCTTGGTAGGGACATTGTTCCACAGATTAGGAACAATGTGAAACCACTGTCAAACTCTAATCACGGTTATGTGTCTCGACAGGGCCAGAACCCACACACAGTTCTGTGTTAGGGGTTGGGTGAGGAAACACGGTGGAGGTGTACAGGGTTATTCCAATGTTATAAGAGGAGGGTGTGAAAAGGTACTGATTGCAGGTGTGGGATTTTACCACTAGTCTTTCTTACTGTCATCTTTGGCCTGCGGGCTAAGAGCATGTTTACAATGAGTCACATGAACCCTCACATGGCATTTCTGTACAAATTTGAGCTCATTATACTTCTTTTTAGACTGAGCAAATGGAAAAGCGTTAGTAGATGAGTTTGGTTGCCATCATATGGGAAAAAAAGGTCTTGCTTTTGGATGGCAACAGTTAAACAAATGATTGTCCCTACTTACCACTTTACTAAATTATTTCAGCTTTAAAATCATTAACATTTTGCTACCATATTTTACATTGTAGAAAAGTCTTTGTTTTTTTTGTCTTTGTTGAGATTTCCACAGACATAAATATGATGTTTGAAAAAAATGTTTAGTATTTTTTTTGCCTATTATGGCAGAGCTGAACTGTTAAGGGGCTCCAGAGTGGCACAACAGAAAAGCTCTTGCCCTAGTTTTGAAGAAACAGAGATGAATGCAGTGCAATTCATGGCTTAATGTTCTCTCTGTGCAACTGTTGTTCCTGCTGCTTTCAGTTTGTCCTGCAACTCTTTTCAGCAGACTGCTGGCTTCTCTCTTACCTTCCTTATCATAGTGTGAGAGCATGTTATAAAATAATTGTATGCATCTGTCTGGGGACAAAACCAACTGCATATTATCGACCCCAACTGCAAAGATAGGGATGTTTAAGGTATTTTTTTGCTGTGGCTCTGTAGCTTTTTACATTCGAGTGTTGTACCTGTGAACTTTAGGAAGCTCCTTCACATTCACCATGAGTGCCACCTGTTGCGTGAAATCTTTTTAACCTTTTTACCTTTATGTTTATG
The DNA here is from genome assembly GCA_024331685.1 of Stegophilus panzeri. NCBI lineage: Eukaryota > Metazoa > Chordata > Actinopteri > Siluriformes > Trichomycteridae > Stegophilus > Stegophilus panzeri. Next base: position 28,770,010 of record JANDJT010000169.1, on the reverse strand, counting down.
AATACAGATTTTTTTGTTCACTACAAAGTCGAAAGACATTATTTGTCTAAATACAGTATGTACTGGAAATATATAAATAACAAAGCAAAAGTGTTTGAACAATTTTTCCCCTTACTGTATCTATATTTAAATCTCAAATTCATTTTTAGAATTTTAAGAAGGAAAGATGTGCAAGAACATTTTTTTCTATTTAATTTTCTATAAAAAAAAAATTTTTTAAAGAGTTTCCGTCCAACTCTAATTGCATCTATAAGCAGCAGGCTCACTCAACATAACCTGCTCATCTTCATAAAAGAGCTTGCTGTTACCAAGGGTTTAATAGTCCCAAAACTAGTAGGTGTTTTTCTCTATCTGCTACAAATCATTATTATACATGTTGTTGTGTTGAAAATCCAGTGTGTAAATGGCCACATAACATGTCCATCTCCTCTTCTCTGAATGTATGATATTTAAAGTGGGGGAAATAAGTATTGAAAGTGTCAACATTTCTTTCATTAAATATATTTCCAATGAGGTTATTCACATGAAATTTTCATCAGACATCAGTATTAACTCAAGAAATCTGGATATATAAAGAATTCACAACATGAAAGTCCATAAATGAAGTTATGTGTAATAAAGAGAAATGACACAGGAAAAAAGTGTTGAAAACGCTAACTGAAATTTATTTAATATTTAGTGGAGAAGCCTTTCTTTATAACAACAGCTTCAAGGTGCTTCCTGTATGAAGAAATCAATCGGCCGCAGTATTCAGGTGTGATTTTGGCCCATTCTTCTAAACATATTGTCTTTAAATCTTGTTGAATTGGATTCAAGTCAGGTGATTGACTGGGCCATTCTAATGCCTTGATTTTTTTTCTCTGAAACCAATTGAGAGTCTCCTTTGCTGTATGCTTTGGATCGTTGTCCTGCTGGAAGGTCCACCCACGTCTCACTTTCATCATCCTGGTGGATGGCAGCAGATTCTTGGTCAAGAATCTCCTGGTAAAAGGCTTCATTCATTGTTCCTACAATTATATGAAGTCTGCCAGTATCATGCGATGAAAAATAGTCTCACACCATGATGCTTCCACCTCCAAACTTCACTGTTGGTATTGTGTTTTTAAGGTGATGTGCAGTGCCATTTCTTCTCCAAACTTGGTGTAGTATGACAGCTAAAAAGTTCAATTTTGCTCTTGTCTGACCAGACTACACTCTCCCAGTATTTCATAGGTTTGTCCAAATGAGTTGTAGCAATCTGTAAACGAGCTTTGACATGCCTTTTCTTTAGTAATGGAGTCTTGCGGGGTGAGAGTGAGCAGTAGAGTGCATTGCCTATTGTTTTCTCTGTGATGATGGTACCTGCTGCCTCAAAGTGTTTCTGGAGTTCTTTCTGAGTTGTCCTTGGCTCTTGGGCTATTCCTCTGACTATTATTCTGACTCCCTGGTCAGAAATCTTGCGAGGAGCTCCTGTGCCTGGCCGGTTGATGATGGAGTGATGTTGCTTCCAATTGCGGATAATGGCCCAAATGGTGCTTACTGGAGGATTCAGAGATTTTGAAATACGTCTGTATTCGATTCCATCAATATGCTCTGCAACAATAAAGTTGCGAAGGTCTTGGGAGAGCTCTTTGCTTTTACCCATCATGAGTTGTTTCTTGTGTGACACCATGGTAATGAAAAGCCTTTTTAAAGACCATCAATTTACTAACCCAGCTGATATTAATTTGCACAGATAGGGAGTATAATTACTTACAGATTTCAGCTGGTTCCTTGCCTTACTTTGCCTTGGAGAACTGCTTTTTCTTAGCGTCTTCAATACTTTTTTCCTGTAACATTCCATTTTATTATACATAGCTTTATTTATGGACATTAATGTTGAATTCTTTACATTTCCAAATTTCTTGGGTTAATACTGATGTCTGGTGAAAATTTCATGTGAATAACCTCATTGGAAATATATTTGTTGAAAAAATGTTGATGTGTTCAATACTTATTTCCCACACTGTATGTAGAAATTTTGTAGAAATGAATTGAAATTCAAGTGGAGGAAATTACAAACAAGCTATGCCTTTGAGGCAATCCCACTTTGTTACAGACATTCACTTATAAACCTAGTAGTATGCATCTACAACAACCGTCATCTGGATAGAAAGAGAAACTTTTCCACGCTTACCAAATACAAATTTTGGCTCCAGTGATGAAGTGTGTGTGTGTGGCATGCTTTCTCAGTCTTAATTGTTTAACTTATACTGTTTATATGCACATGCACAAGTGCGCAAGACAATAGCAACTTTACTAGCCAAATATTTCAAAATAGATCATTCGTTTATTATAGAGCAGGAAGTGCAACGTACTCTGTACTGAGTACATGTTAATCCTTAGATGGCCAAAACAATTATACACTCATAGAAAAACAGAGTTCCTCAAGAGTGGTTCGGGTCATTAAGAGGTTTAGCATCCTAAAGAGGGAAGCTTTTCTGAAAGGGAATGCCTGTGATATAGGGTTTTTCACAGAACCTTTACATGTTCCCCCAGAAGGACAAACAGAACAAAAAAGTAAATGTGCTGAGAGTTTGTTTTGTGATGAATCTACAGTGTCCACACTGCACATCACATCATGCTGTTTAAATCTGATTGCACCATTTAGAGTGCAGAACTCTAACGTTCTAGATGGAACCATTGTATTTAAGTATGTACTGATCAACTGCAAATGTATCTAATAGTTTGCCAAGTTAAATATGATTACACGCCACTGATGGATTTCAAAGCTAATCTCATAGCTGTGCATCACTTTAAATCAAAGCCTCACCTCATTTTATCTATCTGTGCTTCATTTCTCATAATTATTTCCCACATCCACAAATAAACGAAATGTGACACCAAAAACTGAGAAAACATCTGAATCACATCTCACAAAGCCCTCAAATAATGGAAGAAAGACTTTGTTGTAATCAGTTTCATAATTAGAGTTGGACTCTCTAATCCACAGCTTGACCTCACAACACCCTCTGACCCCTCATTCCCCAGACTCCAACTCATCCCAACTTGTTTGTTTTCTCACCTGCAGGATAGAAAAACCCATTTGAGACCTTTAATCCAGATGCAGCCCATCTCTCCTGTCCTAAACGTCATTCTTTTTTTAAATTTTATTTTAGAAGAAGCCTTTATTGGTCACATATACATTACAGCACAGTGAAATTCTTTTCTTTGCATACCCCAGCATGTTAGGAAGTTGGGGTCAAAGCACAGGGTCAGCCATGATGCAGCGCCCCTGGAGCAGGGACGGTTAAGGGTCTTGCTCAAGGGCTCAACAGTGGCAGCTTGACAGTGTTGGAGCTTAAACCCCTGACCTTCTGATCTTCATATCATTTTTTGTTCTTGTCATTTAGAGCAGTCTGAGAACTATGTGCCTTGAGCTGTTCAATAACAAGCACTTATAATGAGAGCAAAGTCAGCTCTCAGCTACTAGTTACTAAATAATTATTAAAAAATACTTTTAAAAAATACTTTTGTTCTTTACCCTGACAAAAGTTTGATTTGGATCAAAATATTTTTCTTAGGTTGCTTAATAGTGAGTCACTTATCTGACTTTCTGATTTGTTCTAACAAATCAGATTAAAAAAATATTAAAAACAATTGAATAAATTATGTTGTCATCTCTCAAAAATGATATCTCTGTTTTGAGACTTTTTTTTTTAATTTTTGGAAAGAAGCAAGTCCTCAGGTAAAGGTATGGATAACCTTAATGGCTGATATGATACTATTCAGGCTATTATTATGACAACTGAAGCCACACACGCTCAACCCAACCCACACCTTTAAACACACGAACATGCAGATACTTGCAGGCACTAT
>JANDJT010000169.1:28744390-28756709 GCA_024331685.1 Stegophilus panzeri | reverse complement strand
CACACATATATATATATATATATATATGTGTGTGTGTGTGTGTGTGTGTGTGTGTGTGTGTGTGTTTATTGTGTGTGTGTGTAAATAAATTAATTTTCAATGCAAAGTATAGAAAGGACTTAAGCTGGCATGGACCCCACAGTTTTGTGTAACACTAGACGATCCATTTTAGACCAAATCCAAAGTCATCTGAACAAAGGAAGGGATAAGACTCAAGGAATTAACAAGGTCAATATGACAAATTTGCTTAAAATTAAGATATTGTGTACTTCTAGTAGTGAACTAGAAATAGTGAAGAATTGTGAATAGTCAAGATATTGAGCATTTCTTTTCTGTTTATTTCCAGGTTTTAATTGAACCACCACTGATCCGGTTTATTTGGTAGGGGAATTATTTTCTGCACAGCAGTGTGATTGACATGGAAGCGATATTGTCCTGTTTGTTGTTCTAATATGTATGGCTGTGTGATGTGTTTGGTGCACATAGTTTTTTTAGTCTTCATCAGATTTGTTACTGACAGCTTGACCTAAAATTCCTGACATGCTACCAGTGTTGGTAGAATGCAGCAGACACAGCATTTTGGGTGAAATCTAATGTTTTAATGAGTTAAGGTGACGGACTGATCATTAAACACTATGGCTGTGACATCAGACCCACTGTGTATTCAGAAACGTTATAAAAACAAATGAGCTCTGTTAGAGAGTCTAGACTTTAGCCACAAATGTGAAATGTGATTTGGGTAACTCCAGATCTCTGGTTTTTTAAGCGTGTTTGTGCTCATTAGTTTGTCACCATGTGTGTTTCAAATGTAAGGTTCTGTTTAATTTGGCCATTTGGATGGAAGGAAAAATAATAGCTCTTTTAAAGCAAACACATATTTCACACTTCCTACCCCAAAGCTGAAGGGAAAAACAAACATCCTTTGCCATGAATCTATTTTCCAAACCCAAAATCCTACATGATCTCTCTCTCTCTCTCTCTCTCTCTCTCTCTCTCTCTCTCTCTCTTTCTCTCTCTCTCGCTCTCTCTCTCTTGCGCACTCTTTCTCTTTCTATTGCCTATTCCTGTATTCCTGTACATTTGTTGTAGAGATTAAATTTGGACTACTTAGAACTTGAGGAAGCATCTCTATAAACAAAGTCTAGAAGTTTTGGATGTTTAGTGAGAGCAAATAGTATGCATGTCCACACAACACTGACCTCACCGTAAGGCTTACATCTCTCTCCTCGCATCTAGTTATTTTCTGTTTTACAACATCAGTCTCCTATTTATTTGCTATTTTGGATATGGGAAATACCTTTAAACACCAACTTGGTAGCCTGGCTGAGGTCAAGTATTCTTCAGGTTTTTCATTCTTTTGCTTATTTCCATAGCAAGGAGGCAACAGTTTGTTTATTATGCCTGTTTCTATATTAGCAGTAACGATCAGAGAAAATTACTTCCCACTCTCTTTTAAATATGTGCATTATATATAGTAAAACATGGCTTTTACACCTTATAAAGGGCACAGTATGACCAATAAGAAGATCCATCCCTTGACTAGCTGTAGAGTTGGCTAGGTCCACATTTACGGTTTAATTTAAATATGCACATTCTTTTCTTGAAAATAGTCATATAAATTAGCATAATACTGTGAAAGGGGTGGCATGGAGGCATAGTGGGTACCTGGTTCGATCCTGGGCTATGAATGTTCTTCCTGTGTTTGCATGAGTTTCCTCTGGCCTCTCCAGATTCCACATACTGTCCAAATACAGGCAAGTAGTCAGACTGGCTATGCTAAAGTGCCCATAGACATGAATGAGTGCATGAACGTGTGTACATGGTGCTTTGTGATTGACTGGCATACCATCTGAGATGAAATCACTCTCCTTGTTCACAAGAAAGTCTGCAGGTCTGCCACAACCCTGACCACAATAAAGTGATTACTGAAAAAAAAGCACACATTTGAGATAATGACACACCTTAATCAGCAAAGCATTAAGGCTCACCTGATGCAGGGTGTGTGATCATATTAAGGTATTTAAGGCAACTATCGGCATTTATTGCAAATAGATAAGGTAAAGTGTGCAGTAAAGTGCTCAGGGTGGCAATTTGGAATTTAACACTTTCAAATAATCATTAAAATCTACTATGTATTGTACTGTATGTAAGAAATTTGGTATATCATCAATCCTTTCAGTTTGTACTATGGGATCAGGCTAATTTGTATATCAGCTAAAGGTCTGAAGTTTCTTTTAAGGTCCAGATTGTGTCAATCACTTGTATGTGTTTGTTTTCAAATTGAAATTGGTGGTGTTTTTGCAACTTCTAATAAGTTTAGTGTTTGATGGAATTTCCAAATTTTTATAGAATTTTGTGCAAATAAAGTTCATGCTTTTGCCATGCAGTGATACTGAAATTCACCAACATTGCTTTCCATAAAAAGCTTCACTTCACTCTGGTGTACTTATCAGACTGAGGAAACGAGGCAGGCACTGCAACTGGAGAAAAGGTGGGAGTATACACACAGAATTATGGCTTATCAGTAGCTTTGCTGTCTGGAAACTCTGCTTCTGGACTGTAACAGTAGAGTTTTTAAAGGTTTACTGTAGATTAACTGATATATATATATATATATATATATATATATATATATATATATGAATGTTACTAAATCATCATGAGTTATTCTACATCTGCTTGAAATAAAAAAAGATGCTGACACAACATAAAATAGATATCAAGTAGCTGGATATATTCTTAACATCTATCCTCTGCATAAATTCTCTATTCCTTTATTAATGCAGCTTTAATTTGCAACTATACCTCTTTGCAAGAACGACCAGGCTATCATTTGGAGAGGCAGAGTGAGAGATAATGAAATTCACCAGGATATACAAGAGCTGGCATAAACAGCAATAAGCAACTTAAAATGTGTCATCTTGATACTGATGTGCATTGGCAAGACTTCAGGAGAAAACAAAAAAAACAAAGACAATAACTTATATCAAAATAGAAACACATGACGCTGTTGACTGTTGAATGACCGAGAGAGAATCAATCCAGACTTGGGTAAGACTTGGATTATCTGAAAAATATAAGACAGAGGCTGAAAGGAGCCAAAACAAGACGTCAGTGTGAGTATGTGGCCAACCTTTCTGTCTAAGATGGGAGGAAGGCATAGCAGAGTTACGTAAAGCTAAATAGAGAAATTGTAACCCTTGAATCACAAGCCTTTGCACTAAAATGTTGCTAGTCTGGATGCACTTGGTACACATAAGAACCCTAATAGAGAGATGCCAGATGCCAAACACCACTAGAAAAGCATCAACCAGGAAATATAACACCTTACAAATCTAATAAGACAAAATCTGTCATCCCTGCCCAGACTAATGTGATTCAGTGTGCTGCATCTTCACTTAGCCCTCAAAGTTTGGCTACTACTCCATTAGGACAAGAATACACTGAGGATTATTAGCACAATTTCAATCCAATAAAATTTACACAAATATCCAGGTTTGGAGATTGTAGGGGAAAAAAAGGTGGGTGTTAGCGTGCTAAGATAGCAATGTGTTTCTAATTGTTTGCTATGCATACTATAGCTTGGTCACTAATAACTACAAGGTTCCTTAGTGAATGTTTATGTATTTCTGGTAAATTGCCACATAATTAGAACACAAACACATTCAAAATGACTACCAAACAATCTACACAGGATTTAGGAGAAACCCTCCATAACCAGCCTTTACTGGCTGCTCTATACTGTTATACTATTATTCAAGATTCAAAATTCAATCAAATTCATTTGTAGCCAGGGACCCCTTTAGTAAGGATTAATTTCGTAAACATTATTTACATTTTTCACATACAATTGTTGAAGCCATAAAGCTTTCTGATTATTCTACCAAATAGAATGAGTTGACAGTCTACCAATAGACATGAGTTGACTTTGTTGCTTGGACCCCTATATATAATAACTTTGATAATGTGGATTGTGATTTCCACCACTGTACCAATTTTTATTTTATTTACAGACAACTTGGCTACACTTCATGGACCCCACTTTGATAACAACTGTTATATATTATGTATACAAAATATGATGATTGGAAGCGTGTGTATTGGGTTACAGTGTTTAATTTAGGACAAGGGTGCATAGCCTTTGATATGTCATTATTTATATGCCATCAAAAAATCAGTTAAATACAATTGCTTTGATATTAATGGGATTCAGGGTGTTTTCCATTCATACAACCGATTACTACAGTACACAGTGATTATTCCAGTGTGTCCAAGGCTACACGACTGGCTCGTGGAGAGACTGAGGACGTTGCAGCAGGTGTTAAGCTTCTGCTATCAACCAAGTGCTCATGTTTATAGTGTTGTAGTATGTAGCTCTTAAGAGTGGAGATTATGTCATTTGCTGGCCTGAATTGGGGTTGAGCACTTCAGTAAACAGAAACTAGGCGATGATGTGTACTCCAACACCACTGCTGTACAGCTGGGATAGATGGAAGCATTCCATATGTTTCCATACTAATTACGTATGCTTTGGTTTCCTAAAAAAAATGTTGCAGGTTAAAGATTATATTTCAAGCTTGCGATTATCTGGAACCAAGTTTGGTTTTAATTGGGAAGAAAATAGATTTTAGGGGGCAACAAATTTGAATTGTGGGAAAGTGATGTTAGTCTAGCTTTGTGATTGTGCAGTGGTTTTATTTGGAAATTCTAAAATATCTAAAGTCTAATGCTACTAATAACAGTGAATTTGATGGATTAGTTTTATGTGAGCTTTTCCCTACCCTTTCCTCCGTATTCTTTATAGCAGAGTTGGTCTTTGGATGTTTGCAGTGTTTTGGGGTCTCTGAGATACATATAAAAAGATCTTCTTCTGTAATTTGCTTAGTTTGGGCTATATCCATCAGTTTGGGAGTTCTTTGGTGGTGGGTCATTGGCCAGGGGGCGTCTGAGCTCTTGCTCAACACCCCTTTTAATATGGGCTTCTTTTCTCATCATTCTAAATGTTTCTTGAATTATCCCCGCTATACAGTGTCAGAGCAGAAGGAGTCGATAGATGTGAAAACATTCTCGTTTGCACACACACCCTTTCTCACTCACGGAATGCTCTATAGCTACTATAAAACCATAGCTAACAGCAGACCCCTTCACTTCACTTCTCTAGCCTTTGTATAGGTTTGAACCATGCAGCTGGAAACAATGAACAGATATCGTTTTACTAGTCATGACTGAAACTCTTCAAAGAAAACGAAGGCAGCAAAAGTTAGGAAAGACTCTCCATCCTCACCACTGTTTTATTTATGTTTCTTAACTGTACTCTTGTTGTAACTTAACTGATTAGAATAGTTTGAAACAGCACTGCTGTTGACATTGTGTAAACACTGTACAGCATTACATAAACACCATAAATCACTTTTGATTACTTTAATTCATCCAACACAAACTTCTTTTTCAGTTTACTTATTTAACTCCTCCCTCTAAAATCCTCCCTGCTGCTAAAACTTCCCTTGGCACATGCCACCATCTTGATACCTCTTATGCACTCAATCATGTGAATAGATTTGTGGAAAAAAGTTTGGGAAACCACAGGAGTAAGATATTTTTTCCACCCTCATGGCAGTGGGAATCAGGACTAAGCTAGGTGAACGTGATGGGCCCTGAATATGTATGCCCCATCACCAGTGCCAGTAAGCTGCTGGCCTTCTGCCTAGAACCATAAATGTTGACAGGCCTGAACCTCCTTCGGCCTGGAGACCAACACAAAGCGCCTTTTCAAAGCTCTCTCTCTCTCCTTCACTTTGCCTTGGTCCAGTCACCTCCCAGTGTTTGGAGGCAAATGTCTGCAACTAGGTTTCAGGATTTCCATTACAGGTTTTTAGAAACATGTGGTCAAGACAGCCCAGGTGAACTATGAAAGAGCAACACCTTTCATGTGAGCGTTTTTGGAATGAATTTGTAAAACATAATTTTTTTCACTTGGAGTAGTAAATCTACATCAGAGCTTTTGCTTATGGATTAGGTAATAAGACTTGTTCTAATGATGACAGTTTGTATTAGTCATTTGTCCCTTTGGGCTCATGGTTAACATGACATCATCTTGACAAGTTTTTGGGAAAATCCTAACATAGAGTCGGCTCCAGGCTCAAAATTTTAAATGATTGATTTATTTGTGCTGGCATTTATCATCCTCGAGACTTTGAGTTCATTCCTCTGGCCATTTATTGATACTTTGGGGTGTAAATACAGTATGAAGTTGTTCTCATCCATCACCATGGGCAAAACCAAGAACCCAAAAGAGCCAGATGGAAGTCAGATAATTAGGGGGTAAAAATCACCATTATGATACTGGGAGAAACATAATCAAACCCCAATATCACAATTTCAAATTTGAATGGTTTAGTTGATATTTGAGGCTGTCAATTTTCAAACCGGATTAATAGACAACACCTTCATCACAACAAGCTGCTTGAATGAGCTGCACAAAAGACCAAATGTCTCTGAACCGGCAACTGGAATCACACACTGGATGTGCACCCCATCTGCATGTTTGGTGGCGGATCATTAATGATTTTGGGATGTTTTGCAGCTATTGGTTGATGGCATCATTAATTCCTCTAAGTACCAGTATTTTCTAGCTTAAGACAAGATAATGACCCCAAACATCATCCACCCAAATCACAAAACACAACACTGTTTACTGGAACACAAGCTTGGTATTTTGCAATCAGTGACAATTTCATTCTAAATTGAAGAGGGAAGTCAACATGCACGGAAAATATAAAGAAGCTTGAAATGTTCTGCGTGGAGAAATGTCCAAGATCCCTCAGTGCTGTTATTTTTACCGAGGAAGCTTCAGCAAACATGAATTGTTTGGGCTGATTGTTTTGAAACGAATGTTTTGCAGAACTACTTAAGAAAGCACTGAAACTGAAATAAAACTATATTGTGTCCACAGATTTAAGTTCAAAATACTAAAAGCATTTGTTATACAGTCTACAACAAGGCCAATTCATTTGTTTGTGCTATACACCAAAGACATTTGGTTTGAGATCAAAAGATGGATATGAGACGAGAGTTTAGGATTTCAGCTATTATTTCCTGGTATTTACATCTAGATGTGTTAAAAAATATAAAACATAGAACTTTTTGTATCAGACTACCCAATTTGTAGGCGAGAAAAAATATAGGAACAAATTAGTCTTGAAGTAAGTTAAAGTAAATAACACTTACTATTTGATTGCATATCCCTTGCTACCAATAGCTGCACCAAGCCTGTGACTCACTGACATCACCAAATTGGTGGTTTCTTCTTTTGTGATGCTTTCCATCCTTGTACCGCAGCTACTTTCAGCTGTTGATTGTTTCGGGGGGTTTCTCCTTTCAGTCTCCTCTTCAGGAGGTGAAATGCTGCTCAATTGGGTTAAAGTCTGGTGATTGACTTGGCCAGTCTAAAATATTCCTGTAAACTTCTGAATTCATTCCGCTGCTACCATCATGAGCTGTATGTGCCTCATCTCTGTGGCTCATTAAGCAATCAATCTAACAGGACACACCTGGGTAACAAGAAACACCTGTCAGTCGCATGTTCCAATATTTTTGCTCACATACAAACTGGCTGATACACAATATTCTATGTCGTTTAACACGTCTACATATAAACACAAGGAAATAAAAGCTGAAAAACATTTCTCATATTCATGTTTTTATCTCAAACCTAATGACTTCCATCTACAGCAAAAAGAAATGAATCAGTCTTCCTGTTCCAGTAGTTTTGTATAGTATGTATAAAAGGTGTCAATATATTATGATCAAATATAGTCTTGACTATTATTTGAATCTGTTTTGGATTGATTTTTGTGAAAACAAAGAAAGAAAGATTGATTGAAAAGCCAAAAAAAAAAGCACTGATCTGAATGATTACTGAAACAAATATAATTAGACTGTCTTGTCTGAACACAAGCTTCTTGTTGTTACAGGTAGACAGGTGTAGAGTTGTGGGAGAATATTTCATTTTAATTATATTCTAACCTTAAAACAAGCACAGACATCCCTGAGCACTCCAAAGGGCAGTTTTCCTCTTGCTGCAGGCTGCAAGGTAATTACCTACACAATAGACACTTACACAACAGACACTAAGTGACTTTAGCATATAGGAAGGGAAAACAAAAGTAAAAGGAACAGAAGGGTTTGACGATGGGTAGACAAAAATGACAAACAGCTAATCCATTGCTTTGTGTATTTGTGTGTGTTTGAAAGGGGAACTGGGTTAATAGTTTGAAGTTACATGTGCATCAGGAAGTAATATTTTTTAGCATATGTTGAGGCAGCTGTAAAATACATCTCGGTGTGTGAAATGATCATATTGTCCTGACAACAAAGAATTAATTAGTTTTGAGAATATGTTTAGATGACCAAGTACCTAGACCCATCCTTTAACTTTAGCTTACAAAACGTCTTTAATAAAAAAAAACATTTACAATTTTCTTGTTTGAATATTATATAAGACTCTAGTTAAAATTTATGCTTAGCAAATAATACTGGCTTAACAGCCCCAGAAGGTTAATGTGAAATGCATCTTGAACCTTTATTGACTCTGAAAATACTGCATTCCATTTGGAGTTATGAGGGAAAAGTAAGCCAAGAAAGGTATGTCCCTAAGGAGCAGCTCTTCTGCACAGTTTCAATTAGAGATCATTTAAAACCCACTGCGTCTTTATTATTGGTTTTATTGGCAGAAGGATGTCATGACAGTAACTGCGAGTCTGTTAAACCTCTTATTTTCAGATTAGATCTGTGTCCTCATATGTTTTACGCCTTAAAATGTTTGACTTAGTGCTGGAACACAGCGAATCCTATTATTCAGTGTTCACACAGTTCTGCACATTATTTCTCTATGGATGAATGGCTTTGAATTGAGTGGAAGAGCACACATGTGGTGTATGTGGTCAGGTTGTTTATAGTGGCCCATATTACTGATTAACTATTAACTTTAAATGCCCAACACCATCCCCAGGCCCTTATCTCAGATCCTGATCCCAGTGAGGTCTGACTGCTGTTGACATTCCTGAGAGAGAGAGAGAGAGAGAGAGAGAGAGAGAGAGAGAGAGAGAGAGAGAAAAAGTGCTGTGCAAACACTCCATCCCGCCCTAACAGATGATGGTTGGGACCACAGCAAAGTTGAAAGCATTTTATGGAGTGTTGGATAAAAATGTGTGATGGTGCTCGCTCTAAAAACAGCTATAAATAGTTCACATAATCAAGCTAAAAGAAATAATGTAATAATTCCTTGAATGCATGAATGTTTCAGCATATGTTTACCTATAGATATATAGTCACTGGCTGCCGTAATAGGAACACCTGACCCCCTTTGCATTCATGCAGTTATCCAATCAGCCAATCATGTTGCAGCAGCGCAGTGCATAAAATCATGCAGATACTGGTCAATAGCTTCTCTTAATGTTCACTTCAAACATCAATAAAGGGAAATGTGATCTCAGTGACTTTGGCCATGGTATGGTTGTTGGTGTCAGACAAACTGGTTTGAATATTTTAGAAAATCTCCTAGGATTTCCACACACAACAGTCTCTAGAGTTTAAATAGAATGGTGCAAAAAAAAACAATAAAAAAAAAAAACAATCAGTGAGTAGTGTGGAAACGCCTTGTTGATGAAGAGATCAGAATAGAAATGGCTATGGTAGCTCAAACAAACACTCTTTACAACCATGCAGAGCTGAAAAGCATCTCAAAACGCACAACCATGTTGAACCTTGAGGTGGATGGACTACAACAGCAGAAGACCACATTGGCTTGCATTCTGTCAGCCAAGAACAGGAATCTGAAGACTGAACCTGGACGTCACATGCTCTTTTTCCAATCTTTAAATATCCAGTTTTGGTTCTATGCTATTTTGTCATGCACATATATTAAATCGAAATAATTTAAAATCCAAACATGCAGTTGAGGCACAACTGCTTTTAATCCATTTTTCACTGTGTTGTAAATCTTGCTTTATAAAATGATGTTCCTTGACAACAGGCAACTGGCAGAAAAAATTTTCTAATCTCATTCGTGAGTTTCATGCCAAATGCAGTAAAGTCTTAATGCTAGTATCAGTGTCTAAAGTGTCTTTCTCATAGAAGGCTCATTTCAGTCATAATGATAGGTTTGTGCTGCTACTCTTTTTTCTTCCCAGCAGAAGGCAAAGAGAGGGACATTGTCAGGTTCTTCACGAAGACGTGAATAGACATGTATGAAAAGTGGGATGAGACTGAGGGGCTTTTTCTGAGATTAGGCTGCACAATGCCAGCTGAATGGAAAACAGTGAGGCGGATATGCAGTCACGCAAGAATGGTGAAGCCTCCTCTGACTAATACCTGAAGAAATATGTAATACTACTACTACTACTACTACTACTACTATAATTCCTGAAGAAATATGTAATACTACTGCTACTACTACTACCACTATTATTCCTAAATAAATATGTAATACTACTGCTACTACTACTACTACTACTTCTACTACTAATGTTAATAATAAGAAGAAGAAGAAGAAGAAGAAGAAGAAGAAGAAGTGGAAGAAGAAGAAGAATTCTGTTTCTTATAGATGTGAAAGTGAAAAAGATGTGTAATATAATGTATGCATATCTTGCAAGAAAGGGAATGTAAAATTCTTCCTAAATATACACTCTAAGAGAAAAATGGTTCTTCACATGTTCCTTATGGATTCATTGGATATTTAAAGCTTCTCAGCTTCCTAAAGGGTTAAACCTGGAACGCCTTCTGACAGCCAAACACTCTTGTAAGGTTCTACATAGACCTTCCAGAGAGAAAACCAAAGATCACAGAAGGTTTCTACATTTACATAAGGCTACATCCATCCGGACAGATCTGAAAACCGCATTTTCGTTTTCCAACGCTCTCCGTCTACACTGCCTTTTTCAAACTTTTTCCAAAAATTGCTCATCCACACTGAAACGTCTTAAAACATTTACATCGCTATACTGCGCATGCGTAAAGAGCGCTTTGGCCTGTGTCATTTCCATCAGGCATTTATTTAAAAATGCAATCTGAAGGTTGTACAAAGCGCCAATAATCTTTAAGAAAGCTATCCAACTGGACAGCCTGCACAACTGCAGTACAGCGTTGCCCACCGTCTCGTTTGTTTTGAGTTAAATGGGTCACAAGACTGCATCACATGACTAAAAATACATCATTGTTTTTGAATATCTCTGTTTTCTCAATATCTACTTGGAAGAGCGTTTTCGAAAAGGGCGTCTCGGTGTGGAAGGAAGGCCAAAACGTAGAGAAAAACATGCATTTACAAACGTATCCGGATTAAGCGTGAACCCCACACAGTATAGAAATATGTAACAATAATTATAATGATTAAACTTGTTTCTTCTGAAAGACTGAAAAATTACAAAAAGCTGTTTTATGTTTTGTTAGTACACACAGACACATAAAATTGTGCGAACGTGAATATAAGAACTCGTAAATGAATGTGCATAGCTTTCTGATGATAGTGAAAAGAAAATAAGCAACTGGCAGTTTTAATTTTTTTCATCTTTAATTTTGCAAATCTATCAGGAACACTCGTTGAGAACAATATCATCTCATCTGTCAGGTAGATAATGAAAATGAACACTTGAAAAATTGTAATACTTTTGCGTGAGTGTGTGTGTGTGTGTGTGTGTGTGTGTGTGTGTGTGTGTGTGTGTGTGTATGAATGATTCTGAAAAACTACTTTGTACCTGTAAATCAATAGAAGGCTAATGGGTGTTTCTGCAATTCCATCCTTTATACCCCTAACAAATATCCTGAATTTATCACATTCAAATGCGAAACCTTGGCACGGAGTAAAAATTAGCTGGTTAAAACAAGATCCTCTACAAAACAAAAGGGATTAGCTGGCTATAAAAATGTACATTATTTTATATTTAACTTAATATTCACATTTGTGTATATAAAAACATTGGAAGCATGAATGTGCTGAGTACCCACTACAAAAAAAAATATTCTTTGTACCATTGCGTCAATGAAATATCTCTTTAAGTTAAAAAAAAATATATTCATTATGAATAATTGTTTCTACTGTAATTAATTAACATTTTCATTATTGTATCAATTTTTTGTACTTTTGATTCATTTTTTTAAAAACAGTAAGTCAATAAATTAACATGCTATCTCTTTCCCTGAAAGCCCAATGCTGTGTCAGCAAGTGAAGTTAAGACAGGTTCCTTTGAGTATATCGGTGTGTGTGTGTGTGTGTGTGTGTGTGTGGGTGTGGGTGTGTGTGTGTGTGTGTGTGTGTGTGTGTGTG
>JANDJT010000169.1:28715263-28744290 GCA_024331685.1 Stegophilus panzeri | reverse complement strand
GTGTGTGTGTGTGTGTGTGTGTGTGTGTGTGTGTGTGTGTGTGTGTGTGTGTGTGTGTGTGTGTGTGTGTGTGAGAACGTATTTCTGGGAATGTTGTATAATAGAAAAAAAAATATAATGAAAAAAAAGAAAAAAAAAAAGCACAAACAAAAAACGTTGCCAGGAAATCTGTCCACTTGGAAAGTGAACCAATAAGAGGAATTATTCAGGAGTCCATACAAAAAATAATTCACTGTAAATATAATATTTATATATAAATTTATATATTTTACATATTTTTAATATATTTACAAATATACCCAAAACTATATACCATGTAATTTTTTTTTTATCCTTTAGGAATAACTGCATGGGCTTTCATTTGATAACTGTGTTATCAATATAAAAACGGAATGTGTGTGTGTGTGTGTGTGTGTGTGTGTGTGTGGGAGGGGGGTACCGTTCAAACATAGACCATAAGCAGTTATGTCCTTTTATGTGCTAGCTGGAGTTTTTCCTTTTTAACAAGTTTCCTGTTTTTCTCCCTTTTAGTCTCTCGCTCATTTCATTTAGTGTGGTCCTTTCTTTTCCCCCCCTCTTGGTAATGAAGAGTCCTTGGAATGCCAAGCTGCACTGTGGAATCACTGGCCAGAAATGCTGAAGAACGTTGAGAACTCAAAGCAACATGGAAGTTAAAAAAAATAAAAATAAAAATAAAACAAAACAAAAATAACAGAGAGAGGACCCTTGGGAATCATTTGTATTTCAGTCAAAGTTTAAAAAAAAAAAAAAAAAAAAGTGTTGAGTCCACAATCTTTATTTAAGAGCTTGGTCATGTTTTTTTTTTTTTCTTTAGAGAGAGCGCATGTGTGTGTGCACATTTTGTGTATCATCACACACTGACTAGTTCATTTTAAAGGACAGCAGCATTGCCAGGAATCCCTTCATCCCGTGCTCCGTAAGTCCAGCGGGAGCAGCAAGGGAAGGAAACGAGGCAAAAAGTAAAGGAAGACAAGAGTTTGAGAAGTCACACACACATGTCTCCTGCTGGTGTATCGTGTGCTTCCAGGAGCCTCATGTTTTCATGCCACCGTTGATGTGCTGGTATTTGGGAAGGCACGGCTCATCCGGTAAGGGCTCGTGAGAGAACACCGAGTCGTCTCCAGACGAGCAGGAGCTACGAGTGTCCGGGAAACACGGCGAGTACTGCTCTGCTGGAGCGCACAGGTCAATGTATTCCTAGAGAAAGAGAGAGAAGATTCAGGCTTCAAGACACATAAAGCGAGAGAACACATCCCTATACAAATCCTTTATACGCATCCTTAGTCTATTATAAATACAAGTTTCCTTCCTTCAGACAGATTTTAAAAATGTTCAGCAGCTCCTTGTTTATTTATATCAGCTTCACACAAAGCAAGATGCAATTACTCTCCCTGCCCCCCCCAATCCATGGGTCCGATTTTAATATTTACAACGAGGCAAAGATTTCTGAAAAACGTCGTTACGCTATTCACAAAAACAATATTTGTACAAATGGTGTCTAATGAAACGACACTGCGGCCTAAGTGCTGTTCCAACCAGAAAGCGCTTTTAAGAGGTTTTAAGGATAAAAGAATCACAAAAGAGAAAGAGAAAAGTACACTTCCCTTCAGACTAATGGGAAATAGAAACGTAAGCTCGTGTCGAGTAGATGGCAAACATGTGTTTACAACTACAGGATCCAGTGCAGTGAAATGCAACACTACACACCAAAGTATTTCAAAGAAACCCCATCTTTCACATATAATAAATTTTTCTGGAAAATGGGAAAGAGGGTTTTTTTTCTCTAGTTAACTCAATCCATTCCTAGACAACCCCCCACCCCCCCACCCCCACACACACACCCTTTTTGTGGCATCGAGAGAAAATTTGAAAGCAAAGGAAGAGGTTTTGGTATCTGAAGGCTAGCGTTTGGTTTGGACTCCCCCACTTCAACACAAGGCGGCTCACATTACTAAAGACCTTCACATCTGTGAGCAGTTTGAGAGATTCGGGGTTGGTGAGAGAGAGAGAGAGAGAGAGAGAGAGAGAGAGAGAGCGCGAGAGAGCGAGCGCGCAAGACAGGGGAGGAGGAGAGAGAGAAAGAGCACGCAAAAGCCACTTATTGCATTTCAAAAGTTCAAAACCAGAGAGACACTGGGGTTCTTGGCACTCTTTCCAGATCCAAACTAAACCTACAAGTCCTGACAGATTTCCATCCTGTGCCATGCCGCACTCTGTTATGCGGATATGCCGGATGACAGCTTGGGATGGAAAGAATCGGGGCTGGCGCTTGGTGTGGAGAGATGTGGCCAGAAATTAAGCAATGTTAATGCAGGGGTTGAGGCCTGGAGCAAATCAGGGCTCATGTAACTCTTGACCCTGAGCGCTGCTGTAAAACCCATCTTATGATTTCTTCCTCTCGCTCTCTCGCTCTATCATTTCCCTCCCTGATTCTTGCTCAATCTTGCAGGCTGAAGCCAGAATAGATCTCAACTGATAAATTCCAGGACTGCAGGAAGATGTGTGAGCAGCTCCGGTGGACATGAACGAAATATGTGTTGTGTATTTCAGTGTGTGATTGTGTGTGTGTGTGTGTGTGTGTGTGCGTGTGCACGTGTCCATCCGTCTCACCTCTTGGCTTGCCAGCGTGAGAATGCGGTCCAAATCCTCCACCAGCTGCTTGAATGTGGGCCTCTGTGAAGAGATTGCGTGCCAACAGTCTTTCATCATCATATACCTGTGAATCCGAGAAAAGAGAGCGAGAGAGAGAGAACAAAATGAAATTTAACAGCTGACATCATGCACCATCCCACTACAACTAGACCCAAAACCATGACGTGTAATACAATCCAATAGAAACTCCACTACATTACTACATTACAGGGTGTATAGAAACAACTTGAAGTACAGCTGTCTGAGTACTGCCAAGAATTTAAAAAAATATATATTTAATTGGTAATACAAACAATTCTTACAGTTACAAAGATTATTTTTCAAAGGGCATTGAGAAGCGAACTGCATCACTATCGTATGTCAGTCATTATGAGTTGACAAATAACACCGCTTGTTGAAAAACAGGAATTAAAACTAAAGACGGAAAAGAAATTTAATCTGCCTGAGAAATGTCTTTTATATAATGTACTTGAGGTAAATACGCTGAGTGAAAAGGACTGCATCTTGACATCAAACAGAGCACAAACAGCTAAAGAACATGCAGTGGCAATGTGATGACCATGTTGCGATAGTCTGCCTTGAATTTGAGATATCGTTCACTGGCTAAAATAACTTAATGATTCTGCTTATTAGCGTTGTAACACGTTGACACGGTCTGTATCTGTATCTGTTTAGTGCTCTAAACATCCATTCTGTATGTAGATTTGGATTTAAAACAAAAGTGGGCATGGCCTAAACCTGAACACTTTTTTTTCCGTTTAATGAACCCTACCACTCTGCCACTCACACTGGAACACAATAGAATAAAACCCAGAGGACTGTCAGCATAGTCTGTGAATTCAAGCTCTGACAGTTCCTCAACCTCAGCTACATCACTCGAGTGCATAACTGTTCTCAACCAGAGAGTATTTTTTGTTTTTTGTAACTGCCTGCGATATTTTCTAACAAATTTAGTTGGGTAGCTTAGTTTTCCCAAAATAGGCAGTTACTAAGGATGAACGATTAAAGATTCATGTTACTGAAATGTTAATAAAAGTGTGCCTCCATTTCACATCTGTATTTGTACATCTGTTTAGAACATGTATCTGTTCAGTCTGAATAATGTATTTCGTATTCGGTTACATCCGTATTGCTTACACAAAAGTCATGTCGTATGTTGAAGAGACATAGTTTTTTATCATCACAAAAAAGCTAGCTAACTCACATTGGCATAGTATTAAATAAGCTAGCTACATTTACTAGCATTGGTATACGTTAGCTAAACATAGATAGTTAGCTTGCCATGTTAAAGATATTAAATATAGCTAGCTTAGACTAGATAAACAAAAAGCACTTAATAGTTAGCATAGATGTTTCTACTACTACTATTTCTGGATATAAAGTTGATTAATAAGTTTGATTATAACTGTGGTCATAATGAGAGCTTTACATTATATTGCTAAACACTACATACATGAGCTAGATTGCTATCTAGCTAATAAATAAATAAATAAATAAATAAAATAAAGATGCAGTGTTCAGGAGTCCTGTTTGGAAGCTTGCATAAATAACTCTCTTAAATTAGCTTGTAATGATCACATTTATATGAAGTGTTAGTATGTATAGGTTTACTCAGGGAATTAAAAATTCTGTCCACTGGATGAGTTCAAAATAAGCTTAAATATCATGAGCTGTTCCAACTGAAAAATGATGACTCTCTAATAGCCATTTCTATCAAATTATTGGTATAATATCATACAACAGTTAATATTGGCCCATGCTGACATCTGCATTTTGTCATGTAGGACATGGACATGACTTACAGATCGTTGGTGCAGTTGGCTGGTTTGTCCATGCGATGGCCCTCCTTTAGGAGTTTGAAGAGCTCTTCCACAGGAATTCCAGGATACGGCGAGCCACCCAATGTGAAGATCTCCCACATGAGCACCCCGAATGACCATCTGATAAAATACCAAATTCACATATTAATCCTCACCTCGTTCAGTTCATGCAATATATTCCATGACTTTTTCCTAAACACAACACAATCTTGAAGTTGCTTAGTGAATGACAATGTAGTGTGCAGCAGATCTACATTCACGATGTTAACTATGATGAACTCTCAACATAAACGGTTAAGATGAATTACATATTGTAGAAATCAATTGCAGCTGTGTAAACTTAAATGAGAAATGAACTGCGCTTCACTGTCCGAGTCACAAATACTAAGCCATTCATGTCATTGAGGAGTTACGATTTATACGATCATTATACAGTACTAACAAAGCAAAGACTGTAGGAGACTAAATGCAGTCTTTCTCCTGGGAGTTCCAGTCCATGAGACCATGCCTGCGGCAAGTGGACACCGGCCTCAAGGGGACTAAAAGCTGGCCTTTGTCCTTGCTGGACGGCCACAATAACACACACTGTTCGAGCCAAAACTAACATCAGTTTAGACCCACAGGAAACAAACCGCTGTAAGGCAGGAAGAGCGGGGAAATGACTTTTTTTTTAACCTACACTGATCCTGTGTTACCTCATCTGAGGATATAGAGGTCGATATAAATAGAAATCCAGATAATGTAATGATGATGAAATCAACATAACGACAAAATAGCTAATGCAATACATCGTTCACCGAAGTTAACAAAAGCATGCTCTTTCGTAATGAGTATAACTACTTGGGGAAAATTTGTTTAATAAACATTTCACAACATCTGTGTACCAAAAACACATCTTACATGGACCTTTCAGGTGACCCGCAAAAACAAAGCTCTCTGATACCGTTTACTCCTGCGACCGGGCATTTGTTTACCTCCCCATCCACCTTGTTTGTCTTCTCTTTTATCAGATGGTATATCTTTTCACACATGTGGCTATCCATCAGCATCACTTTGTAAGCAAGCGCTAACCCCGGTGTGATCAATCAGATGAACTCGTCGTTCCAAAAGGTCGCGAAACCTTCACGTGTTTAAACGCTATATCAGACCATTTGTAACGATTACATGATCATTCGAGAGTTCGCTTGTACACATGTACACATTTTTAATCATAGAGTTAAAAAGGAGTGTGTTTTTTGTTTCTCAGAAATAAGTCCTTTCTGTAAAATCATTAAGGTTTGCGTTTCACATACACACACACACTCACACACATACACACTATCAGTTCCAGCAACCTCAGCAGGTTTGCTAACCCCCCTGGGAGATCTACTCATCAAACCAGCCAGTTTGTTGTTCTTATTTATGCGTTAATGTAAGCTGATGTCATTTCCCTGGCTTCATGTGTAATGGGCTAATAGGACAGCCAATTACAACAGAGAGTGATGATGTGTAATTAGTAATGGGAGCAACATAAAAGCTGTTAACAAGGGCGAGATTCCTCTCAAATCTGTCCTGATTGGCCAGCACACACACACGCACACAGCTTACTCTGCTGCACATTATAATCCATTAAATGCAAATTCACGGTCCAGTGAACATGAATGTAAGAGCAAACTCCAAACACCAGCCCACACACTTCACACATCACACTAATACGCAGTCGTGCACTTCTTTCCTTGGACACGTCATGCGCTTTTAATGGCCATATGCTATCTGTGCCCGCAATCCAAATTCCCTTCAATTCCTTCAATCACCCAACTCATTCTGAGAAAAAGAAAGTGTTCAATCAGCAGGATTATATCATCCTTTGAACAAAAAAAGTCTCCAAAAAAAGAGGGCTGTAAAGAGACGGAGTGAGAGAAGGGAGGAAGGGTTACTTCCGTGAGGGCCTTGGTGAGGTGAGAGTTTGGCCTGTCTGAGGAGCTTTGAAGCCGGCCAGATTAGTAACACAGCATTGGCTTCAAGTCGAGCGTAAAATCTTTTTGGGTTTTTTTTTTTGCCACAGCACTGGCCCTGAACACTCTCCTTCTTTCTCCCTTTGACAAAAAAAAAAAAACACTCCCTTGATTTTCCACCACTCGCACTTTCTCTTACAGAAACCAAAACATGTACAAAGCAGAATTCTTCTTTCGCACATCAGGTTAACACACCTCATAGCTTAAAGCAGGTTCTCTCTCTGTCTCTACAGTTCTCAGACGCTCATCTACTCTGTTGTACTTCCTCAAGAAGCAACTGTGAGAACAGTATCAAATAGTGTTTATTCTGTTGAATCATCTTATTGAACCATCTACTTACACGTCGCTCTGGTGTGTGTATACACGGTCGAAAAGCGCCTCGGGAGCCATCCACTTCACCGGCAAGCGACCCTGTGAACACATCCGGAGACAAAGCTTTATGGTCAAGAGGTCAAAACAAGTGACACGAGGCATTCCCATCTAAAATGTCCCCAGGGGTTTTTTTTTTCCAAACCTTCTACACTTTAGCGAGATCTTCCTTCTCCAGTGCTATCATTAAGCAGGAATTTCATTACACCCCAAGCAAGAATGTCTATAAACGTTCCTAAGATTCCTAACAAGCATTCATAAAAGGATTCACCGATTACGCCCAAAAGTTGATACAGTAGCTCTGAAGAGTAGCGAATTGTGGATTTTAAGGTCAGTCTCATATCAAGCTTCTCACGTAGCTAGTCTTGCCAAAGGTTTGTTTTTAATTCAGCTGGGTGCCGGCCAGCTAGACAGTGTGGATCCAGGCTAATACAAAATGCATATATCAGTCATGATTATTTCTTAGCTTTATTATAATAGATCAGTCTGAGCTCCCAGATTAAAAATAGTAGGCTTAGCTTTATAATAAGAAGCTCCAGGAAATGGTTTGTTTATGCAGGTCTACGATGACCGCTTAAAGAACATTCTACTTCTGAGTCGAACTATTCGATGATAATTTGAAATTAGATCCCGTGATGCAAGTCCATCCATGGCCATTTTAGCACTTAAAATCTTAGTGAAACACGAAAATGCCTTTTCTAACAAATCGCTTTGAAATTTATAATAATGTACAACTTAAATACGCCAGTTTAGGAGAGGTGTAAGCCAGTCTAAACACGTGTGAATAGCACTCCGAGAGAGAGATTAGTATAATGGTGGGAAACGGCAGGAAAGCTGTACTAATGTGTTTAGGTTTATGGCTAATGTGCAATCCCCTCCCCTCGCTTTCTCATAGCCTGTTTAGACAACAGGGCTTCGGAAAAGCAAGCTATGAAGCCTGAACGGGTAAAGAACACTATAGTTATTTACTTCACGTGCTTGCTGCCTGGGAATCTGCAAATCCTGCCAAGTCAGAGGAAGAGAAAAAGCAAAGGGGAAACAAGGAACACACAAAAAGAGAGAAAAGTAGGAGAAAGAGGGGTGTGAAACAAAGGAGGGATGTGGGGATAAAATTTGCATGTTGCTGTTGAAGGATGGATTTGGGTTAGATACAAAAAAAAAGGTCCGGAAAGTAGTTCAAAAGAGTGCAAAAACACAAAGTGGAAAAACACAAACTGCTTACATTGGTGGTCTTTTTATAGTAATCGATGTTGTGGACATCCCTGGCCAAGCCAAAGTCTGCAATCTTCATCACATTGCTCTCGGTGACCAACACATTTCTGGCAGCTAGGTCTCTGTGTATACACTGACATGCAGAGGTACAGGGAGGGGAAAAAAGAGAGAGAACATGATGAAGAAATTTATCTCGAAAACCTTCAAACTATAACATTTTGGACAAACCTGGCACTGTGTGTGTGAATGTGTGAGTGCGATAAGACATTTGACACATTTCTAGATGAGGACACTTGACTCATTTCTAGATGAGGACATCTGACACATTTCTAGATGAGGACATGACTCATGTCTAGATGAGGACACTTGACTAATTTCTAGATGAGGACATTTGACACATTTCTAGATGAGGGAGCTTAGCATGCACATTAATATTTTATAGGTGGAGCTACGATGATGTTATGGGCAAAGCAGCAGGAATATTACACACTGTTTTATGCATACTTGTAGTAATACAATCACTATTGTCAGCACTTTAGACAGAAAAAAAGATATAGCTGCTATAATGTAAGTGATAACAGGAGCTAATTTTAATAGTAACATTAAATGTAACTAGAAATGGTTACTGTTTATCAATACATTAAAACTTATCATTGGCCAGTTACTGTGGTGTAAGAGAAATAAAACACTTTAGGATTATTGGAAAACAATCCACTTCAGGGCAGTAAAGGCATCACACCATCCTATTACTGATATCATTTTTGTATAACAGCACACCCTGTTGTGGGTTATTACTTACATATCTACAGTCCCTTCCAAAACTATTGGAACAGCAACGGCCAATTAATTTTGTTTTTGCTACACACCATAAGGCATTTGGGTTTCAGGTCAAAAGATGGATATGAGATGAGAGTTTAGGATTTCAGCCTTTATTTACATCTAGATGTAAATAAATCTAGACCACCCAATTTTTAGGTGAGCAAAAGTATAGGAACAGATAGTCTTGAAGTAAATTAAAGTAAATAACACTTAATATTTGGTTGCATATTAAGTGGTTATAAGTGGCTTGCATCTTGTGGTATGGCCTCTATATTTCTGCTCTCGAAGTCTTCTTCAAACGGTGAATTGTGATACCTGCACCCCTGCACTGTGGAGGTTGTTGGTGATGTCACTGAATGTTGTTTTTAGGTTTTTCTTCACAAAATGTTTCTGACATCAGCTGTTGTTGTTTTCCTTGGCCGACCCATTTGGTGTCTGTTGCTCAGTACACCAGTGGTTTCTTTCTTTTTCAGGACATTCAAAATTGCTGTATTGGTTATGCCCAATGTTTGTGCAATGCCTGTGATGGATTTTCCTTCTTTTCTCAGTGTCCAAATGGCTCGCTTTTCTCCCATAGACAGCTCTCTGGTCTTCATGTTGGTTTATCCTTTTTAACAACAAATGCAGTTTTCATGGGTGAAACTGAAGGCTAAAACCAAGAGTAGATGTTCAGAGCTATTTATTGTTTAAACAATCAATCTAACAGGACACACCTGGGTAACAAGAAACACCTGTCAGTCGCATGTTCCAATACTTTTGCTCACCTACAAATTGGGTGGTCTGATACAAAATGTGCTGTGTTCTATGTCGTTTAACACATCTACAATTAAATACCTGGAAATAAAAGCTGAAATTCTTAACTCTCTTCTCATATTCATCTTTTGATCTCAAACCCAAATGGCTTCAGTCTACAGCAAAATGGATTGACCTTGTCAAGGAGTTTGCTTGATTAAACTTCTTGATAAAAATCTTGCTTATCAGTGTGTGAATGAGCATGGGTGTGTGTGTGTGTGTGTGTGCGCGCATTTATTGTACATCTATGTAAAATACCTTCTGAGAGGCTAAATACTCCATGCCGCGGGCCACTTGATAAGTGCAGGAGACCAGATCTTTAAAGGTAAGAGGTTCTTCAGAAACACGAGCGATGTCGTACGAATACTCCATCCCCGGTGGTCGCCTGGCCCTCAGGTACTCTCTGAGGTTCCCTTTGGATGCGTACTCCACTATCACGTACAGTGGACCTAAGAGGCAGTGAAACAGGTAACGATTAAAAGTGTGTTCGGTGTTACAGCCAGTGTGCTGCTAGGTGTTTGTACAAGTTTCCTGTCTCCGACTCACCGTCTTGTGTACACGCCCCTAGCAAGTTGATGATGTTTTTGTGTCGGCCAATCATCTTCATCATCTCCATCTCTGACACCAGGTCTGAAAGGTCTTTTTCTGTTGCATCATCTGGAAAAGACAGGGGAAATGTAACTTGTTAATTTTTTTAAATGAAGTAATGGGCAAAGATACAATGTGTTCCATGGTTTCAAAAGTTTATTTATTTAGTTAGTTACATGGTGCATAAAGTGAAGAAAAAATCAGAGCATAGAGCTGTTAAAGGCAATGACACAAATAGGAATACAGGGTGTACATAGTGTTCTTAACAAACTGAAATTGAAAACGCAATTTACTACATTTATAATTAACCAGAATGGCCTGGACTATTCACTACAGCACTATAGGATTACACCGAGTGACGTGCTGCATAGCCATCCTGTCACTACCTCCGAATTAAAATGGCTTCATTCAATTTAGTGTAATTACCTTCAGGACAGTCGCCTTTTCATTATCATGCCTCTGATCAGCTGTGCACCCCAGACACAAACTCATGGCAGACATTCCTCTCCTCTGTTTCTCTCTCATTCTTTGTGTTAAACTTATTTAGGTATATTGTGGATCAGAACCCTTAAAAAGAGGCTTTAAAAAAATGAATGTATCATCTAAATTGTTATCTAAAGTCTTCTGGTTTAAGCGGGCTTCTTTGTTGTAGACAGTTTCCTCTTCAGGAGGTCACCGGGTCACCCCCAACCCCCCACTAGGTTTGAGATGTCTTTTTAAACTCATGGCCCCTTCCCGACTCTTCTCTGTGTGTGTGTGTGTGTGTGTGTGTGTGTGTGTGTGTGTGTGTGTGTGCAGGTGAAGAGACAAGCTGCTACAGCTGGCTGAGAGAGAAACAACTATGCGGCCTGCTGACCTGAGAATCATTCAGCACCAGCAAATAACCTTTAAGCGGCCTCTTTCTCCTCTCAGCTCCATACCAGCCACTTCTACTCCTCCTCCCTCACTCTCACTCTTTTCCTAAGTCTTCCTCCTAGTCGCCTTTATGAACATACACACTCTTCATCCTATCAGCTCTTTAGTAATTGGCATTACGTATTAAATTTTCTTTTATTCTTTTATTTTATTTCTGAGGTGTATGAAGGTTTCCAGATCGGTTTTCAAAAGTCTAGCAGTAAGTCAAGGGAGGTCAAGGACTCATGTTGTAAAACTGAAGACTCGCCATCATACAATAGCTACAAACTGGAAAGAAAGCATGGGCAAGCATGTACTTCCTCTGAGACATGCGAAGCCAGCCAAATGCATCTTTTTAAACTGCTGCTCATGCCACATAACACATTCTGAGGAAAACGCTATCTACCCTCTTCCGTATACATGCGCTCTCAGACCTCCAAATTTGGCTAGTGTCAATATGATTGACAGGGGAGACGGTATCACCATCCCTCCCAGCCTGACTGCACAGCCAATTGTGCTCCCAGTGTGGCAGCATCAGGATTCAAAATCTCCTGATGATAGTGCTCATGCTTTTCTGCTGTGTCCCTCGGAAGCCCCACTCCCAAATCTGAAGAGCCAATAAACTAGTTTCCTACCACATATTATGTTCTTATATTCACATTAGTTTATGGTCATTGTTTGCATTTACCTTTCAGCATCTTAACTGCTACAGTAACAGCTTCTTTAGGTTTGTCCTTATCGATGCCCAGCGCTTCTGCCATCACCACCTGACCGAAACAGCCTTCCCCAAGCGGCTTGCCCAGCGTCAGCCTGCAGGAAAGAGCAGGAAAAAGGGTTATATATGATCTGGTTGAGCAAATTTCGAGCTGCAAGATTCTTGCATGCAGCTTCAGCTAAGTAAATGCATTTAAACCATAGAGTATACATATACAGTATCTCACAAAAGTGCACCCCTCACATTTTTGTAAATATTTGATTATATTTTTTCATGTGACAACACTGAAGAAATGACACTTTGCTACAATGTAAAGTAGTGAGTGTACAGCTTGTGTAACTTATGTAACAGCTTGTGTAAATTTGCTGTCCCCTAAAAATAACTCAACACACAGCCATTAATGTCTAAACCGCTGGCATTTACAAAAATGTGAGGGGTGTACTCACTTTTGTGAGATACTGTATATACAGCACAGTAAAAGAGTACTCGGAGAGATGAGTGAATCAGGAGGCACTTATTAAAATCAAATCAAATAAAACTGGAAACGGCAGCAACGACGACTAGAGCAAGATAACAGTTTCTGTGTGTGTGTGTGTGTGTGTGTTTGCGCAGTACTATCACACTGTATTAGTGTTTACCCAATTCAGAGATGTTAAGTGGGTGCCCTTTGTCATCGGTGGCAAAGCATTCATTTGACATTAGCCATAAGGAAAGCGGAGAGTGAGACTGAGAAATATCACGTTACAGCTCTCCGGGTTGAGCAACAATGCGCCAGTGGTGATCTGAAGGTTCTCTCAGAACACAATGTTATATTTGATCTTATAGCTTATCTTTTTGGGATTTTTAGATAAGCAAAGATTATCGTTAGAAGAACGAAGAACACACACACACACATACATACACACACACACACACACACACACACACACACACACACACACAGAACTCTAAGACTAACAAATCCACTTCATTTCAATCTCACTGCTGTCACCGTGACTTTACGACCTCACACCCCTCCACCCTCATGCCTTGAGCCCTTTGGGTCAAGTTTTGATTGACAGGTGCTTGCTCCGCCTCCACCTCCCTGTGTAAACACTGTGTAACACAATCGGCCTTCTGTGCCTCTCAAAGGCCGCCTGTGTCTGGCCCAAGTCTGCCGCAGATAATCAATGTTATGTTTTCCAGATAATCGATGTTATGTTTTTTTTTCCCCGCCATGCTAAATGTTAACATTTCACACTGGCACGACGAGCCAGGGAGAAACACAAAGATTTCATATATAACATAATTTACACAGAATGGGATGAAAACAGATCTAAATAAGCATAAAGAAGAAAACATTTGAAACGTTCATAAAAACTGTGGGGGTGGGGGTGGCTTTGAGTAGGATTAGTGTTCGTAAAGGGGTTTCCCCTTCACTTGGAGAGCACAAAGGAAAGAAAGTGTTCCTCATGGCTCTACACAGTCAACGTGCATGCTTGCTGTCCACTGAGAGCTAAACACCTTATTAATCACACTGTGTAGTGACAAACTGCTTTTTTACTGGCCTGTTTTTCCCTCCATCACCTCACTAAATAAAGATTTGGCTGCCAGACCCGGTTAAAAAAAAAAACATGTTACGCTCTTGCTTTCCTCTCCATTCACTGACAACTGAGCTTCCAGCTGCTTTTTCATACAGCTACTAATCTAACTGTGCAGATCAAGACTGGCATGAGCTACACATTTCTCTATGGCTAATCAAAGCTAATCAACAGGAGAGACAAAGCAGTGCTTGATAACTATAAGCCGAGCGGGAGCAAAAAAACCATAGGTCAGCCAAAGAATAATGGGCTGATAACAGACCAAGACTTGAATTGTATCCTGAATGATTCATTGTTCTTTATAGGAACATTACTCAACTTAAATCATTAGGCATAATGAGGGCTAGATGGTGTAACAAGGTAGTCTGATAATGGTGTAAAGTTACCGATCATGCCAGCAGCTCGCATCAATTTGACGCAGTGTTGAAACAAAGTATCTTGCTTGATGTTTTTCAACATTGTAACTCTGCTGTTCTGCAATATGATGTGAGTATACTGTATTGTGTATGTACATAACAACGTCAACAGGCTAATGCTAGACTAATACACAGACAGAGATAGCTCACTTGTCTCTGGAGAATTCCCAGCGAGGATCTTCAGGGAGCTCATATTCTGGGATCATGTGCTCGTGCTCGGAGCTTCTACGTGTTGTGATTCTCACCAGAGGCGTGCTGGAGCTCATCGAGGAGCTCGAGTCAGCTGAAACCTGCAGGGAGAAAAAGAAATGGCTGATCACCTGAGCTTTGGGCAACTACTAAACACGCAGAACCCCCAACTAAAATGTCTGTGTGTGTGCTTTTGAGAGACTTATCACTATTATTTAATGGTTGTTGATGCTATTGGTTCTTATATTGCTGAAAGGATGCATGCATAAATACTCTAATCAATCTGATTATTATTATTATTAATATTATTATTATTAGCAGTAGTAGTAGTAGAGAAGCCTATGTGTCTAAGTGTGCATCTGAAAGGTTGTTGTTTAACTTTCTTAATTCACAATTACACTTTCAGTGTTGGACAATGCCGCATTGTTCTAAGGTCCACGTTAGGGAAATACCTTACCTTTACCCACCATCCACGCCGGAAGTCTTCACCAATGGAAGCTGATGTCATTTCATTTGTCCAAGTCAAATGAAGCTTAATTAATTTGCAAACTTTCAATCATGTACAAATGATTGAAAAGCACAGGTTCATGCCATTTCTTAATGCAATTTCATTACCAGTTATTCAAGAGCTCTATGCTGGATCCTACACTGGGAATGCCAATCCCAATCCCAAATTAAACTTTTACATTTCAATTACTCCAAATGCCAGACAACAATCCGAGTGTACATGTAACTTCTAATACTCAAATAGCAAAAAAATGACCTCCTCAAAAACTGGATCTCTACTTTTTTTTGCATCAAATATGTCCATGTGCGCATGTGTTGATGTGTATTAAGGGTTCTGGAACTCTTTATCTACTTTCTGTTACCTGGCGACGCAGAGGGATCTGTTTAGTGAGCTTGTGTACAGCAGGTTGGCCTCCAAAATCAGGTTTCTTGATGGACGTCCGCATTCTGCAGACGACTACGATCACCACCATGCAGGCGATGAGGAACACGCCAATGCAGTAGATGGCGATCTCTACATAGTCCGGAGGATATTCAGGCTCTGCGATGTTCGTCTCGGCTGAAGCGGTGTCAGAGTGTCAGAGCAGGCACCAAGAAGAGACAGTTATGAAATCAGATCGAGTAACCAGAACCAGGAAGCTTAATGTGCGTTTTGCTCCATCTTAATCTCAACAACACAAATCCTGCATTCTTTGCCACTGTGTAAAGACTTCCTGCTTCCTACAGCATCGCTGTTTTTGGTTAGGATGTCTTGACCAAGCACTAGACACACTGACAGACATATTGTATAAGCCTACATCATAAGCCTGTATAATGCAACTTAACAAACACATTCAATGCAAAATACACACTTAAGATGATAAAATGGCTCTAATAATTAACTTTCTCAGGAATACTGAGAAAGGAATTAGTGTTTTCAGATTCAGATATTGGCTTTTCCAAATTAAACAGCAATTATCAGAGCCTGAGGAAAACATTGTTGGAGTGTGACACACACGCATGTTAATACACCTTGGTAAAGCATGCAGTCGGAAAGTTAGTACGAGAGAAAGACACATGGGGACAGAGAGAGAATGGGAGTCACTCTGGCTGTACAATAATCATCAGTTAATCATTTTTCATGTAGTAGTAAAAGCTTAAATTTGACCTCATTTTATCACAAGTGTCTCCCACTCTTCTCCAACCATTTCTTTCATATACAGTGCAACAACATGAGGAGGGACAAACGGAGAAGCTGTTGTAGAGTAGTGAATACCTGGAAGAACCGTCAACCAAGCAGAGTGATAGGAGATCCCAATAGAGTTACCCGCCAAGCACGTATATTCACCAGCGTCCTCGAAAGTAACGTTGGACAGGAAGAGGACCTCAATCTCTTTATCCGTGGTGTTTACACCTGCCGTCTGAGAGAGGGAGAAGAAGAAGGCAGGAGAGAGGAACCAAGAGGAAGCCAAGGAGCGGGGAAACAATGAGGAGGGAGGGGTTGTGATCAAGGAAAAGAGGACAAGAAAAGAGAGAAGGAATGAAATAAATGAAACCCAAAATACCAAGAGAAGAACAGAACTGGGAAATGGTTGTTGCTAGGGAAAAAAAACACACCAAAATCATCTACTCATGATCATTGTCGTAGATGAAACTTGAGTTAGAGAGGGCACCTCAAAAGATGCACCACAAAAAAGGTGACCCTTTTGTCCAGAAAGAGGATGAAGAAGGAGTAGGGGTGGAAGAAGATGGTCCAACAATAAACAAGTGGATCACCAGTCCTTCAGAAAACATGCAGCCAACAAGGAGAACCATGGAGAACAAGCTAACGTTTTCTAACCAAGAGAGCAGGAGAAAAAGGAGAAAAGTAGGACGTGATGGAAGAAGCAATATAAGAACAGAGGGATAGAAAATAGCAACAAAAACAGAAAATTGAGAAGTAGGATGAAGAGAATCTTGTTTCCATGGCCTCTTGTAGGACAGTTAGGATCACCCTGCCCAAAAACAACACAAAACACATTGAAATGCTCCAGGAAAGGTCCCAGGACCACCACACACCATGAGGAGACCAAAAAAACAACCCAAAACACCAGAAGGGGAGGTCGACAAGGGATAAAGTTCACCAAGGCTGTTCTTTTTACCTGGTAGGACAATGAGCCAACCTGACTGGTTGACCCGCCCAATGTAATTGGAGACATGGCACGTGTATTCACCCGCATCTTCCAGCGATACGTTGTGGAGGGTGAGCACCTCGACGTCGGTGCTGTTTATGCCTGAGCTCTAGTGGGTACCACAACAGGCCAAAGTGGCAGTAGCACGGGACGGAGTGAAAAAAAAAAACAGAGCAGCCTGTTAAAACTTTTGGCCTGTTTGTTTAATAATACGTGTGGATATCTGGAAAGAAAGAGGAGGTTCCCACCACCAGAACAAAAAAAAAATGTTTTTGTAGCTGGCTGTTTATATAATAATGTACTTAGAGTACCATGAAATGAGAAAAAACACAGCCGTGTTGCAATCGCAAACCTTTTTCAACCAAAAAAATACACTGAAAATAGTGAAATAGTGAAAGTTTTTTTTTCAACAATTGAGGAGGATGAAAAAAAAAACACATTTTGGAATACATTTGACCAAACACCAGGCATTCATTGCAATGCAATTTGTACCAAATCCAAGCTATGATTAGTTAAAAGGACGTACCTTCAGGACACGAACGTAAGGGTCACCGTTGGGAGCATAGCGGCTGCCGTTCTTCATGATGTGATGTAGCCATTGGATGTGTGGCTGGGCGTCACTGTACACCTTACACACAAAGCGAGCCTCCTCTCCCACGTGTACCGTGGCGTTGGCTGGCAGACCCGCCTGGAGAATGGGCCGGTGTGGAGACCGTTCTGACAAAAATGCAGGAAATGGGGGCATTATTGATGATTTTTTCATTAACTTTAACAATACATAAATGTAGCAATTTCACTAATCATTTTTATGCAGCAGTCTATTAGAAAATGCAGTTGTGTAATACACCCATTGTAAGAAGGTGTGAATAAATGTCCCATGGCTCAGAGCAGTTCCTGGCACCGGTCCTGCACTGCTATCAGCATGCAGTTAAGATTCTTTCACACAAAACAAAAAAGCCAGGACTTTATCTCTAGCGATAAGGGCAAAACAAAAACCAGCACCTGGAGAGGAAAAGAAAAATAACTTTCAAGCTGCATTGTGTGTGTGTGTGTGTGTGTGTATGTGTGTGTGTGTGTGTGTGTGTGTGTGTAGGACTGTCTTGTCGTGTGGCATCCACATAGCAGTTGGAGACAATCTCTAAGGTGGAGCTCATCTGCATTCACTCTCAATTGAGCCTCTCCGCCACACTGCTCATAAAACACTTAACATTTTCTGCAGTCTGTAATTGAGTGCATTTTTTTTTACCCTGGTTTGAATAACAACTACAATCTTTAGAACATTTGGAAAGCGTCTATTCCTCTTCCTGACTTCCCTCCATTTTCATAAAACCCTCCTAAACAGGATAAACGCTCGGCTAGAGAGCGTTAATACGTCACAGCGGTGTTAGTGGAGGGTTACTGATGGTGTATGTGTTTGGGGGATGATACTGGGATTGAGCATTGTGAAGAACTAGTGGAGACAGAAGAAAAGCCAACAAAAGAGTGTAAAAAGAGAGGGAAAGAAGGAGAGAAAAGAGGGGGATGGGGTCAGAGAAGGAAAAAGCTAAAGGGCTCTCAGCAGATGGGGAGTGAAAAGAAAGATGAGGTTAAACAGAGAATGGGGGGGGGGGGCAGCACACTTCTTTTTTTTTATTATCGCTCATCTGTTGGTGTTTCAGACTCTGTCTGCCCTTTTCACGTGACAAGAAGAAAATCTGACCTGCACAACTGGCTGGAACGCAACCAACGTGCGTTTTTATACTGGTGATTTTTATAGTCACTAGTAGACTAGAAAGAAATACTATCGTTCTCAGAAATCCTTCTCTCTTTGGTTCACAAATACCGACACACAGTCTCTCTCACACACTAATTACGCCTTTGACTGTAAAGAAGTAGAGAAAGTCTTTAGTTTGTGCCAGCGCACAGTGGAATTTGATGCTCCACCCTAGGCACTGAAAATGGAAATGGTGAGTGTGCATTTGCTGTGCAGAAAAGCCTGGTGTATGTGTCTGCAGCAGACAAATCTTGAAACAGAAACATTTTCTCTAGCACCTACACAGCCATGATCACAGTTCAACAGTTCCACAGTAATAAAAGCTGCTTCCCAATAATCTGTGGGGCCTCAGCACAATAGAAACACATCAGCTAAGGAAACACACTCCATGCAAATCCTCTTTGCCACACTGTTCATCTATACACCTTCATACAAAAATGATTGCTCTAAAAATTTAACCTTAAAGCCAATTAAAAATAAAAAGCCACTGGGTGATTTTTACTAAGTACCCACTCACCCACAGACGAACATCTATCAATTATTTCATTATTCATGCATGTGTAGGCTGGCCCAGTGTGTCCAAGCGAGACCACTGAACTCTGCTTAACCCACTAAGTTAGCACAGAGTGCCTTGGTAGGGTTGGAAAGCAGTCAGCGTCATTGGACCAGAGATTGTGAGAGACGGGGCGGATGAAGTGAATGGCACATAAAGCATAAAGTCTTGCTCAATGTGTACTGTACTGCTAGACACTGGTCTATAGATTATGAGGAAGCTTAGGTGGACATATAAAACCTAAAGTTCAAAGCGCACTACCGAGAACACTGTATTTCATTATTTGTAGAGATGAATACAAAAAAATTAATTCATTAAAATGACTGAGATGCCACCTATTTTAAATCAGTGATCACCAACAATGTTCCTGGAGATCTACCTTCCTGCAGGTTTCATCTCCAACCAAACACACCTGTTTTAGTTGATCAAGAACTTCTTAAGGCTATGATTAGATGGTCAGCTGGGCACGATTATGCCCAGGAAGGTAGGAGCAGGGTTGGTGACCACTGTTTTAAATTTTACCATTTTGGTAATTCATTAATTCTCACCCATTAGCTAAAGCACACAATAGCTACCAAACAAGGAAGGTGAAGGCTAGCACATGCTTGCTCCAAAACACATGAAGCCAGCTACTCAGAAGAAAGCACAATCTATCTTCTTCCGCATACCTGAGCTCACAAACACCCATGGTTGGTTAGTTTTGCTCTGGTGACAGGGGGAAAAGTATGCCATCCCTGCCACCTAGATAGCATGGCCAAGTTTGCTCTCTTGGACTCCTGGCCAAAGATGGCTGTGGCGTTGTCAATATTCGAACTCATGACCACCCGAGGATGAACACTTTTCTGTTGCTCCATTCGGAAGCCCCAAAATTCAAAAGTTAACATATGTACATTCATACAAATTCCTGCTTTAATAAGCGTTTTACATATTTTAGCAAATAATAATGTCTGAGAATAATTCCATAACTGAATCTAGGAAAACAGTTAGCTGTAGTGAGGTCAGGCTTTTGGACCTTTATGTATAGAGAGGGAGTACACATACTGTAGGTGGGATTGCTTATAGAGGATGATGCAGTGAGCTTGTGCTCTGGCAGAAGGCCAATATAAACAGATATAATTAGGCTGCTTTGGTTACCTTTGAGAAGCTCCAGTACTTTGGACTCAGTCTGGCTTTGATGTTTCAGCCAGTTCAGGCTCTTACATCACTAGCTACTACTCAAATTCCACCAAACACACTCTCTTTCTGACTCTACTTCTCTCTGTCTTTCTTCTTTTATTATTGATACACAGTTCAATTTTGTCAGGGTCTAACCAACTCCTACTGTACTTATAAACGGATTTAAATTCAAGCAAGCACTTTAAATTTAAGTGAACACTGGGGAATTATCAGTGGGCTGTTTTCTGACCTCTTTCTGTCTCTTCCATAGACTCCCCCGGTCAGTCACTCACAGAATAAAGCGTGTACAGCATTCCCTCTACTGTCCCTCTTCCTCTCGATATGTTAGGAGGACAAGCTGGAGCTCGGTCAAAAATACAACTTCACAGTCGTCCAGTAAAACAGCGGCAATGCCATTTGCAAGGCTGCTTTTACGTCTCCAAGTGCAGGGCCCTGAATAGGGACGGTTTATTTGTCTCAGCTTTAGACTACAAGTGTATGGTACTAGTATGGATACTGCTCTATAAAAACACGCTGGTGGTCTTGGAAAAATACAGGCTGGACCTCAAATATGCTCGAAATTCTTCAGCGAGCTTGTTTAACTCTTCAGTTTTGTCTGGGTCAAAATGACCCATTTAAATCTTTTGACAAAAAAGTAGAAAACGCTTGAAATGTTTATTTTTTCATGTTCATGTACATTGCACATATTATAAACATGTACAAATAAATGATGTCTTTGTAAATATGAAGATGATTTAGGTCCCCACCACAAAGTGTATCTTGAGCCACCCTGATCAACTTGCATATAAACCTTTATTATCAACATTTTTTATTTTTTTTTATTTTGTCAGGCTTTATTTTGTCATGAAACTCTGTGATGACTTATTTTTTTTTTAGTTCAAACTTCTTTCATCAACTATTTTCATATTGGTTACCAGTTTCCTACATTAGCAACAATGCCATTCAACTACCTATCGAGTATATACGTGGCATTTTGGAACAATGAGTCCAATGTTTTCTACCTCAACTATTTCTACAGTGGATTTCTCATTCATATGACCTTCATTACTGGAAAATGGTGAGTGAGTAAAGAAGCTCTTGCTCCATTGTTTTAGAAGCTATCAGTGAAACCTGAACATTATCCCATATGTTTGAGATTGTTCGACTCCTATTAAACATTGTGACTGCGCTAGCAACGTCTTGCTGTGATGTTAGTACAACAGACAACTGCTCACTTCTCAGAGCAATAATGAAAAGTACAGTACACCAACCCACAAACCTGCACCAGAATCATAAACACGTCACAAATATTTCATTATAAATCTTAATGTATTTCAGGGTTAAGGAATTGTTTTATCTTACAGCCAACAATTTGCCCTTTCAAAATCACACACTCTCACACACACACACACATTCACTGCTACACCTGCCCATGTCTCAGTATTCATTTCTCAACCTCCTTATTTAGCAATTGGCATCAACCTAACAACATTCCCTCCTTTGAGATGCAGTCCACCTGCACCTGCCTGACCCACACTGACACACACACACACACACACACACACACACACACACACACACACACACACACACACACACACACACTCAAGCCATGCACACCTGTATAATAAACCTCAGAAAGAGGAACACACATACACACACACATACTCACCAACTACATCCAGGGTGTAGGTGTGGTTGATCGAGCCATATTTGTTCTCCACCACGCAGGTGTAGTTGCCTTTATCAGAAGGAACCACACTCTCCATGATCAAAGTCCAGTGCTGGTGTCGGACCTGCATAAGAAGTAAAAAAAATCAGTACTTTGTACTCATTATTGTCATAATTGTCATAGTCCCTAAGTGCTCATATTATACTAATTGCACACTTGCTCAGTAATTCAATACTATTTTCATTCTCTCCCAGTATCCACTTAGTACTTATTCAGTACTCACTTAGTATTCACTTCGCTTGCACTCTATACTATCTCAGTACTCTAGTGGTATGCACTCAGTATTTATTCAGTACTAATTCCATTCTCCCAGTATTGGAATCTTTGTGTCAGTCATAAATGGTTTTGAAACACGTGTTTGTTTTATAGACCAAACCTACACTACTGTATGTTTCAACTAGTATTCCATGAAAATTAAAAGTTCCTAACAGTATTAATGACACTGCAGGAGGAGGCATATTAATGGGGTTGGGGGGTGAGGGGGCAAGACTTCTCTCCAAGTCTTCCAGTGAGGTGAGCTGTCCAGCCAAGAGCATCATGGGAAAAGCAATAGCGGCATGCTGATAGACAGCTCAGAGCGTGAACCCCCACCTTAGGAATGCGACTCTCGTGACTGTAGACCACGCTCTAAATCCAACCTGCAGCCCGTTCGCTCATTCCTGCGCTCGCATTCAGTACCATAAT
Organism: Stegophilus panzeri; assembly: GCA_024331685.1. Classification (NCBI taxonomy): domain Eukaryota; kingdom Metazoa; phylum Chordata; class Actinopteri; order Siluriformes; family Trichomycteridae; genus Stegophilus; species Stegophilus panzeri. The sequence continues at coordinate 28,721,695 of JANDJT010000169.1, read as the reverse complement.
CTTTGCTAAAGTCTATCCTCTCCTTTCAAGGACTGTGCATTGAGGAAAGGAATATTTTTGATACTAAAAAGACAAATTTCTCCCCACTTTCAACACAGGATTTGTTTCTTAAAATGCAGATAAAAATCCCAACTCTTGCTCTGAGCCCAATCAAAACAGAGCTGTTTGTGTGGTTTAGCTAAAGGAACATCAAAGTCTTGTTAAAAAAGAACAGCACCATCTCATGCTATTTGGGTTTTCCATGACTAAAAATGTCAGGTATTTCAAAGACAAATAAGTCTAGGACATATTTAAGCTTTCTTTGATTGCACAGTGCTGTGAAGTTTTAGTATGATGCATTAACAATTTTTAACACAATTTGAGTTGACCACAACACATTCTGAAAATAACAATTCATATGTAGAATGCTTGTACGTTACAGAATCTATTCTCTGATAAGCTGTTTAGTGCAGGGTGGTGTTTTGTTTCTAACGCTGTAAAGCTGTGGCGATTTCAGAGCAAAATCTCTGCATATTAGTCCAACAAGCAAAAATGAGCACTGGTTGAGGCACACTGGCCAACAGAAAGTTCCAGTTAAATTTATTAAACATTAACCAAAGAGTCGGGGCCAGACACCAGAACAGTGCTTTTGACTGTTTGTTAATTCCAGTGACCTCACCTTGGGTACATTCAGAGGGATGTTTAGTCAGAACTTTAATTAAATTGAAACAAACTGCCTTACTAGCATTACAACACTGATTTCTTATCAACAATTATTTCACCTTGTCTCTTTCTCCAATGTTTGTAATTATGTTTGTGAAGTGAAGCATGCTTGTGCTTTGGAATAGTGACAGAATTTAAACTACTCTTTACCATTAATAGTATTGACATTAATGTTGTTGCTGTTGTTGGCGAAAATAGTTGTAGCATTGATATACTGTAAGTATTAGTATTACCCTATAGCCACCCATGCGGTCTTCTGGCCGGAAGGGTCTGCCGTTTTTGAGCCAGTGTAGCGTCGGGATTGGGTTTCCCACCGCTGCACATCGGAACTTCACAGTGTTGGCTGCTGGTACAGCGTGGAGCTTTTTCTCCATCTTTTCTGGCGAGGTCCAGCGTGGTGCCCCTAAAGGCAAAAAAAAATGATGTGTTACAATCGCTCGCTAGCATTGCTCCCTGAGAATTCATTAAGAAAATGATGCGTTTATGTAGACATCCACTGTAACACCAAATGCCTTTATGTTTTCAGTTCTTTCAGACTGTATTACAAATTAGGTTTATATAACTACTGTGCATTTTAAACATTATATTAGATTGAAAATATACTTCCAATATCCATGTTCAGAAAATAACACAACTATGGCCAATGTTCGTAGCTGATGCTACATGCTAATATAATTTATTTCATAAAACACAGTACAGTGGCAGCCTTATGAGCCCTACATCCAGCTTATTTCAGTACAAACATCATTTTCATACTTTCAACTAACTTTTGAGTACATGTCTGAACTATTCATTAAAGAACATTAAGATAATTCAATATGAAATGTGATTTTGAAAATGATCTCTGATCCAATGAAAGACACATAAACACACTGAGCTTCATTTGGTTTGTTCCCACAAGCTCAGCAGAAGCACCGGAGAGCAGAGGCCAAAGCCAAGGGGGACAAGAAGGCAAATCCAAACTGTTATTCACACTCCGGTATCAGCTTAACAACAAGTCTCATTGTAACCAACATCACTGTGCAATTCACACCAAGCAGCTTAAATAAAAACATATTTGCTTTCTCTCTAGAACACGATATTCAGAAAATGAAAAGAAAAAATACCCAGAGGAGGTGGAAGGTGTAAGAGAGGCTTGCCAAGAAGAATAGGACCATCCAGTTCGATTTCCTTTGCTTGGCATGAACGTTTTCTAGGAATGTAGCATTTCTAGAAATTCCTGTAGTTTTGAGCATGGCAACAACAAAAAATCGACTGGCGGAAAATGGCGGATCATGAGATTGTTACTTGGGAATAACAAGGAACATTTTGGAAGGACATGTGGTTTTGATGAAATTCAATGTCCACATTCCTTTCAGGGACCCCGTCAGCACTTGAAACCAAACACTGGAATAAACTTAACATATTCCTCACAAAATTCTGGATTCACTTTAGACACCTTTCTTTCCTGTGGACTCACATTCTCTCAAGAACACACGAATAGTTTTCCTCTCAAAATAACATAAAAAGCAATAGGGAAATTCAGAGCAGTGAGATTTTTCTGAAACCATTAAGCTTAAAACACAAATAATTGCACTATTACACTGCAGCAATCTTGCCTCATATGGACTGGTCCTAATTACTACATTTCTCCATATATGGATGACATTCTGGTGTGTGTGAACCGGAAAGTTCCAGCATAACTTGATACCAAACATGTAAACAGAGGTCTTCCTTATAGCGTGAAGGCATGCCACTTGGTTTCCCTTCACTCTCACTCTCTCTGATGATAGAGCAATCTTCCTCCTCTCCACATGCAATCGCATTTTTACTTCCTTCCTCTGGGTCTCATCAACCCTGCAGGATTCTCCTTTTCTCTCTCTCTCTCTATTTTCCTCTAACCCTTTGACCTCCCTGACCTGCCAGACCAACAGGACACCTGGTATATTTCTGTTAGCATGTTCCTTGAGACCTTGTAGCCATGGTTTGGCTCACATTGCTCAGTGGTCAACGATGAACAGATTGAACAGGATGACCCTTGGGCAAGAAGGGTGGCAGGGCTGCGTTCCCATGGCCCCTGCCCGGACATGCCACATTTTAAAGCAGCTGCCCTCCCAAACCCCAGAGAAAGCTTCTACACCCACCCACTACACCAGCACTGTGGCTTGTTCTTCACTTTTTTTTTTTTTTTTTTTTTTTTTTTTTTTTACATGTTAGAAATAGCTGACACATGAACAAATCAATAAAAGTTACCAATATCCTACTGATAGCTGTTCCAAATTACAGCATACTGTGCGAGTGTATTATTATTATTATTATTATTTGCTATTGCATAGTATTGTGAGAGCACCCAAGCAGTAAGATGATTACCAGCCTGCCGGCCAACAGATTTAAAAAGTCAACAAAGACAAACAGCGTCTTAAAACCGTCTAGGAGACCTCACAGATCTCAGCACCACTACTCCCTTTTAGTAAGAAGAGAAACCGGAAAAGTCTGCAAAAAGGTTTTTGCCCAAGGTTGTCTACTCCAATATATCCAAAGTGGCCAAACACAAAACGAAGCATTTTGTTGAAAGAGGAAGAAGATATGCTAGTGTGGTGTTGCTCTCCAAAGAAAGAGTTCTTAGTGGTCCGGCTAGGCACAGTTCCAAACCATTGAGCCTAAAACTGCCTCAAGCACACTGTTAAACACTGCCAAACTTCCCCCCGTCCTCATGCAATAACCCCCCCCCAACCACCACCACCACCACCTCCACCACCTCCATCATCTGCCAAAGCCCAGAACAACACAGTACGCACAGACAAGTACTGGTCCTGATCCAAATCAGAACTTGCTAGTTAAAAAGCTTATGGCTTCATTCCTTCTCTCTTTCTACCCCACCCCCCTTTTTAACAGACAATTTTAAATTTTATATAAAATTTAAATATTTTAAATTGCCAAATCTACATGAAGTGCCATAACAGATTCTGCTTCGTTTTTAAAACAGACTGTTCTGAATAAAATGTTAGTTTCTGTCCCAGCCTCGATCAATATCCTCTCTTTGTTTTTTAGCCCAACATTTACACACTTCAGCATTTCCACACAATTCTAATAGATTTAATAGGTTTGTTTTTTTTTTTTCTTCTCCTGCTTTCTATCCCCTACATGATAAATGTCAAAGCAGACCACACCGGCTCATTACTTCCTATATGCACTCTTTTAGCTGAGCCTGATTCAAAGCATGTCTCTCTTCAGGTAAATAACACAAACCAGACAGGTGGTTTCCATAATGGACCAGTCTGGCTGACGGGCGCCTCTCAGCCAGGCTACCTGAGAGAAAAAGAGTAAAAGAAAGAAGAAAAGAACACCAGAGCAATGCCAGGAATGTGTCTGCATTGACATTGCACAGAGCTCTGCTACAAGTCTAAAAAGCTGGGTGACAATTGCTTGACAAGCAACCCTGCTGAAATGCTCTTCTATCAACAGACCCACCACACTGGAAAAATGATGAATTTGTGACAAAGACAACACAAACTACCGCATGGAAAATAACCAGAGAGCTGTTCTGAATATAGAGCAGGCCTGAAAAAAGGAAAATATACTGTATAACAATTTTTTATTGCACACAGACATGTTAATTTTGATTATCCACAGGAGTGTAAGAGTTTTTCTGTAATATCCCAACACGGAATGACACTGAGATAAGACACTGTGCAGCACTCCTAGAGCAGATGAGGGTTAGAGGCCCTGCTTATGGCACTTCTGGGATTTGAACCTTCCTCACAATCTTTCAGTCACAACACTAAAACCTTTTCAAATGATATTCTAAACACCAGTGCTGAGTGAATGCCCCACGCGGATTTTCAGATACTCACGCATCTGTTCGGTGTCTGCCCCGACATCATCTGATCGCTCAGCGTCGTCCTGATCGTCACCGGATGAGATGGTATCTGCAAGAGCACCGGCAAAACTGTAACCTTCCTGCTTTTACTCGGTCTTTACAGCTCTACATTCATGCAATACTACTACAGCTACATAACAAATCAAGGAACACTTTGGGAATGTAAGCATTAACATGATTGTTACTACTAACCAACTACTGCAAAAGCTACTTGAATTTCAAAAAGGTGCTTGAAAGCTATTTATATTACACATTTAATGTTTAGTCTAGAGAGGAAAGCCCAGAAATTGTTTCAACAGCATAGCTAAAGACAACAAACAGTAATGCTAGCATTCCCCATTTGAAACAAACCACTCCACCGTTTTACTACAACATGTCGGACCCGACAACATCCAACACAACGACGTCAAACTCCGAAAACAAGAATGTGACTAAAGCCAGCCTTTCAAACAAAGCATGTTTTGCAAGTTTGAAGATTTTGGGGACAAAATCTTGACACTAAATGGGGGTTTGGACCGGCCGAAAGATAAATGCACACGCTCAGCTGAAGCCTACAAAAATCATGCCGCCATTTTTAAACAATATTTCCCGAATCGGGCTCGTAGGTGGGCGGTTTGAGTTCTCTTTCAGTCGTGGCGTCTCACCTGTGACATTAACAATGAAGCAAACCGCATCAGTGGCCTTAGCGCCAGTGGCCTGGCATGCGTACAGGCCCGAGTCAGTCGGTGCAGCATGGCGGATGTGCAGCTGCTCACGCTCAATGAGCGTACGGTTGTCCGGAATAAGCGACGTGCCGTCTTTGGTCCACACGATGGCAGCTGCCTCAGGCAGCGGGCAGTTCAGCTTCACAATGTCTCCTGGGTGCACCGAGCACATGGTGGCCTTTGAGCTCTCGGAATTGATGGGAGGCTCTGCAGAGCAAGGGTAGGGAAGGGACGAGCAAGAGAAAAGAAAGCAGTGAGACAGGGTGCATAGGAAAAAGGAAAGTCCGGGTGAGAGAAGAGAGAAAACAAGCGAAAGCATGAGTTGAAAAAAGAGAGAGAGAACACCATAATGACCCAGCAAAGGCTCTGAAATGACTTGTGTGAAAGAAAGAAGCAAAAAAGCAAACCCATCAAGGCACCAGTAAACGGGATCTGTTACCCAAGTACAGGACTGAGGCTGCAACGAACTGATCTTTAAATAACCAATTCACCAAATACAGGAGTATCTCAAAAGTGGTACCTTTTGTTCTGCCAAAGAATTTCATCCTTATGTAATGAATATGTTTCATCTATATGACTTTTCAGACAAAAAACACAATATGAAGGCTGCTGGATTTTTCTGCAAAAATAAGAAGCAAGTGTGACAGTCAAAGTCTCCAGAAGAACAGTGTCTGGTTCTGCAAGATGCTCAATAAAACTTATAGCTCACTTCCTTATATAACTGCACAAATTGTACCGGAGAATACTATTTTTTTCTTTGTCACACCAAATATTAACTTTGCTTCAATTACTACTGCTTACTGCTCTTTACAGTATTTTTTTTAATGTAGAAACATCTAATTTCATTATTTTTAAGGCATCTTTGCATTACAGCATTTCTTTGCATGTGCCTAAAACTTTTGCACAGTACTGTGTGTGTGTGTGTGTGTGTGTGTGTATATATATATATATATATATAATGGCCTAGATTTTGCCTGAAGGTCTGAAGATTTGGTCTGAAGATGATCATGGCATTCCAAAGTAAACTTTCTGAGCAGAGTATTCGAGCTTGCTACCTATGCTTTCTAGACGGCACTATTCAGTGTACATATACTTTAGACCTTTAGACTTCATAATTCATAAGACTTCAATTGTACAGCCTCTTCTAACTTAATAACTGTAATATAT
>JANDJT010000169.1:28696796-28713611 GCA_024331685.1 Stegophilus panzeri | reverse complement strand
ATTTCACAAGTATTTAACTACATCCAGAAAGGAGTTTGTTTAAGCACGCAGTCATATATAAAGGGAAAGATTGAGCATATAAGCAGTGCACTTGCATGAATGATTTGTGCACAGAAAAATCATTCCATAATTATTCCACTACAATTACAAATGTCCTTGGTTTTCTTTTTTCCCCCTGTCAATTCTACTTGGGCCCCAAATTAAGTCCACAATACCACTTATTCATTTGACCAATTATGTGCAATTTATGCTTGTAGAGTCTATCCCAAAACCCACGGAACTACAGGAAATCAGATTCTCCTCCACCATCTGTTATTCATTTCAAGGCTGCATAAGACAAACATAAAACGTAATAACAGCTTATAACGCTTCTGCTATCCATCACAGTTGTTAATGAAGCATTAAACAATGCAACATTCAAGCAACACAGAATTGCCATTTTCCCAATTAACAGACGCAAGCAAAAGTCAAAAGGAAAATGAAAGCGCAAAAGGCAAGTTTTATATAGGATAACTGCCGGAAAGAGAAAAACACGCTACCGTGTTCCTATTTTGGCACTATTCACTTTGTTACACACCTTCACACATGTGCAGTTCTATCTAGGCTGAAAGAGTTGAGTATTAAACTCCAATACTGCAGTCATCTCCCAAGTGTTGAACATTTACAAGTATCGTTTGGAGAGAGAGTTAAAGGATATGTGCAAAGATATTTGCTTTGCATTCAACGAACACAGGAAGATGCTTAAAGCAGGACACATGCATCAGTTGTGTTGTTTTAATTATCAAAAAGTAAATGTATTTCTTGATGAGGTGCAGCAACGATAAAGGCAGCAGTCCTGGAGAAAAAGCATGGTGGAACTTGCCTTTTTAGCTGATGAGAGGAGGCAATAATTAAAGGTGCAATGGCACTCCCTGGCTTTGCTGCACACCTCTCCTGCAGCACATTCCTGCGCTATTATGTGAGCCGTAACTGCCTTCTCAGAAAGGGGAAAGCCAGATCACTTCACACATGGGACTGAAGGGGGCCCAGGAGTGTGCGTGATGAGCTAAACCTTCCATGCATATTGCCCCACACAGGTACAGTTGCTTTATTGTTTTTTCCCCCTTCTCCCCCCTTTTCCTTGCTTTCCTTCATTCCGGAAATAATTAAGTCCTTTTTTAACTTGCTGTTTAAACTGCACGGTCATGTGGCAGTTGATTGATGGGAACAGTATTCACCGCCTTATGTTTCCGGAGGCCTGTGTTTGGCAAGGGGTTAGTTAACTGTTATGCGCTGTGTGCTTCCTTCTATTGTGCGATCAAAGGCTAATCAGAAAAAGAGTGAGGTGCACATACACGTCGTCTGTTCCAACCTGAGACTCATTATCCTGGTGCACAATAGTCTAGTAGTAGTACGCCACACTTTGTGGCATAAGCTTGAAGACATTTAGCCATGAAGTCTGTTAGGTGAGAGGCGAAACCTCTTCCACAAGCCCTGTCACGTCAACTTACTACCAGACCAATCGAATACCTAGATGGCTGGAAATCGTAGATGTGCATCTTACTGAAAAGAGTAAGACGTCACTTGAATACTGCTGACTGTCTAATAAGTAAAAGAGAGGTATGAGCTGTGGGCGAGAGATGCCTGAGCATTTATAGTCACATGCAACTTAAAGGGAAAGGCAGAAAACAGTCAGAAAAGCAATACAGATTAGACAAGCTCTCCAAAATGGTCAAAATACTTATGGAAACTTTTTTTTATTATAAAAAAATCAGGCACTGGGCCTCTTCAGACCGGCCACCAATTACAGTGTCGGCAAAAAAATGCAGAACTCTTCAAACTTTTTTCATGTCTCCTTCCTGCTTTCAACCCACTGCATCTGTTCTATGCCGTCAACACCTCCTCTTATCCTTCCCTCACCTCTCACCCCTGTCCTCGTGACCCCATGACTCTGACCCGCACCCAGCCTGGACCCCCTACCATCCTCTGATTTTCTGGTTCTTCATGGGAAAACACAAGGAAATGTCAATACCTTAAAACAGACTCTAGCTTGATGCCACAGACAACTGACCTATGCAAAAATCCCACAGCCTCCAGGGAAGCAAGATTCGAGAGAGCATATGTAACAGCAGTCACTACAGATCAGTCCAACAGGTGTAATGGCGGCTTGCTTTTTCTGATTTGCACCTCTGTAGCAGCACAAAATTTAAGCTTCCTCCAAATCATGACAAGGTTTGTCATGCAATTCTCACACCAACCTCCTTCACTTGGATTGAGAGTTGAACCAATACGACACATTTGAGGCGTGATGTAATCAGTTTCTGATAGCGCCTCATGCCGTATTTCTGAAATTCATTCCCACATCACTGATAACAAAATCGTAAACCTTCGATCTATGAGAGCGGTTACCCCCTCCTAACCTCAAGTTCCTGTTTTCCATCTCCTCCTTCCTCATTTTCTCACCCTTTCTTTTCCCAATAGGCCACTGAGATTGTAAGACTCTACCTTTCCTCTCCCCCCTCCAACTTCTCTATTCTAATCTCCAATGCCTTTTCTAATTCTAATTTTTGCCGGCTTTATCGTCATGACAATGCGTGCACAGCCAAAGGGCACAAATCTCTCGGGGCGTCCACGGCAACCGTCTTCCAGACGATAATCGGAGGCCTCCTCGGATTCCCTCTCATTGCCCAATTTTCCCACCAAATGTAGCCAGACGAATGTCGTGCATATATTTCAATCATATAATCGCATCAGGTGCTATAGCATTGAAGAATTCTTCTTCCACATTTATAAAAAAAAAAAAACTCTCCATGCTGCACTTTAGTAATGCCTACAGCTTCTGGTCACAGCCTCCACAACATCTGCTGGTTGTGCCCAGCAAACATGAGCAACACATTTATTGGAGCCAGGTGTCACACACACAGAGGTCCACAGCATGGTTAAGTCTCTAATTGCAAATTCAAACTGAGGATCGACACACCATCAGACAACACCATAAAATAACACTGGCAATTAACATCCTCATCCACAGCACTTAAATTGCAGCTGTCCAGCATTTTCATTTGTTTAGTGGGAGAGTGTGTCCTCACATTCAACATGGTACACATAATAACGGGGCGTGAGCCGATACTTTTATAGCAGAAGCCTAGTGTAATAATCAAATGGTGTTTGGGATTAACACGGCACCAGTTCCTGCAACAGAACCTCCAGTTGTAATCCTTTTCATGTGATATTCAGGGTTTCTTCTTCTCTTCAAACCCTAAACTCGTACAATATTCTCAACTCGATGATTGTAATCTAATTTTGTCTAACACACTCAAAGACCAAAAGCTTGCAAAGCAAAGAAGCAAATTCAGTCAGATTGTACATACTGACTTTCCCATAAACCATCCTGGAAACAAGAATCCGGGTCTAAACCAGCCAGTTACAGGTTATAGCAAAAACATTATAAACTGGTAATAAAGTATAAACAATATTTATTGTGCTGACATTTTAAAAATAATGGGTTATAATGATCTGAATTTCTGCTCTAGATTCTCCTGTTGAAGCCGGAGCAGTAATCAGAGTATCTCATTACCGCGTGTGTCTCATCTCCGTGCACTCCCTCACTGCGTGCACTGGTGTTACAGGTTTTGAGCTTTCTAGAATTTAGCGGGAACGTTCGGGTTCCACGGAGGGGAGGAGTTAAGGAAAGACCTGCAGGGGTGATGAGGGGGAGGGGTGTGATGGGTGGAAGGAGATTGGCGGTAGGTAGGATTTTCAACCCAGGATTTAAATCAAATGAAAGCATGGCTGATTTTGTCTTATTCTGTCTGAGACAATAAGACATACAAAAAAAACTAAAAAACAACAACAAAAACAACTCTAGTCACTGCACTTACTAATAAATTTATCACCAAATCCAAACGATGATTTAAACCAATACGTTCCAGCTCTGGTTTGGCACTAGCGTGTGCAATCAGAAGAACCAGGACATTGAGACAAGAAGGGGAGAAACTTTGAACTTGATGTACTCCAGACCTTGTTAGATGTGTGCATTTTAGCTATTCTCATATTCCCACACTTCCACACTGGGCTCTTCTTGTCCTCCTTCCCAACGACTAACACATGACTCGGATTATTCATCATAAATCTTAATGGTAAAAAAAAAGGGAATAGAAAAAAAATGACAGTAAGAAAAAAAGCAATGCAAAGAGGTGAAACAGCTTGAGTGCAGCAGGCGATCTGACGAACAACTTAAGTAAATCCGGGGCACGCTCAGACAAGCCTCTACTTTTACCCTCTACCCTCGATGGAAAATGCAAAGAAGTCATGGCCAATACATTATCTCCAACTGAAGTGCAAGAGGACATGGGTGAGCACAGGGTGGGCATGGTCTTCCTGAGACCTATTACTAATCTAAAAGTTTGTCTTTCCATGTGTTTTTTTTTTTTTTTTTTTTGTGTGTGTGTGTGTGTGTGTGTTTGTGTGTGTGTATGTAGGTGACTTGGCTGTGCTTTGCTTACACAGTACTTAACTACTTACCTGAGACTCACAGCCACCCTGCAATGTTGTTGTTGTCATTTATATTTTCATGCAATTAAAACACTGCACATTTCTTTTCACTTCTGTTAGAGCTTTTAAATTGAATGGCAATGTATATTTTACACCTACCAGTGACTAAAATACTTGAGGATTATTGGATTGCATGTTGAAGGAGAGCTGTGTGCTCAACCCATAGACATACATAGACGTCGCATTGGCCTCTTTGGGCCGTTGCTGCGATAGGTCAACGAATCTGCCATACTGATGCGGGCAAGACTGCCCTATAATTGTTTATGATCTATGTGGAGTACAAAAAATAGTTCTGTCTCCAGTTACTTAGAATCTCGAAAGTTAGACTTGGAAAATTATTCCTTGTCATAAGGAATTGTGAAAACTCACTTTTAACAAGCGTAGAGGCATAGATTTGGCTTATTTTTCTTGGTTAATAAATGCTGAGATGTTCCTCTTGTAATATAATTTAATGAACATGAAATGTGCATAAAGATTTTTTCATTGTGGAAATGGATTTTTCTGTCTTCAACCCCATCTTTTAGCTTTTCTTATGCTCCAGATCAGAATTCTATTCATAAAGTACATTCATTTTTAAATACTGAAAAAAATAGTGCATCTTTAAGTACTAATAATTGACTACCATTGTACCAAAATTGATCATTTTTACAGTTACAGCAGTAAAACATTTATGTGATGATAATAATAATAATAATAATAATAATAATAATAGGCCACGATTTGATGACAAGCTATTAAATCATTATAGCCTATCGATACACCTACTGTTTGGAGATGAGTGGGGAAACTGTGAACAGATGGTTTATCTCCATCTCTATCCTGACAGTCTGACCTGTCCTGTCAAAGTCCTCCGTCTTGATGTGCTCACTGCACAACACGGGGGACTCACTTGCGGAAACACCTTCCCTTCTTACAGCTACTTCCCACTGCCTCCTCAACTGTTTCTCTTTGGGAGACCTTCAGAGTTTGAGAAAAGTTAAATAGCCAACTAACTACAGTAAGATTCACAAGATGTCAGTCGCTCGACCGAAACAAGGAGCTTGTCATAAAAGTCGGTTTGCAGAAAACGGCAGTATAGACGAAAATCTTGATTATCTGCAATTTAGTTTATAATATACACTATAATATAAGCTGAGACTTATTTCCGTTGCCTGGACCAATATGGAGGGGATGTTGACCTACCATCCAGCAGCCAATGTGGCGTCTATCTATGTCTATGGCTCAACCTATCAGGAAAAACCTCCACAGCACATGACACTTCATCCTGGCCACGTAATCTTCCATCATATGACCCATCACACTCTCCACAAAATGAGAGGGGAAAGAAGTGCAAATCTGATTAGTAAGTTTAGTCATTAATTTAGTGGCTTTGCTATAAAATGGCTTTAGCAGAGCAAGCAGAATTTACTAAAAGTTAAGTTGCCTTTCATATGTATACAATATCTCAAGCAGGATGACCCATTTGCTTAAGACGACTGACATTTTACAGCACTAAGGGCAAAGAGCATTTAGATTGGTTTGAGTGGAGGGGGGCTTCTCAAAACGACTTTGTCAGACCTCCTTATAATTAACATTGTGATTAAAGCTCTGGGAATTGACTTAACCAGCACAACAGCTATAATCACACCTATAATCACCTGCTGGGAAAGATGTGCTGGTAAGAATGAACTCTGACAGCAATTCTTGTTACCAGCTCTACACATGCAGTGCAATCATAGCCAGACAAAAACAAATCTAACAGTCAGATTTGTGGGGTTTTTTTGCATGCTATCAAAAGCCATCATTGGGACTTAAAAGGTTTTTAAAAAGTGGGATACTTTAGCAGCTTTTAGACTTCAGTCCTAGACAAACCACATCCCGTTTTAAGGAAGGTAAGAAAAATGTTTCTTCTTTCAATGTCACGTCCTTCTGAGAGCGAGCACGGTTTATTTTCCTCTCAAACAAACTATGAGCTGCTAGCATGCCGGCTAGCAGGTATGTGTGTGGTCCATGTCTCAGAACGTCATAAAAATTTAGACCGACGGTGGGAGAGAACATAAGAGAAGAAAAGACAAACACATCAGAAGTGGAGCCTCGAAAAATAAAGCCCACGAAACTGTTCTGAAAACAATTCATAGGTATTTGGCTAATTGAAAAGCCAGACAGTTCAAATCTAGAAAAAGGAATGGCACCAAAACACAAAAGTCACACTGCTCTCCCTAGCTGCACATCAAAAGTTGCTCATTTGAACACATGCACCAAAAGATTAAGAACTCTTAAACCTCAAACTATAACATTTTAGCAAACCATCTCAGATCCCTTCTAGCAGACCCAGAACAACAAAACAAGAAACACACTGAGACGGAAAACTTACGCAGCGAAAAATCAGTCCTAGTCCACAAATGAGCCGTTCTCACAAGTGATATTTCCCTCCACCTCATTCTTTCCTTTCCCAACACTTAAAATACAATTAAAATAGCTTGATGTGAGAAAAGAGCTGGTTTTGAAAGTGAGGTACAAACCCGTGTGTATTCTCTCTTCTCTGCTTTGTCATATCATAAACCCATAGGATTCGTTACTGAAACTTTTCAAGTCGCCCTTTCAGACATCCAGCGCTACTCACCATCAGCAATTGTGGCCTCCTCTTCTTCGCTAGGCACAATGGGTGGCCGTGCCCGGACAGTCGATGCCAGGCTCGCCAGCAGAAGCACAACCATGAGCCATGGCCAGGTGGGCATGGCGTCAGTGGCGGACACACCTCCCCATCCCCCTTTCCTCCACCTCCCCCTGGACACTGATCCCATCTGAGGGCCTCCACCCGACCATGAACTGCAGACGGCAGCTCATGAACTGAAACTCACTGGAAGGATCCAATCACCTGCGGCAAAGCAGAACAAGAGGCAGAGTCAGAGATGTGATTGCTGCAGTTTTTCTACAGAAACTCATAGTGGTTATGGGGCCCCTGATCCTGAATTCATGATATTTCATCTCGATGTATGCTTTTCGAAGGACATGAGAATTTCGTTAGCAGGTTGTAACATTTATAATTCATTTACAGTTTAGTAGTTCATCGTGGAAAGCATGTCAGCAACAACTGGAGGTGTGTGTGTACACTAAATGCTGTCAAACAAGCTGTACCACACACACATACCAAAGTACTGATACTATAGAGCACTAATCTCCCTATTGTTGCACAGCCACACACCTTAAATAGATTGGTAGGATGCGTTTGTTTGTTTGTTTGTTTGTTTTTTGTGTTTCTTTTCCAAATCTACCCTACTTTTCTGACTGATTTCTATAGGGAAATAAAAAGAAGTTCATCCATAAGATAAATAGGTTACAGGTAACCTGCAACTGAAGTAATTGTATTAGGCACAACTCATCTCACTAGGCTAATATAGGTAATATTTGTACTCAGTGTAAACCAACTCCTCTCTGATATTTGATTTTATTTGCCTCATAGAGAACATACATATAATAGACTGAAGCTTTCAGAGGGGGGAAATACACTTTATGAAAGTGAAATTTCTAGAGAAAGACGAAAAAAATTATCTTTAATCAGCTGTGCTTCTGAGGATGTGGGACGTCAAACCCCGACTTTTTTTTTTAGTCCGAAAAGTCCTGTTTCTTTGGAAACTTTGTATATTAAACTTCTACAGTTATTACACTATTAATACACTTTAGTATTGGTCAGAATTGTATAATATAGTTAACGACAGTTTCCAGTTTAGCTCGAGTATGTTATGTGACACACGCTGCGCGAGCGTTAAGTGGTTTCGGTGACGTAGCTGTTCTAAAATGACGGCTACAATACCACACTAAACACTTCGCACGGCTATTCTATTCTGCCATGTAAAACAACAACAACAACGCAAAAGTAGTTCAATATCGGTGGTGGCACACTATTTTTGACACAATAATTGTTAGGTGGTTCAAACTTTCAGACATAGCCTGTGAGGGTTTTAAGTGAGATTCGCGGGGACGCGCGCTGCACTCTCGAGACCGTCCAGCTGCGGTTCCCAAGCGCGCGCACGAGTCCAGCTGCGCGCCATTGATTAGCTGTTTACTTTCATCATTTACTGGCCAATCAGGGAAAACGTTGCGAATAACTGCAAAACACTAAAGAGTGTGATATCATCTGGAACCAGGCGGTCAGGGAGAAGCAGCAGGGAAACATCTCCTCACACTTTTAGCTTAAACAGTCCCAGATTTATATAGGCTACAACCAACTAGTTGAATGCCTTAAAATCTAAGCAAAAATGCATTCTTTTTTTAAAAGCAATGCAATACTAATCAATCAATCAATCTCTATCTCTCTCTCTCTCTCTCTCTCTCTCGCTTTCCTTAACTGTATTAGAATAACACGTCAGTCGCGTGCTGTTTTGCAAGTAAATATGCACTCAGTAAAAAAAAATCCCTCGTCTTAACGCAGTTATCACCAGCATGTTAGGCTAATAGTAACCTCTTAATTAATTTATTTTTTGCATACAATACAGACAAGCTAAACTAACCTAAAGGCTAATCATCTGCGCTCCTTTCACATTCTAATCACTTTGCATTTTCACAATGAAATCCCACTGAATGCGCTCGGAGATTTACGAGTCTGCTTCTACACAATGCAATGCATGCATTCAGAGCAACCTCTTAATGTTTACGCTTCACTTAGGCGACTATAACCGGCTCACTATTTATTTATTTACTTCACTATTGATCACAAGTTAAGGGTTAAAAGACAACCTTAAACGCAAACACTTAATCAAAAATCACTTCTCGGTCTAAAAAAAAAAAAAAAAAAAAAAAAAAAAGCAGGGAAGGGTATACAACTAAATCAATCTAAAAGTATAGAAGGGGTGGTATTTTTGTTGTTGTTGTTGTTGTTTTAAACATACCCGCTAATTAAAATGTTATACATTTATCTAATTCCTAATTGTCATGCACATTTTTGGATGTCGGGGTTTTTTTGTTGTTGTTTTTTTAGCAGACGTTCCAACACTCTTATAGGCTAATTAAATCCAAATGCAAAATTAGACTTCTCCCCTCAAAAATAAATAAATAAGTAACCATTTGTGTTCTTTTGCATGCTGAAATATTTCCCTACATTAAACTAAACACTAGTTTAACACCAGGCCGGACCGCGTCTCCTAAACTACCCACACACACACTCACACACATACACACACAGAGTGTCAACAGTTGCAAAACATTTTGAGTCATTGATCCTGAGCACTTTCAAACCACTTCTCGTGCAATGTTTTGTACAAAGTTTTTTTTTTTTTTTTTTTTCATGCATCAACATAAAACATCACAAACCCGAGACTTACTCCTGCGGCCCAGAGCGCTGAGCTTCTTAATCCGCATGAACGAGTGAAACAAGCGACTTCTTTACTTCTTTTTCCCCCACACACAACTTCACCACTCAAAAGTTCACTATTCCAAATTCCACAAGTCGGCAAGCAAAGGAGCACAAAAATAAATAAATAAATAAATAAACAAAGAAATCACTGATCCTTTGCAGAGAACAGCATTGCCAGATGGGAGCGTCGCAAAAATTCCGCAGGAGTTTTATTTCACCCCCTTCTTCTTCTTCTTCTTATTTATTATTATTTATCCGTCCAAACAGTTTTGGGAAACAACCAGACAAAAAAAAAACAGAATGATGCGTCCTGGATTGTTTTTCCCCCCTTCAGTCCTTCACGTCCTTGCACAAATTCAGATCCTCCTGGAGTTCTCAGATGAAATCTGCGCTCCTCAATATCACACAAGAAGTACTTTAAAACGTGTGGTCTCGACGTCCTCCTACACACACGCGCACAGTAAACACGCACTACACACTCACACACACACACACACATATACATATACACATACACACGCACACGCACGCACACACACACACAGCTCAGTCTAGTCACTGAACGCCAAAGCTCTTCTCAGTCTCCGAGGACCTTGATCGTCTTCTCATACGCTTTTGTCAGGCTTAGGGCTTTTTTCCTCCTTCTTACGCACTCTCTCGCACTCTCTCTCTCTCTCTCTCTCTCACACACACACACACACACTCTCCCCCTGAAGAAATGTCACTCCCCCACCCGCTCCCTGAAACCTGACACGTTTCCTGACTGGAGTTTTTGGACTCCATGCGCCAATGAAAAATCTCAGAAAGTCCAGCACCCCTCAGTAGTGCTCTCCTACATCAGCGACGCACCAGTGATGTAGTGTTAGACTGGAGTTTAGTGGAGAGAGTGGAGCAGAGGCCTCCTCCTCCTCCTCCTCTCCTCCTTCTTGTCCCACCACCATACCTCCTGAGATTTACTCTCACAAGAACACCGCCGCCTAGTGGTGGCATGTATGACGCGTCCAATGCCTCCTGTTAATTTGCATACTGGGTTTGAGCTTCACACAAGGACCTCTACACTCTCTACAAAGTGATCAAGGGTTTTGTTTGGTTGGTTGTTGGTTGTTGTTTTTTTTTTGTTGTTGTTGGGGTTTTTTTTTGGGATAGTGGAGTTTTAGCTTAATAAAAGGTTGCGTTCCAGTCATGGATGACTTCCAGAAAGAAAGAAAAAAATCCACCACAAATGACTATATATTTATAACTTCTATGTGAAATTAAATAATTTGTTTTCATAATGAAGCAGGGTTTTCCAGCTTAGGTAATCTCCTCTTGTGTTTTATTCATTTATCCATCTGTCCATTTTCTGTACTGCGTATCCCACACAGGATCGCAGTGAGCCTGGAGCCTATCTCAGGGAACTCGGGGCACAAGGCAGGGGACACCCTGGATGGAGTGCCGACCCACTGCAGAGCACAATCCAACACATTCAAACAATTTGGAAATGCCAATCAACCTACAGAACATGTCTTTGGACTGGGGAGGAAACCAGAGTACCTGGAGGAAACCCCTAAAGCACAGGAACAACATGCAAACTCCACTCACTCAGGGCAGAGGCGGGATTTAAACCCCCAGCTCTGGAGGTGCGAGGCAAATGTGCTAACCACTAAGCCATCATCCCATCCTCATGCATTTATTATACAAATTAATATTATATCACTATGAGTATCTTGAGTCACATTCAAACAAGACACTTTTAAATGAAGAGATGCTATATCATGAGACACTGCACTAGCGTAGGAGTTAAGCAATAAAAATTGGACACATTTCTCCATCCATCTTGCTCTACTAGTTCCTCGACAACACTGAGTGACTCTGAGTCAGTGGAACAACAGAAGTCAAGAAAACCAATGCAAAAATATACAGCAAATATAGATTTACAAGTTTCATTTTAAATAATGAGTTGAAACATAAATGGAAAGGCTTGGAGTGGCACAAAATGAATAATGCCCAATAATGTTTGGCAAAACCTAATAAATGTATTAGTTGTTTTTTACTGTGCTTAATGATTTCCTGTTACCCTCAGTGCCGTTCACTGTTAGTGGCTGATGTCAATCAAAGAGCTTCACACATACTGCAATATAAACATGTTTAAAGTGTTTCTGGGTAGAGTTTTCCTTTAAGGGTTTTAGATTTAATCACTGCATGTTGCCTACTTCCCCAGTAGCTGGGTTTGTGGTGCACTGTAAGTGTTAATTCATAAAGTTGTAATGACATCATTTCATACCTCAGGATGTTCAATGTGCGAAATGGAAAAATAAAACAACATGGACACCTCTACGAAAGCATGTCTTTTGTTTGCTCTGTGAGAAACATAAAGCTCATAAAAAGCTCATACTTTAACTGCACTTTTACAGTTACAGGCCTGAGTGGCTATTGGTGTTGTTCTCTTATAGTGAACTTCAGACATTCATGCAACATTTTGGACTGAAATTGCAGTACAACAAGCTCACAAGTGGACAATAGCAAGTAGTGTTATCAAAACCTCACCAGCTAACGTTAATAATAATTATTTACCAACATAGTAACTCAGTGTGAATATTTAAGTACTGATTACTTGTTTTCAGCTGTGGAAAAAGATAAGCCCATAAAAGAAATTTGGTGAAAAATACCTTAATTGAAATGTAGAGGATAATGAATAAAGGGCATTACTAAACAGTTGTAAGGGGGATACAGAGAAAAATGCTTTGCTAAAATGGCCATAAGAGGATTCCAACTTGTGAGCTTTCCAACAGAAGGACTACAAAATGGAAGTGCTTTTTTTTAATCGTTTAATTTCATCACCTGTCATGTAATGATTTTTGGAAAGCCAGTACTAAACGTTGCAATAGATATATAAATAAATCACCATGCACAGCAATATCATAAATGAATCATGATTAAAGCAGAGCAAGAGAAAGAGTGAATGAGTGTACACTTCAAGTCAACTTTAGGCACATTTATTAATTTTATTAATGTCTTCAGTCAATGACGGCAGTAACGGCAGTTGTCGAGGCACGGGGGAGGGGGTTAGGGAATTCAAATAAAAATGCACCAATTACAACAAAGAATAAAAAAACATGCGATATAGTTAAAGGGTGAGCTAATGCAAGAGTAGATTAGGGACTTCTGAAGCACAAAACAAGTGGGTATACCGAAGGTATATTCTAATATGGATCCTTAGAAGTCGTTATACGCATCTTTATTGGAAAGGGTTTAAAACGATGTTTTTCATGCTTGTTCAATGAACCATAAACAATTATTGCACATGTACCTGTGGAACAGTCCTTATGACACGAAGAGTTTACAGGCGGTAGGCAATTAAGGTCACAGTTACAGTAACTTAGGACACTAAAGAGACCTTTCTACTGATTAGGGTTCCTGCTCACCTGCATGAACATGCCATAGGCCTGCTGCAGGGAGGCATGAGGACTGCAGACATGGCCAGAGCAATAAACTGCAATGTTCGTAATGTAAGACGCCTAAGACAGTACTACAGGGAGACGGGAAGGACAGCTGATCGTCCTTACAGTGGAAAATTACATGTAACCATGTGTCCCCCCCAGATGTGATCGAGAACTTACAAATGCCTTGGTGGAAGAGTGGAGTAACATCTCACAGCAAGAACTGACAAATCTGGTGCAGTCCATGAGGATGAGATGCACTGTAGTATTTAAAGCAGCTGGAGGCCACCAGATACAGACTGTTACTTTTAATATTGACCCCCTCTTTGTTCAGGGACTCGTTATTCAATTTCTGTTTGTCAAATGTCTGAAACATGTTCAATTCATGTCTCAGTTGTTGAATGTTTTTATGTTAATACAAATATTTACACATGTTAAGAAATTAGCTGGAAATAAAATCAGTTGAATGTGAGAGGATGTTTCTTTTTTGCTGAGTATATATCTTTTACCTGAACACTACATGTACACTTTCATCAGTACACTATATCCACATTTAGTACCCTTTTTCTCTCAGTGTGCATGATCATTTTCTTATTTGATTGTTATTTCGTTATTCTTATCTGACTGTGGATCTTTTTGTTAATGAACATAGACAATTCTGGACATATGCCAAACACTGTAACCAATGACAGCAAGCCTTTCTACTAAAAAGAGACTATATAGTACACAGGGATACACAGATACAACAGCACAGCATTGACCTTTATAACACCAGTCGTTGACGTTGTGCACTGTGAGCATCCTTACCAATGTCATGAAATGAAATTTGGAATGAGTGTGAATTTGTGACACAAATGATGCAACAAACATTCGTTTTCGTATAAAATAAGCCACAATATGGAGTAGCATGATTGCAATGGAGTGTCCGTATTGCACAGTTCTAGTTTTCACGAGGATTTTCCTTTGAGGACTTACACTTTAGAAGAAGTGGGCACCTTTATCAATAAACCCTAAACATCAGAGAGACAGACAGGCCTCCTATCATGCTCCACGTTCACCCCAACTTACTTTTTCCTTCTCCATGATGGCTCTTCCATTGGTTAAAGCTTTTCCAAGAACCCCTCTTCGATCCCCCCTACCGCACACACACACACTCCCACCCCCAACTAATATGCTTTCACCTCTGCTTTTTCTCCAGTTCTCCCCCTCTAAGAAAGACTGGCTGCTCGCCTCTTTTTGCTCTGAGAAAAGAAACGTCCTCTTTCACTCTGAACAGGCCAGCTAATAAGGCTGTTAAAGAAAATGCGAGAGTGCTGTGTCAATGGAGCTGTCTATCTGTGTTTTCTCTGTCTTTCTTTCTCACCCGCTTTCACCCATTTTTTCCTTTTCCCTTCTATTTTCTCACCCTTACTTGCTCAGTAAGGCCATCTGAGGCTCCCTAGAAAAGGTGACAGCTTGGGTTGGAATTGGAGAACAGGAGGATTGAATAGAGGGGAGCTACAGGTTTAGGGGAGTGCAATACGAAATAGATGGGTCTTTTTTAGGATTGTCCCCATCGCCTGTCCAAACCTGATTTACGCTGCTCTCATGCTAGTCTTCTCAGGCTTGGACATGACGGAAGCCCTGCAGGGGGGCCATAAAGACACGCAGAGAGGAGAAAAGAGACAGGTCACATCTCTGTCAAAGAACTATTGTCGTCTTCGCTCGTTCTTCTCCCTTTTCTTTAGCTTAAGAAAAGCCTGGGTTTCTCTCTGCGCCTCAAGCATGAGTAACGTGTAAAATATTTTTATGAGATTTCAGTAAAGTTGGAGTTTTATCCTATACAAATGAGCAGCATTTTATCACGTTTTAAACATGTGAGGTATTGATTAGAGTGATATTTATCTTCTTAAATTTGAGCTAAGTTAGTGTGTACTGTGTGTTTAGTTTATAGTATGTGGTTACCAGAGGCAACTGCTAGAAGACTACACTGGAATACTGGCCTCCCTTAAAATTTCAATAAAATGCAGTAACAAAATGTTTCTATATTAAAAGTAGAAATGTATCCATATTGATCATCATGTTTGGTGAAATTCAATATTAAAGCAAATCAATTGATCATGTATCTTCCTGCAATATTGCACAATTCATTTATTTAATGCAGACTGTTTTCGGTGGTCAGCACAGCCTGCATGAAAATCTCATTTGAAGCCCCCAACGCAGCACCTGCAGAACTTCAGTGAATCACAGCTTTACTCTCTCAAAGGGGCTGAACCTCATGACAAACTGCCAATCTTTGAAACGGTAAGGAACATGGAACATGACATCTCAAACTTAAGCATATCAGCACCAGTCAGACGAACAGTGCTCAGAGCTGCAGCTGTCAGTCAATAACTAAATCCATAATAATTTTACACATTTTACTAGCATAGCTTGGTATTTTTGTCATTGTAATTGGAATATACTGTAAAAAAAAAAAAATAATAATAATAAAATAAATAAAAATAAAATAAAAACATAATGTTAAATCTGATCATTTGCATTTGTTTGTTTGGGGGTTTTTTTGTTTGTTTTTTGTTTTTTTGCTTAGTTATAGGTCTAGCTAGCTAGCTGTTGCTATCTTCTTCAGTAAAACTGACTAGTTAGCAGTAAAGCTGCTTTTTTTGGCACAACATGACAGACACTACTAAAGTTGTTAACCTTCTTTTAAAATAGTCATTTCATACTCTTACTTATCAGGAAAGACTGAGAACACACATATATACACTTCAATAACACACACTTGTGCTTCCCCTATTTCTGCACTTATCATTCTACATACCTGTAGCTGTTATTTTGTGTAGATTCATGAGATATAATCCAAATAAATATGTATTCCTATGTACAGGGCCATGGTATTGTTTTATATTTTTATAAGCACAAGTATTCCACAGTATACAGTATATATAAAAGTTGGGATAGTATGGAAAATGCTAATAAAAACAAAGAGGAGTGATTTGTAAATGTACTTTGACTTGTATTTAAACAAAAAACGTAATAGACAAGGTATTTGATGTTTTACCTAATCTACCACATAGTTGTTTTTTTTTAAGATAAATGTTTATTTTGAAATTGATGCATTCCAAATAAGCTTGGACAGGGGCAATTTAGGACTAATAGCGATATGACAAGTTGAAATAAGAAGGTGATGTAAAACAGGTAATCGTCTAATCATAGTATATAAGAAGCCTCCAAAAAGGCCTAGTCTTTCAAGAGCAAGGATGGATCGAGGCTCACCAATCTGCCAACAGATGCATCAGTGAATAATCCAACACTTTAAGAACAACATTCCCCAAAGACAAATCAGTAGGATTTGGGGCATTTCACCTTCTACAGTGCACAATATAATTAAAAGCTTCAAGGAATCCGGTCAAATCTCGGTGTGTAAAGGGCAAGGCCAAAAACCACTTCTGAATGCGCGTGATCTCTGATCCCGCAGACATCACTGTCTTAAAAACCGTCATGAGTCTGTAATGGATATCCTGACATGGGCTCGGGAATACTTTGGTAAAC
>JANDJT010000169.1:28672782-28694600 GCA_024331685.1 Stegophilus panzeri | reverse complement strand
AAAAAAAAAAAAATATATATATATATATATATATATATATATATATATATAATTAAATGTCATGTCTGTTCTGCTATTAAGCTAATTGTTAGTTGTTTGCGAGAACTAATCTGTTGGCAGAGTGTTACATCATTCCCATTTAATTGACTGAGAGATGCCCAAGACCAAAACACCATTTGTCTTCCTCTTGTCTGCTGACAGGAATTTTTATTTACTGATGCCATTTGTTCAGTCAGTTATACTGTTTAAAAAAACAATGCCTCCTGAAATGCCAATCCAGACAGGCCTGTTTGCTTTAGAGGTTAGTGACAAAAACAAGAATTATGCCAATTCAACTACCCTCCAAAATATTTATGTAACCAAATTCAGGAAATCACAGCATGTAGATAGTTCCTAATGCTTGAGAAGGGTTTTCCTTATTGGGTATTAAAGGACATACTGTAACTGTGTGGCAGACCAAACTGAGGAAACTGTGGTGAAATGTATAATCCCAATGGTGGATTGGCCCTTTTATGAGAAGTGGTATTTTCCAGTAGTGTTTTAGTGGTGACATTAGCGGTTGCGATGGCGCAAACTGGATCCGATCATGTATTATATGTAGCTCTTTATACCACTTTGGAAAAAAGACAGTGGGAAAATAGAGTTTCTAAGATATGGATTTTGCATGATTCTTTTAAAATATATAGAAGATAATAATAGGACACTTATTAATCCAGTTCCGATTAATGGGTAAAACATTTCAGTTTGGAAAAGCATTAGACACTGCCATAGTTTCACAAATGCAAAGTTATGCATTTATGAAGGTTAGTGTTAATTTTAGGGTTGAATTTAGGATTTGTACCTTTTGTTACAACTTGACGCATATGAAATCCATCCACACAGTTACTTGTTTGAATTCATATGAAAGGAAAAGGAACACCTTTCCTTGTTAGATATGTATTTATATGAATTTAGTATGGTGTCATATTGGATTCTACCACTTACCTACCTGAAGCTTTCCTACCAAATATAACTTCTTGTTTTTCTTTTTTTTCCCCAAAAGCACAAGCACACCATTGTGCTACTAAGCAATGATTTATTTCTGTGTAGAAATATAAGACCATTTTGTTTAGCTCAAATATGGACACCTCTCTCGCCTTGGCAAGGAATGTGACTCTTTGGCATTAAAGCTGAAACTTGCTGCCAACTATGTCACACGCCCGCCTTCTGTTGTGTTCTAACATCATGGTACTAATGTTGCAATATGATTCTGGTGAATGAATTTTGATGAAGCGAAGTACTGTGCTTTACTGTGTGCCAGTTATGTATAGCACTGATGTTTAAAAAATATGAAAAAAATATTTTTAAATGACATTGTAGTGCTTCTTCTTTGTTTTTGGTTATGTTTTGGTTGTCAATAATGATGTGACATAATCCTATCATATGTTTACAACATAACACATTTTGGACAAACTACATAAAACAACTGAAACATTATATTGCTAAAGATTGATTTCTATAGAAGTGTACACTATGTGGTCAAAAGTTTTCAGCTCCACTGAAGTGAAACTGTAAAGCTAAAGCATACCTATTTTGTGGCAACATTTTTGGGTGCGATCGTCAGGTGTCCACATACTTTTGCCCATATAGTGCAAGTCATATTTTTGTATAAGCATTTCAAAATCACTACAGTGATTTGACTATTGGTATGTTAAAACATGACTTTTGTAACAATCATCCGCAGCTAATAACATTCTAGATAACATTTTAGATCCATCTAACCTTCCGACTTCCTAAATCTCCCGAGGGATTTTTGTTTGGTAACGGATTTTTGCCAGGTTATAATTAAAACATCAGTAGTGGTTGAGTCACATCCTGTGTCGAATGTGAAACAAATGTGAATTGGTATGTGTGTGTTTAGAACTCATGCCTCAGGCTCTAATATGAACCATAACGTGATTGTGGACGGGCTATATGTTGGGAGGAAGTGGAGGCTTCTGTGCTATTTTCAGCCACACTCAATGGTTCCAGGAGTTAGATCTCTTACAGAACAGAAATGTGTTTTGTTATCTATTCATCTATCTATCTATCTATATATTGTGTTACCTGAACAGGTAAGTCCATCAAATAGTTAGAACTGCAGAGTGGATGATGTGTAACAGTACTAAATCACCCTCTCCTCAGCACCCTCCTTTCTGTTCTCAGTCCAGTCAGTGTGTTATGATGCTTTTATGCTGTATTGTGTATTGACATAGTGGTAGCAATGTTTTGAAGGATACCTACACTGGGCCTTCATAACATATTTATAAGAACTGCATACATATTTTGTAAATCAAATACTGGATGATATTGGCGGGAGGACACGTTTGACTCTAGTGTTAGGGGATTGATTCCTGGCTCTGCCCTGTGTGCACGGAGTTTGCATGTTCTCCCTATTCTTCAGGGGTTTCCTCTGGGTACTCCGGTTTCCTCCCCCAGTCCAAAGACATGTGTTGTAGTCATCTCTAAATTGTCCATAGTGTGTGAATGGGTGTGTGAGTGTGTGTGCGATTGTGCCATGTGATGGGTTGGCACCCCTTCCAGGGTGTCCCCCGCTTTGTACCCAAGTCCCCTGGGAAAGGCTCCAGGATCCCCACAACTTTGTGAAGGATAAGTGGTATAGAAAATGGATGGATGGCTGGATGGATGGATGGATGGCTGGGTGGATGGATGGATGGATGGATGGATGGATTCAATTCAATACAGCTTCACTTATTTATTAAGCCCATATATCAGCCAAATTAATCAAATTAGCTTTCAAAATACTGCTATGAAACAATTTTCCTAGCTGAATGTTAAAGTGTCATGCAAGTAAAAACAAACATATACTGTGCATAGAGAATACAGGAACAATCTCAGTCGGTTGATCCACAATGATAATTGAGAGTTTTTCAAGTTACATTAAACCTCTAAGTTCATAAATTTTTTCATACATTCTTCAACATTGCTTCATTAAAGATTTATGCAAAGATTTGTCCTATGTAGGTACCCAACAAATAAAGGTTACTGGTACATTAAAGAGACAAAATGGTTGCCCATAGAAAGGTAAAATATTTTATGCTTTTTCATGATAATGCATGGAAGTATTAAGAGCTGTTAAAGCTATAATTTCTGGCTATTGTGTCAGTGAATGTTATGTTACTGACCCACACAAATAAATGCTATACCATGTATATCTATCAATTGCTCTCAAATATTGATATAAATAAATAAAAAATAGGCATGTTTATTTTTTTAAAAATAAAATATGTATTCAATATACAACCTAAACATAACACAAGTTTTATATTTTAGATATGATCAATACATTTACCCATATGACCTAAATATATCTTCTCTAATATATGAAATGTAATAAAATGTTTATATATATATATATATAGATAGATAGATATAGATAGATAGATAGATAGATAGATAGATAGATAGATAGACACATACATACATATGTACATACATACATTTGCCTGCTAGTGTTTCTCAAACTCTGAATGCTACAATACTACAAACCAAAAGGCATTACAGTTAAGACCAAGTTTTTCTCATTACCACAAAGGACAACACACCTAAGTTGAAATATACATGCATATACCACATGAAGTATTCAGAACACTAGTCATCAGCAACCTAGCGCTATTTGAGGCATGACCAAAGATGGGTGGTTCATGCCAATGAGTCATTTGACTTAAATGAGCCATAAATGTCAGCTGAGAATAATTTGTTTTTACAATGTTAGTTCCTCCCCTCATTGGCCCTTCCAGCATCGGCCCCTGAACACACCCCAAGCTCCCTTCCTCGAGTACTTCTCAGAACAGTCTCCATCCCAGCTCTACACATATAGGGTGTGTGTGTGTGTGTGTGTGTGTGTGTGTGTGTGTGTGTTTATGTGTGTAGGAGGTTATGCAGTCAAGCAACCATTGTCCTTAAATGTTTGAGCCCAAGGCGTCAAAAGTGCTTTAAATATTTTTGTGTGCCAAAGGAAAGTACAGTGATGGAGGCCACAATCACTACTTTAGGCCTTTAGAAAATAAAGATCAAGATATTTAACTCCTGATACCATTAAAACTGTCTGGACAATATTACAGCACAACACTAAGTCCCACTTACTTACTGTTCCATAGGTGTATATAATTCCTCTTACCAGCAACATGCAGAGTCACCCCGAAAGTGAAACGAATGAAGCGTCGTAATGGGGAATGTGGAAAGACACTAAATCAAATCACCACGTGATCAGTACAATTAAATTGAGCAGTGCGGCCTGTTCATGCATTTGGAGTGGATCTCAGACCATAGGGCGACGACGACACATGTTTTATTTAACCATTTCAAGTCACTTCAATTCAAGTGGGTTTTTATTGTCATTCCTCTACATAGCTTGTATACATTGGAAAGAAATCTAATTTCTCCAGGACCATGGTACAATAAATAACAGTACACAAGCCTACATAAAGTGCAAATATACAACAGTGTGAGACGAGTGCAGGACAAAAAAAAAACACAGAACAATATGTGCAGAACAATAAAAACACAGAGCATGGGCTGTAAACTGTAAACAATTCAGCAGCAATATTTATAGCAGCAATATTGGTAGCAAGATGAGTTTCATAACTATAAAGTGTCTGATGCAGCTTTGTAAGGTGCAGGTGTGCAATGTTTTTGGGTTATACTGGGTTAGGTGTTTAACTAGCCCATGTGAGTGTTACGAGACAGCAGGGTGTTGAGTAATCTGACTGGTTCAGGGAAGAAACTGTTGCAGAGTCTGCCAGTGGTAGCACGGATGCTCCTGTACCTTCTGCCAGATGGCAGAAATGTGAAGAATCCATGAGAGGTGTGTGAGTGGTCGTCCACAATGCTGGTGGCTTTTTTGCAGATGCAGCGGTCGTTGTATGAGGTGTCGATGGTGGGTAGAGAGAATTCGATGATCTTTTCAGCTGTTCACACAATCAACTGTAGGATCTTGTGGTCAGAGGCTGTGCAGTTCCCATACCACAAGGTGAGACAGCTGGTCAGCACACAATCTATCATCCCTCTGTAGAAAGTGGTGAAGCTTGCGGAGGGGAGAGTCTCTTCAGCCTCCAAAGGAAGTGGAGGTGCTACTGCAGATGGTGTTGAGAGTCCACGAGCGGTCCTCTGTCATGTGCACACCAAGAAGCTTGGAGCTTTTGATTCTCTTCACAGGTGTCCAGTTGATATGCAGCGGTGAGCACTGCAAGTTGGCAATCATCTCTTTAGTCTAATCAACATTAAGAGATAGATTGTTGTCTCTACACCATTCTGCTGTACGCTGACTCATCGTTGATGCTGATGAGGCCCATAACCGTAGTGTCATCAGAAAAACTTGATGATGGGATTTGAAGTGTACATGCAGCACATGAGTCACGAGTTTGCAGGGTAAACAACAATGGACTGAGTACACAGCCCACAGCAATGGACTGAGCGCTGGTGTTCAGCCTTTTTTGGAAGTGCAGGATCCAGTTGCAGAGGCGAGTGGTCAAACCCAGCAGGCTCAACTTTCTTATCAGTTGTTGTGGGATGATTGTGTTGAATGCTGAACTGAAGAATATGAACAGCATCCTTACAGAATTGTCCTTTTTGTCCAGGTGAGTCAGTGAAAGGTGGATGGTGGAAGTTATGGCGTCCTCTGTTAAGCCTACAGTCGACCATCCTGCCATATTAATAACATTGCCAAAAAAATATCTTCATGACAGTTCCACTCAAAGTGATTAAAATAAATGCGCTAATAATAGGGGATTATTATATATTATCATATAAAACCAGATTTACTCTTCTTTCCTCCTGTACCTCATAGGCTGTACACTTGATATCTTTCTGCTCACACTGTAGTTAGAAGACTTTTTACAAACATTTCTAAAGCAAAAATTCCATGTGGTTAATCCTGTTTCTCACCACAGCAGTTGGAAGGCAATACAATGTGAGTAAATAAACCAAGGGATAGCTGAAAGTGAATCTTAATGATGACATGTAATGTTGACATTACAAAATGTATATACTGTACCATATAATCAGTTGCGCTGTATGTGTTTAATGTTAATCATCCAATCATCCATGCATCCAAGCATTTGGAGCTGGAATATTTCAAACTAATGGAAATTATATGTAGTTGCGAAAAATTATTATAATATTGAATGAATTAGAATGAATATAAGTCTGAAACCACTGGCAGGTCTTGCAAGTGTAAGGATTTACAGAAGCAATTTTTAAGGCATTTTGTTTATATTCACTTCATTGGATCAAACTGATTATTACTCCTACATGATCCAATATGTTTTTATTCCATAGTTCATAAAGGAAGCTTTAAAAAAGCAGATGAATCTACACAATATCTTAACTGCCTATGGGCTCTTTAATATAAATTTCCTGAATATATGAATTGGATTTCTCTTTAAAGCTTTCAGATTTTTCAGTTGCTAGAAAATCAGATGTGTACTATTAATAATGGAGAGATCCATCTGTCATAAACAATGTTTCATCATAACTTATCAAAGCCAATTAGCCAGCTATGTATCATTTCCATATTGAAGTACAGCAAATACTTGTCTCCTGTGCCCCTAAATGTGAAGTTCCAGAAACGTTTGAGAAAGTAAACAAAAAAAAAAGAAAAAGAGTCAGTAATGATTCCCATTTATCATGATGTAATGCATGATAATGCATTACATCATGATGCAACACAGAGTGTTGCATTTTCTTGTAACGGAAAATTGATGTGGGATTCGTTTCCCAACTTATTGTGCTTGTGCTCCTAGGCCAATGATAAGACCCGTTTAATCACACTTGTTCACATGTCTAGAAGACACAGTGTTTTGGGAAATTGGTAAACAGCAGTGGGTGAGTGATACATGCAACTTAGGCAATATTTTAAGAAGAAGTAAAAATAAATAAATAAATAAAAATCAGACCAAGAATTTATAAGTATGACTGAATGCAAGCAGCACGGAAGTCAGTCTATAAATAAGATGACACATTTCTTTGAGATTTCCAATTGTGCTTCACAAATATGAATTCTCAAAACTGTATTACTGCAAGTTCTGACCATAGACTATATAGCAATATGATCTATGGTTTAGATATATATAACATACAGGGAAAACTTAGATGATATGTATACACATTAAATGTTTTTGCTATCAGCAGTGGTTCTGCTAATAGCTGGAGTAAGAATGGAGTGATGTGTTGATTGTGCTGTGTTGAATCAGTTAGACATTAGTGCTGACAGAGTAGACCTGTGGATCTATTTGATCACAACAGGCAGGAAGCTGAGTTAAACATTTCCAGCAACTCTGTTATAAGCAGATTTCTAAACAAAGACCAAAATACCATTTCTTTTACCTAAAGCTAAAAGTTTTTGTCCTAGTTTTTGCTCTTTATACTGTATATTTCTCTTTCTGCTCAAGTTTTAGTGTTGATTATCATCTAAAATGAGCTGAATCCTTTTGCATAATCTGATTTTGGAAGCGAAAACTACTTTACAGGAATTAAGTCTTGTGACCTGGCATAACAAGGCATACAGAATAAGCATGTACGTTTAATTTTTAAAAATTTTTTTATAGATATGCCTATTATTGTAACTGTCTTTTCCAAACAAGTATCACGGAGCGAATTCCCAGCATAAATATCTAAAACACTTTTACGCGGCTCTACTTCGACATCTTCAGCAATTTATCACTAATGCACCAACAAACCTAACTCTCCACATCACTCCTGTAACTATCTAGAAACACAAAACATTCCTCTCCAATTCAGGCTTCAGCACCTCATATGCAAGCCCCATTTAATCGGATTCACAGGCCCGCATGAGACCATCAGCACTCCACAGACACATTTTCACTGATTTTATGTCTGAGGTGAATCAGCCATGGATGGGGCGACATGCTGGAGAGCGAGAGAGCGAGAGAGAGCGAGAGAGAGCGAGAGAGAGAGAGAGAGAGAGAGAGAGAGAGAGAGAGAGAGAGAGAGAGAGAGAGAGAGAGAGAGAGAGAGAGAGAGGCTGGAAAATGTCTATTATATAAGCAGAAGATCACATCACATCTGAGAAATGTTGTATGAGAGGAGTGGACAGGATTGTAGGGCCACCCAGTTTCACATCAATCAGGGAGACTTTGACCCTGCTGGATGAGATATTTCAGCAAAGAAGGTTGTTGTTTTGTGGTTATTCAGCTTAAACCTGGTCACAAATATTGATTATATTGCAGAATGTACTTGATTTAATTACACTGATAATGTTCAGCACCTAATACATTAAACCAAGTACTTGCACATGCATACCCAAAAGGACTTATGTCATGTTTACTCCAACTTAAGCATGATGTTACAGGTAAATTTGTATGCTGTTTTGCTTTACTAATAAATATATAAAGCCTATCTTAGTTATAGCAGAGAATGATTTTTTTTTTTTTTTACAAAATCCTTAAAATAATCTTAAAGTACAATAGTGAAATATTTATATTATGCTACTATCCATCTTATCATAGACATAGACGTTATTTGCCTCCTAAGAGAAAAACAAATGTCTATTCTCGGGTTGGTTGGCTGGTTTCTGTCTCTAGGACTTAAGTTTAATTAATTGGCGATGAAGCAGTGCAGCTGAGAGTCTATAACAGCACAATTGACAGTGTTCTCACTGGGTTTGGGAGGAAATGAGCCAATGGGAATCTATTTAGGTCAAATATGTAGAATTGAGTAGGTACGGTTCTCCTACAAACATATTTTGTTGTCCTGTGGTGTGTCATGAGTAAGATATTGAAAACAGACAAGCTTTTCAATGATGTTATTGTAAAAATGCCATGATTGGCTACAGGGTGTCTCAGAGAGAAAAAAAAATGCCATGTATAGCAATATACATACCACAATAGCTTATTGATTCACATACACACACACACACACACACACACTTTTGTTTAGTGCTTAGGTGTCACTTGTAAAGAGAACATTTACGTGTCTGTGTTTGCGATCATGTCTGAGTTAAATAAGACAGAGGTGCCGAAAACCAAGTGTGTGTTTTCTCTCTGTAGCAGAAAGAAATGGGGTTAAATGTTTTGACCGTGACTGAAACTATAAAGCTTCAAGAGGGGGAAAAGGTGCAACCCGAGCCAGGTGACCTTGACCCAAGGTGGCCTAGACTGTTTCTGCACTTCATCCTCCTCGCTGCTCACACAGTTCACATCTCACAGAGGAGCCATGTGCATGCAGTTAATTTACTGGAGGTTATGAAAAATAGGATTTCGTTACATGTACTAGCCATCTCTCAGGAAGGCAGGATAAATAAAGTAAAATTATGTGTTATGTGTAAAAGAAATTTTATAAAGGCACTCAATTATACACTAAAGAATTTCCTAGTAACAATTTGTAGCACTTGCAGAACATTTTATTAAAAGATCATATACATAGACTTTTGGTTTTTTGGTTCTCTTCTATAGTATTGTCTATTTGTTTCTGTAAAGGGGAAATTCTACATGTTTATGAACAGTTCTCAATACATTACAATACACTCACAGTGGTCTGTGTAACATACTCTAATACAATGAACAATTAAAATTTTGGTAAAGAATACATTTTAAAGGGGGACGTTCTCCTCACACCTCCAGAGTTGGGGGTTCGATTCCCACCGCTGCTCTGTGTGTGTGTGGTGTTTGCATGTTCTCCCTGTGCTGTGGGGGTTTCCTCTGGGTACTCTGGTTTCCTCCCCCAGTCCAAAGGCATGCATGGTAGTGGTAGGCTGATTGGCATGTCCAAAGTGTTGAAAGTGTTCAAAGCATCTATAGTGTATGAATGGGTGTGTGATTGTGTATGAGATTGTGCCCTGAGATGGAGTGGCACCCCATCCAGGGTGTACCCCGCCTTGTGCACGATGCTCCCTGGGATAGGCTCCAGGTTCTCCGTGACCCTGTAAGAAAAGCAGTATAGAATATGGATGGATATATTTTAAAGACTATCATCATATACCCTTATCGGTGTATCAGATGATTCCCTTGGCCCAGACTACGGGGTGTCCCAAAAGTCTCCATACATAGGGGACTATGTTTGCCAGCACCACATCAGCTGTGCCTTCTTCAGATGTTCACTTCTACTCTTTTTGAATTTGTTAATAAGTTTGGCAACATAGTCGTGTGTGATATGCTTGCCATGTTTCCTGTTAAAGTCCATCGCAACCTTGCAACAGCTTCCTGATCCAGCCATGAGGATTATTTCAGTACATTCTTCTTTTGTCAACAGCATTCTTAAAGGCTATTTAAAATATGGGAAGGATTAGTAGCTTTTCCTATGACAAAAATGTAACAAAAATATTTTTATTTATTACACATTTTGCCTGGAATTGCACAAAGTTTTGTAACATTACACCCTAACATTCTTATAACCTGTAGAATAATTTACTGAATGTTCTGTTAATAATCTTTGTTAGCTGAGACTGAATGAATTCAGACTCTAGTTCTCAAAGATAAGGTGTCCCAGAAAGCTGAACTGAAAAACCCAGAAGTGCATCATCGTTTAGCTCATCAGCTTATTACCAGGCCTTCATGAGTGCAATAATAGCTTAGAACTGGATAAATTCTGCATGCTATGATCAGCATCAGGGTTCTTCTGAAAAGTACTGTTGTTTAGTAAAATCAACAAGAATTCAGCATGCTTGGTAGTTTGTCTCTCTGGAGATTATTCATTGGTTCTTTGATTCATTCATTCATCTTCAGTCACTGCTTAATCCTGGTCAGGGTTGAACTGGATCCTGGGAGCACTTGTACAAGGCAGGAATACAACCTGGATAGGACACCAGTCCATCACCAGTCGATGCACAGAGGCAATTTAGTGTAACCAATCTACCAACCAGCATGTTTTTGGGAGGTTGGAGGAAACCAGAGAACCCAGAGGAAACCCATACAGACAAAGGAAGAACATGAGACACTCCACATAAACGGCAACTCAAAGTCATGATCATACAAGCTGTTAGATAGCAACACTACCCGCTGCACCACCAAGCTGTCTGTTTGTCTGGAGATAAACAGTAAATAAAAAATGAGAGAACAAATTATACAAAATATAAACATTGAAATATGCCTCGAGCAGTAGTTTTATACTCACTACTACTCAAGCATCGAAAGCAAATGTTTACCCATTTCAGGCCCACATTTTGCTATTCATACTTCAGCTTAAGCACTGAAAGACATTGTGAAAAACAATGTTTGGATGAATCCTGTCATGTCAGTAACAACTCACTTCATTTGACCCAGAGAGGCTACGTGCTCACGAGGGATTTCTCCACATGTGCTTACTCCTCATAATATCTGGTAACCTGGCCTCGTCACTGCTGCTAACAAAAGGCGCCTGTGTGAGTTAGCTGGCACGTTGCAACATGCGCGCTTGCCGAGAGAAAAAAGACTCTGCCACATTTACACTGACAGATTTGGCCCTGTAGCCTCGTGCTGTGCTTCACAGTCAGCTTGCCTTATTACCTTCTTAAACAAACGTGCAAAATCTTTCTTTTATTCATTCTTTCTTTTCAGTTCTTCCTCGCACCGCAGTCACCGTGTTTAAACTTCAGTGGCCATGTTCAGTCGAACATGTCTCATGACTTCATTAGTGGTCATCTCTGAAAACCTGATTCCATTTTTAGTTAGAATAATAGAGCTTTTAAGCCAGTATTTTAATACATATTTGCCTCCAGATATCTAAACAGATGATCTAGTGAAAAGAAGTCAACTTTGTATTCATGCACAATCATGCATTACTTACCAAACAGAGCTGCATGTTAAATCTGGGAACAGCTTCAAAAAAAAAAATCTGTCATTAAAGTAAAGTATAAACAGAGAGAATTGATGTGTTAAGCTCTGTGTGTGTGTGTGTGTGTGTGTGTGTGTGTGTGTGTGTGTGTGTGTGTGTGTTTAACAGAAAGGTGGATACACACAGCACAGAAACAGCCATCAGTTGAAACAACCTGAAACAACATTACCCAACAAACTTGTTGGACTAATAGCAGATCATTCTTTGAAGAGTTTGTTGACTCACTAGTTGTGGACTGATTAGGCTAGACAGTGACTCTGTGCAACATTGTGTGCTGACTGTAAAACACTTCAAGGTGTCGCTAGGCCAGTTTTAGTTGGCTTTGGAGCTCTGAAAGTAGTAGCTCTTCACTTACAGAGTGAAAATACCTAGCTACAAAATGGCTGAAGTGATCGTAACTTACAATCCCTACAGTGAGAACTCTGATTGGTCCAGTTTGTAGCTATTTGGAACCCAGTTTATAAAGCTGAAGCCTGTGTTTTTGTCCCACAGTGACAAACAAATACGAAACCACTTTTAACTTTTAAGGCTTTTAATTTAAGCAAAACATCAAACCTATTTTAAAGTACTTTAAAAGTATTTGCCACTGCATTACTTTCAGCTGTTTTTGTCCTTTTCATTACATTTTAATATTACTAAATATAATGGGTCTTTGGGGGGGCATGATGGCTTAGTGTTAGTACTTTTGCCTTGTGCCTCTAGGGTTTGTGGTTCGATTCCCACCTCTGCCATGTGTACACAGAGGTGTTTCCGGGGTTTCCTCTGGGTAGTACTAGGGTTTCCCCCCCCAGTCCAAAGACATGCATTGTAGGCTGACTTGCATTTCCAGATTGTCCATAGTGTGTGCATGTGTGTGTGTGTGTGTGTGTGTGTGTGATTGTGCCCTGCGATGCGTTGGCACCCCATCCAGGGTGTCCCCTGCCTCATGTCCAGGGTCCAGGCTCGCCGTGACCCTGTGTAGGATAAGCAGTTTGGATTTGACCTGCATTTATTTATAATTCAGCATAAAACCAGAGCAAGAATCATTGAGCAAAATGTGATACTGTTGAGATCTTTGGAAAACCATTTTGAAAGCAAATGCTTTTCATCACTTCATTTTGCTATGGCACTACAAATGCCATGTGCCCTGTGTATGAATTTATGTTAAGTATATGTTCAGTATAGCTATTGAGTTTATGTTTTGTTATGAAAAAACATAAATTAAGAAAAAAGAGGATAGGCTTTATAACACTAACATTAGCTAAATCATGAGGCAATATTAGCATATTAGCTGAAGTAGGAATTTTAAGAAACTTCACAGTGTTAACATCCAAAACAGATTAAAAAAATAGCATCATTGACATGATGAATTCATATATATTTTTTGCATATACACTTACAGCATTTAGCAGATGTTCTTATCCTAACTGGCAAAATTATTGTCTCTGGCAAAAACACTTCCTCATGCTAGTTCATGAGGAACTAACAGTACATTGTTGAATAGGTTAGTTTTATTTATTTATTTATTTATTTATTTATTTATTTATTTATTTATTTAAATAATAATAAATAAGCAATGAGCTAATTCAATTCAAGTGCTTGGTGAAGAGGTAAGTCTTTAGGACTTCATATCTCTTATCATATCATATGAGTAGCCATATATTGTTGTTTACAATAAGTTAACATCAGTAAAAAAATAAATAATAATAAAATTAAAGAATGTGTTATCAAACACAAGCCAGAAAAGATAAAGAAAGGAGCTGATGGAGACTGACATGGCTGAAGGAGCTAAATTTGATAACACAGGCCTATTAATCATACAAGGCCTGATTGTCCTGAGGAATGTGGATGAAGTGGATTTTGATTTCTTCCATATTTGTGGAAATGTGATTCCCTTAATACTCTTAATGTCCTTATTTTGGAGAATAAGAAACACATTTATGCAGAAATTTTAAAAATTTGTGCTGTTAGAAGTCACTATACCCTTGAAATATTGTCACCTGGGTTATTAACGACAGATGCACAGTGGCGCAGTGGGTAGCGTTACCACATCACAGCTCCACGGTCCCCGGTTTGATCCTGTCTGTGCGGAATTGTGCTTGTTCTCTCCGTGTCCATGTGGGATTACTCTGGGTTCTCTGGTTTTCTTCCATCTCTCAAAAGCATGCTGGTAAGTGGATTAGTGACTCTAAGTTGCTCGTAGGTATGAACGAGTGTGTGTGTGTGTGTGTGATTTCTTTACAATGGTTCTGTGTCCTATCCAGGGTGTTTTCCTGCATCACACCCAATGTTCCTGGGATAGGTTATGGATCCACTATGACCTTGAACAAAAGGTGAAACAATGATGAAGGCAAATAAGTCTGTAAGCACTACACTACTGAGCAAAATCGTACTCAATCTGATTGCATGGACTGAGATTGCACCAATCTATGGCATGTGTGTATTTGAATAACTTATTTAGGACTTCTACAAACGACAGAGAAGAGAGCGTGGTTTGATTTTAATATCGATGGTCTGTGCCTTTGTCTGTGTATTTACATACAAACTATGAATCTACTACTGTGTGCCAGTGTAATCTGATAGCCACATTTTTTAAATTGAAAATCATTATAAACAGACATTCTGGGGCCATGTGAAAAAAGAATTCTCCTCTGGGACCATGCCCTTAGACACCCTCTAATAAAGGCAAAGCCCCATATCTATAAATCTCTAGTAATGCCTCTGCTTGTTACATTTCTTCCTCTGGTTTGTCTAAACTCCATCTGCAGTTCACTCTATATAGTCCTTAAGCCAGAGTACTGTAAGTAGTATAAAGCATTCATACAACAGATTATATTGTCTTATGAGTATATCAGTCTTATTAGTGTATACGGAAATGATGCTAATGATTACAATGGATTTGAATAGTGTTTAATGTTTAGCAAATAAATATTTTTGTTTCTTGTGCACTTTGTTCTGTACAAAGGTCTTACAACCAGGGGGAAATGTACAGCAATGTCATCTCACCATTACAAATTCTCTAAAATATTAACCACCACCACCCCCCACCCCCCCCAATGAAAATGTTATGTAAGTTCAGAAGCATTCGATACAGTAACTCATTATAGTTTTTATACCAATTAAGTGTGTTAAAGGCATCACGCATTTGATGAGGTAATGAGAGCTAAACCCAATAATGAAGCCTGGCACATGCACACACACCCACACACAAACACACACTTTTTCCAGTTCACACAGAAAGCTCCAATGTGCCAGTGTAATTTATTATGACATCACACAGCTGGCCACACCACTGATCCACCATCATCATACCGCCATGGGCGTGTGTGTGTGTGAGAGATAGAGAGAGAGAGAGAGTGACCCACTGTCAGGAAAATGGCCTCTATTTTGTCTCCTGTTAATACATATGGACACCTTGACCATCACACCCACATGTACTTGTTGGACATCCCATTCCAGATTTAGTTCCCCTGTTACAACAACCTTAGTTCCTCTTCTGGGAAGGCTTTCCACTAGATTTTGGAGCATGGCTGTGGGGATTTGTGCTCATTCAGCTACAAGAGCATTAGTGAGGTCAGGCACTGATGTTGGGTGAGGGGGTCTGAGGTGCAGTGTTCCAGTTTATCCCAAAGGTGTTCAGTGGGGTTGAGGTCAGGGCTCTGTGCAGGACATTAGAGTTCTTCCACTCCAACCTTGGCACACCATGTCTTCATGGAGCTCATTTGGACCTCTTAGTGAAGGAAAACTGCAGCAAACAAAGACATTCTATACGCTTCTGTATGATTCTGTATGATTCTGTATGCTTCCAACTTTGTTGTAACAGTTTAGGGAAGAACCACATATGGGTGTTATGTGTTATCCAGGGCTACTTACATTCATCTCATTTATATAACTGAGCAGATGAGGGTTAAGGGCCTTGTGCAAGGGCCCAGCAGTGGCAGCTTGGCAGTGCTGGGATTTGAACTCATTACCTTCAGGAGTCCAACATCCTATCCACTAAGCTAAGGACAAGATTTTGTAGTGTTAACTTTATGTATGACATTTTATTCTTGATGGTTTGATCTTTGGCAAAGGATTTGGTTTAAAGACTGTAGAATTATTGAACATGCTCTGCAGGAAGACAAAAAGTAAAAAAAAAAATATTAAAAGAGACAAAAATGAAGGTATGCAAGACAGAGAAGAGGTGGAAGGCATACACCATCTAAATATTTTCTGTAAGCAGGAAACTGCTACAGAAAACCATGTCTCCTAAAAAAAAAAAAAAAAAAGGAAAGGCATAAATTTAAGGAGGTGTGAAAGTTTAGCCTGCTCCTCCCTGACACCTCACGGAGCAAATTGTGTTTGTTTAAGGCCCAGCAAGTCACGCTACAATTTGCGAATGGGAGTTGTTTGTTTTTCATTAGGGCAAAGATTTGAAACAATAAAAGGTGTTTGGGAGCCACATTAGTTCTCGCAAAGTGAGCCAAATCAAAACTGTATGCATTTTCTGGGACGTGGCATCAGCTAACTGTTAGGAAACAAAGTACATTTATCATCTTCTTTAGCTAACTGTGAGCATTCATCAACACAGAGCACCGTGTAGGACATCAGCAAATGTTCTACTTCCTCTTGTTTTTGTGAAAATGTAGCACTGCTGAGCGCAATATTGAGAGACCTATAAAAATCTATTTCAGTTTGATGGAAATACATAATGAAACCGACAATCGAGGCCTCTGATGAAAAGCTAGTAACCTCCAAATTGGAGGACACACAAATTTTATATGTGTGTGTGTGTGTGTGTGTGTGTGTGTGTGTGTGTGTGTGTGTGTGTGTGTGTGTGTGTGTGTTGTTCCATCTGTGTGACGGTTTGGTTGGTCAGTAGGTGGAGAGTCCCTGCAGTTTGTAGGTCTGTTAGGATTTTTGGGCCATGTGTGTGTCTGTGTGTGTTGGGAGGGTATGGAGGGGGCAGCTCCTGGCGAGACCACCAAGCCGTGACCAAGCAGACTGTCACCCCTGTTCGCCTTCACAGAGCCCCTGATCTCCCACAAAGAAAACAAGAACACAAACAATAAAAAAAAGCACTCACTTGCAGTCATTATTAGCTATTTATCCGTAGTAGCTTTTTTTTAGTCTATAACAATGACCTCAAGCTATTACGTACAGAAGTTTTATAATATTATTTATAAAAAGAATTGATGTGGACTGAGTAACACACAATATCTTGAAAAACCTTGATAGAAAATTAATGTGATAGTAAACTGAAGAGCATATTTAAGAGGATGCTCATTCCACTGGAAGCTGTAATAAGCCAAGATGTCAATAGAAAAAGTATAAGGTCCATATGTAGAACACTATATAGTATGTATATATGTAGTAATCATTTTCAGGCTACAGTTTAAATTACCACATTCCATTCTGGTTTAATCAGGAATGAAAAATACTTGAATAAACATTGTTACTATACATAAATATTATTTTGGCATATTTATACTTTATTTGTGTTTTATTGAAATCGAAACACCTTACTTTTTACTTTACATTTGTTTCATTTAGACTCATTACTCATTAAAAATGAGTTTATGTCAAAAGTCTCGTCTTCACTCATCTAGCCAAAGCCACTGTATGTTATACATCAGTACAACATGTTCCCACAAATTTCAGTTTAAAACATTCAAAAACATATAAAAACATATAATAAAAGCTATGACATTAATTAATTTCATCAGTTAAAAGCACATAAAAGTCAACGAATATCAACAAGGTGGTATTTCTACCATAATGCTGGATAGTTATGATTGGCTTTCTTTCATTCCAACTTAGGATAAGTTTTGAGTGAAGTATTCCTTTAATCCCTATTAAAATCTCTTAGCTGGATAAATGAGGGGGAAATGAGATGGAGGATCTGGGTGAAGAGTGTTTTTGGGGAGTTAAGCTGGGTCGGCTTAGACGTGGAGAACTGTGTGAGGATACAATAAGTCAAAGATCCGGGAGCCAGCCTATAAAGCACCTACCCGATGGGCCAAATTTCCCAGCTTCAAAGGACACGTCTCTTAATCAGTTCTGAGGAGGCATGACCAAAAGATCCATTGATATACATAAGTCTGTAAACAAGAGCAAAACTTCCACTACCATCGCAAGCCAAGATTTTTAAACCTGTACGCACTGACAAAAAGCCTAAAACATCCAGAAACTGGCCAACTGGACCACTGTTGTAAGATTTTAAAATATAATTTGTGTCCCAATAAATGAACTAAACTGTTAGATAATCAGTTGCAGGAAAATGGGCTGAATGTTAGAGCAAGACAGACTTCTGACCTGATAAGATTCTATGAGCTAAAAACCTTTTTTTTTTATTTTTATTACCAGCAGCAGGGCTTCTCCGGCTGCTCAGAGATAAAAACCCTATCCCGCAGAGCCAGAAACCATTCTCCAGCCATGATGTTTCGAAATTTCTACATAGATGATGAATTGTTCACATTTTTTATTGCATAACTTCTAACTTATAGTAGAAAGTCTACACACCCCTGTTAAAATGGCAGGTTTTTTGTAAATTAAAAGAATGAAACTAAGATAAAATCATGTCAGAACTTTTCACATCTTTAATGTGAAATTGCAAAGTATACAAATAAAGTGAAAAACAATCAAAAACAATTTAGGGAAAAAAGGAAAAATAAAAAAACTTACAATAACCGAGTTGCATAAGTTTGCACACCCCTGAACTAATACTTTGTTGAAGCACTGTTTGATAAGTCTTTTTGGCTAAACGTCTATCAGCGTGGCACAACTTGACTTGGCAATATTTTCTCACTCTTTCTTGCAATAACATACTAGATTCGTCAGATTGTAAGGGTATCTCCTGTGCACAGCCCACATCAGTTCACCCCACAGATTTTCTTTTTGCTCTAAACATACCTTTCGGAATTATGGAATTATTATACCTTTTGGAATTGGTCTCACCAGACCATAATACATTTTGCCACATGGTTTGGGGTGATTTAGTTGAGCTTGGATGTTTTTTTGTTTTTTTGGGGTTTTTTTGTGAGAAAGGGCTTCTGTCTAGCCACCCGACCCCATAGCCCAGACACGTGAAGAATACGAGAGATTGTTGTTACATGCAGAGAGTAATCAGTGTTTGTCAGATATTCCTGCAGCTCCTTTAATGTTGCCATAGGTTTCTTGGCAGTCTCCCTGGTAAGTTTTTGTCTTGTCCTTTTGTACATTTTGGAGGGATGTCCTATTCTTGGTGATAGTTTTCCATTTTCTGCACTTGTACTTGATGGTAGTTCTGGAAGTTCTTTTGAATAATATCTCTTGACAAGTGAGATACCATGCATGCTTTGTAAGTTCTGATATGATTTAACTTAGTTAAATTTTTTTACTTCACAAAAACCTGTGATTTTAACAGGTGTGTGTAGACTTTTTCTGTATCCACTGTAGCTTCCCACACTAAAAATCCAGCCTTAACAGCTAGTCTTTTACATTCTTTTATGTTTGGACTCCATTTCACACTTCCACACATATCTGACCCAGATTAGTGACACCAGGGTCCCAGGCTAAACGTAGTATGAATAGGAGCTCCACCAGACTCAGAGACTCTGCCTGTTTAATCTGCTAATGTATTCTCAGGGTCAGGAGGTCCCTTTTTCCAATCAGTGCTGGGGATTTACACAGCTCTCTCCTGGAATGTGTCCCGTCCACAGTTTTCTCCACGCTGCACCTCTGTTTGTCACCCCCATCCAATTTTCTACAGGATTTCACCACCACACAGAGAATAAAGAGGAAGCCTGGAGCAGCGTCCTATCAAACATTTAAGTTGTCATTTAGCGAATTCCAGGCCTGGAAAAATAAAGATATATATATATCTCACGTATCACTTTACATTGCTTTGCAGCATTCCTGTGTCAAATTGGTCAAACTGTATATGAAAGTAATACAAATATCACAGGTATGAGACGTTTGCATTATTAACTGCAATCCTGTAATTGGGAATAATGATTATTCCATCTGTCAAAATAGAGGGGAAAAAAGAGGCTATTATGAAAACCAACAGATTGCAATATATGGGGCTTCACTAAGCTCTATGCATACAGTATAATTCTAAACAATGCTGTTAAAGTCACATACTTCTGTTTTTATTGCATTTGTTGTAAATTGTGTTCATGAATAGGTGAACTGGTTTAACTCACAACCGTGCAATGATTCCAAGAAATCTATGATTTCTAATTTCTGTTAATGATTTTGGCTACAGTCAGTAAATAGAGTGAAAATCTGAATTTAAAATAAGAATAACTTTTTAAAAAATTAATCTTGGCATATACTTTAATTTAGCATTATTTAACATTTTAAAAATGTATCTATAACCTGATGGAAATCTCTCAATTAAGAAAATGTTTGATTAACTTTTTCTCATGATCCCATATTTATCTTCTATACTGCTAATTATTGCATTTCCCATATAGTGTGCCTAATTGAGTCATAATGGAAATTCAGTTCAAAACATTCACCTCATCCATCCATTTTCCATGCTGCTTATCCTACATAGGGTCATGGGGGAACCTGGAGCCTATCCCATGGAACTTGGGGCACAAGGCAGGGGACACCCTGAATGGGGTGCCAACCCATTGCAGAGCACAATCACACACATCACTGGCAATTTGGAAATGCCAATATTTACACACCACTGGCAATGCCAATCAGCCTACAGTGCATGTCTTTGGACTGGGGAAGAAACCAGAGGACCCGGAGGAAAACCACAAAGCACAGGGAGAACATGCACATACACTCCACGCACACAGGCGTGAGGTGAGATTTGAACACCCAAACCCAGCTATACGCAACTATAATACTCGTTTTGTGAATTAGTGCAAGTCAGTATCACAAATATTAGTATTATGAAAGCCAGTAACTCTCCCAAAAGATCAGGG
Source organism: Stegophilus panzeri (assembly GCA_024331685.1). Taxonomy (NCBI): domain Eukaryota; kingdom Metazoa; phylum Chordata; class Actinopteri; order Siluriformes; family Trichomycteridae; genus Stegophilus; species Stegophilus panzeri. The sequence goes on along the minus strand of JANDJT010000169.1, from coordinate 28,673,910 downwards.
ATCGCAGAATGAAACAAGAAGAAAGCATCAAAATGTGCATAGCAATTGTTAGTTCTAGAGGTTGGAAATGGCCATCATACCAGTTCACGCATCAAGATCATAAACCATCAAGTTAGCATATGGAGTCAGGGTTCAATAAAACATGAATGGTATCGTATTGTGATATTTAGGAACATTTTCACCATCAAGTAAGCAAATCTCAGTTCCAGACATTAGCTATTTTAGCTATTTCCATAATAAAATTTGATTAACTATAATTTTAATAAAGAAGGCTAAGGTGTTTTGGATCATCCTCCCCATCAGAATGGTAATGTGTTCCTGTTCTCATTACAGCATTGCTGCATGAGCTGCCAGTCATGTACATCACAGTACATGCACTGTGGGAGAGAAACAATGCAGGAGCCATGGGGTGGCTTTGACAAACAGAGGGATCCTAACACATCAACTCCCCCTCTCCCCATCGCTTATTATTATCATCATCATCATCTCTCTGACTGATGTTCTAGAAAGCTGCAGGAACTAACAGAGTAATAAACATATAAAACTTCCTCCCCACCACTGCAGCCTTGTCCAACCCTCATCCGTCCATCTCAATGATTCCCACGCTACTTCTGCCTGTCATTCAAGCCGACTGACAGGCCTTTCATAAAACACCACAGCGCCCCTCAGATCAACATGACAATGACGTGATGAGTTGACAGTGGTCCAGGGATTATTGTTTTTCTTTAGCATCAAACAGCATGTCTGGTGTCCTACAGTGTGTAGGAATTTTGTTGAAACAAAAAGCATGCTTATTGAATAAATGCTGTATAATATGACATTCCTGAGTAGCTCTGAGTCACCCTGGCAATACTGTAATAGTATTTCACAGTCAGCACTGTGTCTATAGAAAGTTGGGAAATTTATAGGGATATGTCATGAGCGAGTTCAAATACATCATCTCTGCCATTAGGCATGAAAGAAGTCCTACTAGGTTTGAGATGGCAACCAATCAGAGGTGAAAAGGAGTTGGGGTGTAAACAAAGAGAGTCCAATATATACAGTAGTGTGAAAAGTATTTGCCCCCATCCTGATTTCTTCTGTTTTTGTGTATATCTCATACTAAATTGTTTCAGAAATTAAAACAAA
>JANDJT010000169.1:28656714-28672256 GCA_024331685.1 Stegophilus panzeri | reverse complement strand
CTTGCATCAATAAAGGTCACTGTTCATGACTCCACTATCAGAAAGACACTGGGCAAAAATGGCATCCATGGAAGTGTAGCGAGGTGAAAACCACTGCTACCCCAGAAGAACATTAAGACTTGTCTGAATTTTGCCAAAACACACTTTGATGATCCTCACACATTTTCAGAGAATGTTCTGTGGATTGATGAGTTGAAAGTGGAACTGTTGGGAAGACATTACACCAAATTCCACAAAAATAACTTGGTGGTGGAAGTGTGATGGTGTGGGGATGCTTTTTTGCTTCAGGGCCTGGGCAACTTGCAATAATTTCTACCAGAAAATCCTAAAGGAGAATGTCCGGTCTTCAGTCCGTAAGCTGAAACTCAAGCGTAGGAGTAAATACTAGTCCTAGAAGTAAGTGAAAGACTGATCTCCAATTATCAGAAGTGTTTGGTTGCAGTTATTGCTGCTAAGGGTGGCACAACCAGATTTTAAGTTTAAGGGGGCAATTAGTTTTTCACATTAGTGGTAGGTGTTGGGTAACTTTTTTTGCTTCAATAAAAAAAAAAAAAAAAAAATCTATATCGTGTGTTTACTCAAGTTGCCTTTGTTTTATGTTGTATTTCGTTTGAAGATCTAAAACTGTTTAGTATGAGATATACACAACAACAGAAGAAATCAGGATTACTTTTTCACAGCACTGTATACTATAGAAGTAAGAGGAAATAGACTGAGGGGTGAGAGAGTTTGTCTTTCTGAACAGATAGTTGTTCTCTAATTTGTTAAGGAATATTCTTACACAATCAGCTTGCAATAGCGTTTTTCTACCACAGAGGGAATGTTTCCAAAATCGTACATTTTGTAGCTTTGTGACAGTAAGTATGAGAAGGGTTTGTCTGCAAAATGCAGACCACTGGGCATGAGTGAGTGACTGTTCTGTAATAGGTTTTCTACAATAAGAAGTCAAATTAGCCTTTGCTACCCATGTAGCTTCAATGTAGCAAAATAAAATTTGTGACTTCTATATATTGGATCAAAGATGACACCCACATTTCCATACATGGTCTTCAAGGCACACCTACTCAGAGTTGCTCTCATTTCCATATATAGACTCAATGGCTCAACCAAATTTCCATACAGTATATACACTCAAAAAAGGGGGGGTGGGGGGTGTCTTGAGTAAAAAGCCTTTGACTCTATGAATGAGATTTCGCAGTGTTTACAGTAATCCTTATCCCTACATGACATTTCTCACCAGTGTGGCCAACACAAAAGACAGCCCTGGGCACTCTGCCTGTTTTTCAGTCCATTCTCATGTGTGCCAGGACCAGACAACAAAACTAGATGGTCAACTGCCTTGTCTGGCCCAGAGCACGAGTGAAAAGGAAGAATGCACCATGCTGAATGTGGTTTCTGATGAGATGGGACAGTTGAATGGAACCAAACCAGGGCCACAAGGCCTTTGGCACGCGGAGGCTGATCCTGTCCACTGTTGCGAAAAGCCTTTGGCTGTGGGTGGGTAGAAACAATAGCTCTGCTGGCCACAAAGTCATGGACATGGGCGTTTTATGAAGTAAAAGTGGATTTAGGAACTGGCTTTAAACTTAAGGCAAGCCTTGAAGCTTTCCATGACCTCAAATATTAGCCACATCATTCTCTCTCTCTCTCTCTCTCTAATTCCACTATTTCCATTTCATAGTTGTCAGTTGTTCATTTTAGGATAAAACAACTGTACTAACTGCATTCACCCTCCCCCACTTTCAAAGGCCAAGGATGCTATTTTGGAAAATACATGCAACCAAATGAGTACATCAAACTGTCTAGTCTGTTGACTCCATGAAGCGAATCTTCTATGCTTAATAAAATAAGGATCCAAGGTCTGCACAGTCTGGAAACCTGTTCTCCTCTATTAATTTGAGGGGTGTATCTTTATAAAATCAAGGCTCAGCAAGACAGTGAGACAGAGTGAGGTGGTGGAAAGATGTGATGGATGAAGGATGTCTGGGCTCTCTCCAATGGGATCATGCCATCACTGCACACCTCCATTAAGTGAGAGAAGAGAAGGCTTAAGAGAGGCTGACAGGAGATGAGCTAATCTCTTCTAACTAACAGCTGGCCCTGGCTCAAGGGAGCAAACTTTGGACACAAAGCTAGGGGGTGGCTTCTGTATTTCATTATTCTGCATCTGAATTTGGTTTGTGGGGAAAAAATGGTAGAAGGAGATTTCACATTTCATACCTTGGTATAAACTTTAATTTACAGTAATGCTGTATATTACAGCTAAGGGTATTATCAATCTCAGTGTTGGAGTAAACAAATGAAGAGATATTTAACACTGACTTTTTTTAATATTGACAAAAAATATTTAAAATTAAGAAATGAATTAACTTGTGAGCTTTCCCCAAGTTCTACCACATTCTTACAAAATTGTGTTAAATCTACAATAGAACCCTAAAGAGGTACTTTGAAGGTAGAGCGCTACAACACAGTGTCTCACTGAACTCTAAGGGGGGAAAAACATCTTCAGGGGTTCTTCAGACAGCTAACAAGAGTTTCTACTTCTGCAAGTGAAACACACCAATCAGAACCTTTAAGAGTTCCCCCAGAGGTACAAATTAAAGACCTCTTAATGGTTCTAGTTTTAGTTTTATCCATTTGTTCTATAAATGTATTAAAGAGGGTACAAAGTAGAAGCATTTGGCAGAAATCTTAAGTGAAATACACTTGGGACTTGATACAATCCAAGCACAGAGCTGGGAGGTTATGGGTTAAATGTCTTTCTCAAGTGCCCAACAGTGGTCCTCTTACAGTTTTAGATCACTAGTTCAGAAGGTTAATATCTCAGCTACAACTGCTACATGCCACTGTACACACTGTATGATCCAATCTCTTTTTTTTTTTTTTTTCTATTATAAGTGAATAGAACACTTAGATATTTCTATGGTTTGTCTCTCTGAACTGTTTCCCGAAATGACATGGCTCCTTTGAAAAAAAGCTAAGACCCTATAACTATCCAAATAACCATGTTTCTAAGAGTGTACACTTTTCAGATCAAGTTTAAGTTATATTTAAGTTAAGTTAAATTATTTTTGTTAGTACATTTGATTTATGCAGATTGCTGACTGATCAAGAGATATGATTATGATGATATTAGTCTTTGGAAGCAGTGGGAATAGCCTTCAGATTCTTTTGTGCATTGTAAAATCACCTATTGTCACCTACTAACATTTTATATGAAATAAAGCAGGCATGCTGGAGCTACTGGAGGAAGGTTAGATTTATGACCCTATGTGAAGCTTAAGCCATATAGATCTGAGTATGTGTGTAAGTATGTGCGGCGTGTAGACCGGGTTTCGAAGTTACAGTGCCCATGTGTTTCTGATTGAGCAGTGGCCATCCATTTTGGCTGTCCTTGAAATGCGGTTTCTTCTATTTGAGCCCATTTTCCCCAATGACATGTTTACTAGACAGTAAATCTAAGAGTCTGCAGGCCTCCATCATACTCCAAGCAAGGAAATCCTGAGGGAAAAACACACTGTATATACACAATTGTCATTTAAAGGATCCAGAATCAAAACGCTGCATTACCCGCAGTTATGTGTATCAAAGTTTTAGTTAATTTGTTCATATGTTTTAAGCTTTGGCAGCAGGCGCCAGTGGTGCACACAAGTGTTACATTTGATCTTGATTTCAGCAATCAGAGCAGCGATCAGAACTCCATGTTTCTGATTGCACACCCCAAAAATGTCCCCGTCAGCATCATGTGCAGGTTCTTTTAGGGCTCGTAAATGAATCCTAATCGCCTTTTAATCGCCTCTAGTTCTGGAAACGAATGGAAAAAGAGAAGGGAAAAAGGGAGAGAGAGAGAGAGGCGTCAGGGACTTTTTTTTTCCTCCCGCCTTTACTCAGAATTCCTGGGTAATGGCTGGGCTGTAACCATACTGCACCACTCACCGCCAAGTGAAACAACGGCCTCTGCCAGTTTCTCTCTGTTTATTTCTCTCCATTTTTCATCCATTGCTTTCCCCCTCCTTTAATGACACACATGCACAAAAAAAAGTCATATACAGAATCTGCATTTAATTTGCATGGCAGGCCACCATGTCGCCCCCCCCGGCCGTCCCCCCCGACCCCCCTCTCTCTCTCTCTTTTCACTTTGTTCAACTCTTGCTGTTTTTTCGTGCATTCAGCAAATATTTAGGCCAAGGCAAGGATTTGTGGCTGAGGTTTCTATTACTCAGAGCGGAGAATATTTTCTGAGAAAGCTCGCCTGCCAGCAAGAGATTTTTCTAAGGCTAACACTGACCTCTTCAAATTAGCTTTAAATGGGCAAACAAGGAGGTTTGCTGGGAAAGTGAGACAATTATTTTGGTGCTTTTGGCATCTCTGTCTAGTTCTGGGGTCATGTAAATCTGGCTAGAAATCCTTACTGTAGCTTTGTAATAAAATAAAGCAGTAGTCTTATAAAAGGATAACCAACACCTAGATTCAGCAGAACATTTTAGCATTATTATACATTGAAATAGATTTTGTGAGGAAAAAAAAAGATCTGAACTGAAGTGTATCTTCAAGGCAGATCTGCCCATTATTTAAAAAAGGTACAATGAAAAAAGGCTAGCAGTACAAAGCAGAGGGTTTGTTGAGTTTGGCAGGCCAGCCACTAGGCTTTGCTTTGGAAAACACAGCAAGTGAGCTGCTGGAAGACTTCTTAAGTCGTCTCACTCACGCACTCAGAAGTGAGAGTCATTCCCACATAATCTGGTCCTTGAAGATCCGATGTGCTGCTATCCAAGAGCCGCAGCCACTGGGGAAGTGGAATGCAAGCCCCGGAGCGGAAAGGGGTTTGGGATCAATCCACTCTAATTTTGAGGTCTGAAACCACAGCACATCATAAAGTGCACAGGAGACGTTCCTACTGAGAGAGCTCCATATTTGGTTGAGATTATGGATGCCATGGTTTATAACCCACAAAGCTATGGAGAACGTGAATATAATGTGAGCATAATTTCTCAGAGGTTTTGAGATCTCTCTGCTGATCTGGGTCTTGGAGGGAGAGGAAAGCTTCCAGCATTGTATGTCTTTTAATACACTTTATGCAGCATAGGCTTCGAGCACTCGAGTCAGTACATTTCACTGATGAGTGATCTTTCAAACAAAGCAACACTATAAAAGAAAATGGAAAATTCCTCTATACTGCACTTGTACAATACAACAATAACATGTATTCATGCTTTATCCAAACCAACAGACTAATAAAATGAGTAGTTGAGGGTTAAGGTTCTTGCTGAAGTGCTTGGAATTGAACTTTCCAATCAGTAGCCTAAAGCGTTAACTCTGAGCCACCATTTGTAGGATTTTGATGCATTTTTGATGCATTTTCATCAGCATTAGAAAAACTCAAACCCATAGTCTTGGGTTTTGAAACCTGATTTGCAACACGTTAAGCTTCAAGAAATGCCATAAAGGGGTTCCTGATTGGCGCAACAGAAAAGTGTTGGTCTCAAGCTCAGGAGGTTGCAAGCTTGAATCTTGACAATATCATTTGTGGCTGGAAGCCTAGAGAGCAAAATTGACCATGGTCTCTGTGTGCTCTTTTTCTCTGTCAATCACAGCACCACTAGCCAATCTGTGAACTGATTTATGAGGAAGAGGGTAGATAGCACTTCCGAACTGTGTTGCGCTGCCGTGTGACAGTTTGAAAAGATGCAGTTGGTTGGTTTCAAGTGTCTTGGAGGTTGGTTTGTTGTATGGTAAGGGAGAGCTGGTTTTGGGGAGAAAATGGAGTGAGAAGAAGAAAATGCTACAGCAAAACAGATTTCACATGTGTATGTCCTGAAACTAACAAATTGTTGAAAATTTTCTGGACCAATATATCTTAGATTCAGTTCAGTAACATAAAAATAGTGTACTATTCTCTCATAAAACAAAACAACTGAAGCAAGTACATGGGAAGATCATATGGTGGTGGCTCAGTTGTTAAGGTCAAGTTAGTGATTTCAAATCCCATGTGTGCCAGAAAACCACTGCTGGACCCTTGAGCATGACACTTAACCCTTAACTGCTCAGGTCTGTGCCTGGAAAGCATCCTATCCTTGCTTTATTTTACTTCCAAAAAAAATGTTTTCCAAATGAATAGATTCAAAGACGTTAAAATGTACCAGGCAAGATTAAGTATCTTGTCAGTGGTATTTCATTCATTCCTCTCTATTGTACAGCCCTCTCTAGGCTCTACCATAATACAAAAAAAAAACTGTCATTCTAGCTCACCATGCACCTCCTGAGTGCACATGATTTACAAGCCTAAAACAACAAGTCTCAAAATATTGACTGTAGAAGAACTTCTCAGAACTCAAGCGCTTTGCACCTGATTCTAGTGTACAGTATATTAACACTGTTGCGGAAATCAAAGGATGCGTCTTGTTACACACAGTTACACAAGACCTTTAGTAATGTTACACCTACATACCAGTCTTTAATTTCCTGGACAACCAATAGATGAAACTGTATGTTTTTAACAATTTCCTTGCTGTCTAACAACAAGCTTTGGAAACATTGAGATCGTGATGGAAACGGAGCAGCCACACTGCTCAGCATGCTCCACTGGTTTCCCAGAGACTTGCATTGGTGTGGTTTAATGGAGCATGACTCCTTTCTGCTCAACGAATGACTTTCAATTAAAAGTGGAGCTCTCCCCACTGCCTGTTCACTTAAAGTAGAGGCGCTTGGGATCTCACAAAGATCACACACGTGGCATTATTGTTATTGGAGAGAAATGAGAATGAAACCTTGAGAGGAACCAGATTCAAAAGGAAACCCATCATCTTCTGTGTAGCACTGGATTGTGTAAATCATTACATCTCCATAAGTAAATCACTACTAAGTGTGTTGAAAGGAAGTTCAGTATGAGTATGATTTGAATATCATTGGCATAAGCGCCAGACCATGTTTATGATTGCAGCAGTAAGTAGTCTACAGTATCCAGGTGAGATTATCCACTGAAAAGGTGTGAACTGTTTCTGAGAAGTGCAGTCTTTAGGGTACCCATGTTGGACCATCCACAGCTACAGGAGTATATGTATAGCTCTACAGAGAAAGAGAATAGATGATTACATTTCATAGCAGCAGCTCATGACCATAGATTTTGGTTGAGATGGATGACATTAATAACAACATAGCCTCAAATAAAGTTAAGATGATAGGTCTTCACACTTGATTCATGCTATAGGTTTATATAGATCTAGTGACTTTTTTTTAGAGTAAACCTGTAATAGGCAGTAGAGGTTTCGACAACATACAATCATTCAATATACAGATTAGCAGCTTGTTTTGAGCATTTCTGGATGTACCATTGTACAACTGTGTTTGAGGCAATTAAAGAGAGTTGCCAGCACACAAAAGCCTTGAAACTAGCCCAGAAAATTTGGGCATTGTAAAAAGGAGACATTTTTCTTCTTTTCCCAGCCTTTGCATGGGAAACAAGTATTTCACACGTATTTCTTATGTTATGCTGATGTTATCCACTCCAGAATCCAACCCCCCTTTCCTCTCTCCCAATCTTTGCAATATATCTTACAATAGAAATGCTTCTGTACATCATAAACACATTGACTGCACTTACATTTAGCCTTTTTTGGCAGATATTTCCATGTATCCATCCATTTTCTGTACCGATTATCCTACACAGGGTCATGGTAGAGACTGGAGCCTATCCCAGGAAACTCGGGGCACAAGGCGGGGAACACACTGGACGGGGTGCCAACCCATCACTAAGCACGATTGTACACACACTCACACACCAATTCACACACTATGGACAATTTAGAGATGCCAATCAGCCTACAGCACATCTTTGGATTGGGGAGGAAACTGGAGAACCTGGAGGAAACCCCAGAAGCACAGGGAGAAACTCCACGCACACCGGGCAAGGCAAACATGTGAGGCAAACGTGCTAACCACTAAGCCACCGTGCCTCCCTTGGCACATATCTATTAGATTTAATTCCAGTGATTTGCTATAAAACAAGGTCTTGGAGGTCATGCAGTATTTATAAACTAGTCCAGTCTGGCAACGCTGCCATTAACTCTCCTGGTCACAGCTACCTCCCCAAGCATGCTTCGGCATGATTCCTGGCCCAATAAATTTATGGAAGCTAATTGGGGATGTGAGCACCCGCTGCTGCCCCACAACATCTGGAAAAGTGAACAAATCAATGGAACATCTGCATATATCTGTCAAACTGCAACAGAATTTAAAAATGTATGGATTTGTGAATGAGGCTTCACTCCACTGGCGTATGATCTTATACTATAGTGGGTTTAAAATTTCTTAATATTGTTTTTTTAATCAAAAATGAATATAAAGGTTTTGCTCAGTTGATACATGTACAAATATGTGTTCAATAGTAATAATAAAACTGAAAGAAATGATCGTATGAAATAGAAACATCTCAGAATGTTAATTTACCTCCATCGTGATGTCATATTTCATTCAAATGGTACTGTGTATACTTGGAACTCAGTTTTCAATATTGTCTTTTCTTCATCATTGAGTAATTATGATCCGCTATGTGTTTTTGGTGATACTGTTTCGATAGTATAAATATGAAAAAACTATTATACTATACTATACTGTACTATACTAATTTGAGAAATATGATTTAAACAAATGAATTTTTAACATAATCAAATAATTCTGAATGTCTGAATGTCTCCTTAAGAACTGCGCACATGTCAGTTCAGTGTCTCCTGTGAATTTTGTAACAAAAAACTACATTGAATTTGCATTTATTTTTACACATTTATAGCATCATGTCCAAATAAACCGAAAATCTCTATAATGTGAAGTTCTTATTAAAAACTATTGTTCATATTTATTTCAAAAACTGAACCAAGCATACAGGACTACTTTCCCATATTGTGTGAGACCGAGTGAACATACACAAGCTGGATTTAGATGTTAAGTTCTCATAACAAACAGGATCTTGCAATAATAAGAGCTGCACTGAACAAAACTTCAATAGCATTTTTTTCCCTATAGCACTGTATTATTGAGCGTTTCAGCAATTACAGACATTATTTTGCTCTGCTGTTATGTTTTAATACAGTTTGAGGGGAAAAATAAACAGTTATTTACGATTTTATCAGCACTTTAACCTGACTGAAAAAAACGTTTATTTATATTGCACTCTTTATGCATTTCTGTCTAAAGTATCCAGTCAACAGTGGAGTAAAAAAAAAAATTTTTTGCTATTATTAAATGTACTCAAGTATAAAAAAGTAAATATTTTTAACTGAAGAAATTAAGTCAGTGGTGTTTTCATGATAGTTTTCATTTGCATGACTAACGCTACATAGTTTGCTAATGAATTAATCAGAAGTAAGATATCCTGTAAATAACTCATATTTAATAATGAACTAATACTGCTGCATAGCTAATTACGCTAGCTACTGAAATCTAGAAATAACTCTACATTGTGTAGCAAGAGACGGTCACACTATTCTTGATTCCACGTGGATTAACATGACTGAATGCTTAAAACAGAAATACAAATAAAATGCTCATTCTGTCGATGTGTAGTGCACAGTCGAGGGGTAGATGAGAGAAAACGACATGTTCAAGTACTTTGAAGGTCTAAAGAAAAAAGGAGTAAGGAGTAAAAAGTAAGCAACGAAGTAAGAGTACAGATGTTCAGCTGCAGTGAAACTAGTAGAAAGTAAAGTATAAATATGCTGGAAATAATTCTTAAGTATAGTAACCTAGGACAATTACTCAAATATTTTCCACCCCCTGGCCGTAACAAGTGAGGAAAATGTTTTGAAGCACGCATGCAAACACTTGCGAAAAAGGTGCGAGAATTGGCCTCTGAACAGAGGATTTAAACCCCTGACCATTAAATAAGCTTCAGTTCATTTATTTACCCAATGTTTTCATGCTGTGCGGTGGGCAAGCAATAACAAGGCGCTGCTCAACACCTAAACAAGGCAGAGGGCAACGAGCATGCCACGCCCTGACTGATGAAACACATTCCGTACAAAGGAAAGCAGAGACGTTCAGAGATATTCATCTGACTTCCAATAAAAGATCCAAAAAGAAATTAATAAAGTACATGTGCAGTACATGAGCACTATCAAAGCAAAGTGTTTTTTATACGACACATACATGATGGACATCACAGTTTGGTTTGCAGCACCTAGTTGTCACTGGGTTTATACAAGACTTTTTTAAAACACCTACTGAATTAAAACACAGTGCTGTACAGTATATTCCCAGTGACTTTGTTTCTATTTGCTTATGTTTGAGGAGTAACTGAAAAATGATCAGTCAGAAATAATGATTAAAGTATCAATTTGGATATTTTTACTAGGACCTAGGTCCTGTCCCAGCTACAGATACTAAGCCAACTGTAATAATTTCACTTTGCATCATAGTATTTAAAAAAAAATGCAACTGCTCTTCATTCCATAAAAAATAATATAATATAAGCCTCATAATGGGGTGCGGAGGGAAAATGGCAGAAATGGGAGAGGGCTGAAAATGAATGGACAGAACAATAGCAGCTTTTGATAACAACAAGCCATTACAGGCTATTAGTGGGGGAAAATACAGTTTACTAGACAAATTTACAGCATCGAATGGGGTGAGAACAGCGGAAAACGGAGAGAGAGAGAGCACATGAGAGAGAGAGGTGAGAAAGAAAGGATTTATAAGATTGTACAGTTGTATGCTTGCTGTTCTTCTAAGCAACCATGACCTCGCGCATGCAAAAATTTTATTTTTTTTTAAAAGTCAGGCAAAGACAAACATATTAACCAACTCCGAAACAACAGACGCCTGGATCATTTGGTTTCACTGCTGAATGTTAAACCATCCCACTGGAGCAATGGAGCTCCAGTCAGGCCATAAATATAAAGGTTTTATAATCTTAATTATACAGCCATTTTTTCTGTTGTCATCCACGGGCCAGCTCCCCCTCAGACTCAGCAGGTCGCCGTGCCAGGGCCAAGCGTCGGCCCAACAACAACAAGACGTAGGTTCATAGAGGGGGAAGAGATTTAAGGCTTTTTAAATACAGGCTCCATTTCATGAGGCTTTTCAAGGGGTAAAGATAGGAGGGGTATGTGCATGCTTTCACCTCTACCTGAGTTTAAAAAATATATATATATATTTTTTTTTTTGAAAGGGAGTGTTTATCTTCTTCAGTCTGGCCCACTGTAAGAAGGTGAGGAAAATTCCAGTAAGCATTTGAAATGGAGTAAAAGCAGCTAGAGGGGAATTTTGAACATGATTGCTAGGAGTGAGAGATCATAAAAGCACTACTGTTCATGCAAAAGCAATAAAATTCTTTAGAAGTGGCCTGGAGATGATCCCAAACTCCCTCCATCATTTACCCGCACCATTAGAGGTTTAAGCTTGATGTGGATATGCATGAGTTTCTGGGAGATGGACACACACACACACAAAAAAAAAAAAAATACATAGAAAAAAAGAGCATAAAAGCAAGAGAAATTTGATTGAGATATCATGTTCACCAAGAAGCTACACCTACACACACACACACACACACGCACGCATGCACACACACACACACAAAAAGTGTGAGAGTTGTTCAGATTGTCCGAAAAGGTTTGAATCGAATCAGCACATTTGTATACGTAGTACTACAAATAAATAAATTTAAGCCCCATTTTAAAAGAAAACAAACAGAACCATTACAGAAGTGGGGAAAAAGCTACAGAGGATTGCGAGTCATTGATCATCCTGCTGGAAACAAAAAAAAAAAAAAAAACAATAGAAACTGTCACAGAAATTCCAAATACCATTACAAACCATCAGCTGTTAACCATTAAAACCATCACCAAACAGTTTCCATTCCTTAGTAGAAAGTATTAAGGTCATAGGTCTTTAAAGGTATCCACTAGACCTAATCATACCACCAATAGAAGGCAACAAATTACCAGTAGAGACCCGCAGGGACCATTACAGCTTTCATTAAAACCGATACAATTCCCATTATAACCATTAAAACCATTACAAATTCTATGAGGGTTTCTATTGTTGTTGTTTGTTTTTTTCAGCAGTGCAATGCATGCGTCTTTTTTTTTTACATGCTGTGCAAGCAGTCAAAAAAGCTTTCACAGTGATCATACATCAGCTTATCAGCCAAAAACAAAAAAAAACAAACCAGAAGCTGAACAGCATTATTTGCGTCAGTCACGGCTCTTGAAGCCAGGCTACAGCAAGACTTCTACATGTTAGCGCTAATCTGTTTTGCACTAACATGTAGAAAATCCCAGACAGCTCCATGCATCTTCACCTTTATATGGAGCAAGCTGACAGAGAGAATATCCATCTCATCCATCTTTCCTGGAAAGGAACGGAGAGGATGGAGGAAGGGAGGAAGAAGGAAGTGACATGTGAGGCGATGCGGAATTGAACAGAAATGACAAAACTGTGATTTTTCAATTTATTTATGTTTTAAATCTGTAAAAGGATTCTGCTAAGAGAGAAGAGAGCAGATGGAAGTTTTTAGATGCAAAAAAAAATACATAGTTGATGAACCAGGGCTAATATCATTGAGTGATAACTGGATGTCTTTATGAATACTCTCGACTGACTCAACTTAATGTATTTATATACTGTAGCACATTTAAAAACAACAGAGTTGACCAACCAGGAAATCGAAAAATGACAGTAAAATGACAAACACCAACACACACATCAACAGCACTTCAAACTCCAACAAGAACTGCATATACAAAATATCAGAACAAATATCTCAAATACTCAGGGTTTCCACAATTCAAATGCCAAAGTATAAAGACACTTATCGTATAAGGGCTTGTCCTGAAAACAAACTGGATAGCATAGGCACAATTGCAGTGTAAGCCTGACTTTAACCTCACTAATCAAAAAGAAACCTTTTGACACTTTACATTTTTTAAATGAAAGCTGCAGCTTTTCTATATTTAAAATAAATAAATAAATAAATCAGGGTTTTTTTGTGAGAACCAACCAAATGTCTCTGCAAAGTCAAAACTTTCAGACTTTCAGATATTCCTGTCCTGGTCCCCTGCAAAGATAACAACACACTGACGCACACACACACACACACACACACACACCACAGCATGGCAGGAAGATGAATCTTTGTGACAGAGCTCAGTGAGGGAGGGCGTCCCTCTGTCCCACAGGCTAATCCCCAGGAGAATAGAGCCACATTTAAGCGATGATATGCTTAATGCAGGGGCCCCAGCACACAATACAGCACTGCACTTCCTCCAGCCTGGGAGCTTCCGCTGCCTCGATTGCAAAATTCACATACACACACACACACACAAAAAAAAAAAAAAAAAATCAGAAAATCTTAGGGCTATACAAAACCTAGACAGCTGAATCAAGGCATAATCTCTGTATCTCTCTCTCTCTCTCTCTCTCTCTCTCTCTCACACACACACACACAAAACTTTATCCTTGGGTTTTGCATGGGTGCCAGTACAAACATGTATGAAACACACACACACCACAGACAAGTGTGGGCATTGTGAGAGTTTACCTTCAGCCCCTGCAGCGAGAGAAGACTAAATGCTCCATGATTGATCAGATAAACACTGAAAGAAAGATCACATAGGCCACAGCAGAGATGATGCTTATAAACAGAGCTGAACAAAAGGAGCAGATGGAGTGAAGTGAGTTTCGATTTAATGACAACATCAAACGTCATCAAACAAGGGGGGAAAATATACTGTATATTCTACATGTTTACAGACCTCTGAAGGTGTGCTGTGGTTTCTGGCACCAAGACGTTAACAGCAGATCCTTTAAATCTGGTAAGTTGCAAGGTGGGGCCTCCATGGATTGGACTTGTTTGTCCAGCACATCCCACAGATGCTTGATCAGATTGAGATCTGAGGAATTTGGAGGTCAAGTCAACACCTTGAACTCTTTGTCATGTTCCTCAGACCATTCCTGAACAATTTTTGCAGTGTGTCAGGGCTCATTATCCTGCTGAAAGAGTCCACTGACATTAGGGAATACCGTTGCCATGAAGGTGTGTATTTGGTCTGCAACAATGTTTAGGTAGGTGGTACATGTCAAAGTAACATCCACATGAATGCCAGGACCCAAAGTTTCCCAGCAGAACATTGCCCAGAGTATCACACTGCCTACACCAGCTTTCCTTCTTCCCATTGTGCATCCTGGTGCCATTTTTTCCCCAGATAAGCGATGCACACGCATCCAGCCATGCACATGGTGAGTAAGAAGCTTTTTAATAAAATCTGAACACTTAAGATGTGGAGTCTTATTAGTGATTAGTCAAAGGAAGTATTTAGTACAGAAGCAAGCTGAAAAAAAACATTTGAATCATATTTCCATCATATCAGTGCTGAGAAGTCTATATAATATTGCTTTGACTGTTTTGAATGATGCTGTCCTCACATTTTTGGCTCTCAGGAAAGAGGTAACAGCCAACCCACCTCCTAAAATTCAATCAAATTGATTTGATTAGGACAATTTATTGATTGCTAATTAGTAATCCCCTTTGTTTGACTGCTGTACCAAGACAATTTAATTTCCTTTACTGGATCAATAAACTATCTAGAATAGAGACAGTTTAAAGTAATTGTATCTGGAGAGCTCAAAGCACGTACACATATAGTTCTGCTTATCAAAGAGATCATAGCTTGACTCCAGTCACGATAATCTCTTTCGAAGTTTAGACCTGTCTTTCTGATCTGATTTCATGCTCTCCTTTCCCCTTCCCCCTTCAAAGGGGGTTAAGCATTCCCCTGCGACACCACGCACTCGCCAAACGCAGCGGCTTATTCAGCGGAGTGTGATGGGAACTGGAAGAAGATAAAGCCACCCACAACACCACAGAACAACCACTGGCTCCAATGGTCCACAGTTTGAACCCAATGGAGGCAAGGAATCCAAGCTCAGTGGTTGAGGTTTGGTGGCTATACACACTATATTTAAGTGGTCTATGGCCTGAGAACAGGATCTGCAGGATACAGTGGTACACTAATGTACAGGCAAATGAGTGGGAAAAAAGTCATTTGGATGAGAGAGGACAGGACAAGAGCCAACCACAATGGTCGGGGAAAAAACAGATACCAAAAGTTCCTGTGATCTTGATTTGAACTGAAAAACTATACCACAGGTCACCTCTTTTGCCAGAGTTTAAAAAAGTGTGCCTAAAAAGTTGGCACATCCCTGTTTAGTAACATTAGCAAAGCTAGTCAGATACTTAAATAAATACAGAGCTTAATGTTCACATCAACCAACAGAATTGGGAATTCTCTGTGACTTTGATCATGGCATGGTTGTTGATACCAGATGGGTTGGTTTGAGTTTTTCAGAAATTGCTAGTCTCTTGGGATTTTCACCCACAACAGTCTCTAGAGTTTACACAGAACCAAAACAAAAAAACACTGAGTGAGCAACCATTTTGTGGGTGGAAATGCCTTGTTTATAAGATATATATTATATATATACAGTATCTCACAAAAGTGAGTACACCCCTCACATTTTTGTAAATATTTGATTATATCTTTTCATGT
>JANDJT010000169.1:28627941-28648933 GCA_024331685.1 Stegophilus panzeri | reverse complement strand
ATGTGGGTGCAAAATAGACTCCATCATTTTGCACATATGGAGAGTACAGTTCAATTTGCAGCACATTCCACAAAGGAAAGATCAAAGTCCTGTCAAAAGCCGGGAATTACGGGCTCAGGAAGAAAAGAACGAGTGAAAGGGAAAAGGAATAAAACAGGGAAAATAAAAAGTAGGGATATGGCGAGAGGGGAGGGGAAATGATATTTTATGGTTGCCTGTGGATCAAAATATCAATATCAATCTATATCCTAATGAGTGCGGCAAGGAGGGAATACAGAGTATAAGTATTAAACAAGATATGATATAGAGGACAAAGTAAAGTAATAAGAACTGAAAAAGAAAGAAAGAAAGAAGGAAAGAAAGAAAGAAACAGAAAAACAGACTGAAGGAAGGAGAGAAAGAGAAAGAAACAGAGACTATGAGTTAGAGAGAGATGATGAAAAGGAGGAAGTGAGAGATAAAGAAAGAGAGAAAAAGAGAGAATGAAAGAAGGAATAAAAGCGTGAAAGAGAAAGAAAGACAGAGAGAGACAAGAAAGAAAGAAAGAAGGAAAAAGAAAATGGGGAAAATAAGAGAAAATGAGAGAAAGAGAATGAGAACAGAAGAGAGAATGGGAGAAAGACAGACAAAGGGAGAAAACAAAGACAAAGGTGGAGAGAGAACAGAAAGAGAGAGAAAAAGAGAGAGACAGAGGTATAGAGAGACAGAGAAATAAGGAAATAAAGAAATAGAAAAAGAGAAACAATATGAGAAAAGAAGAGAGAAAACTTTTTTAAAAATAATTATTGTACCAATAAAGTAGAGAAAGAAAGAATGAAAGAAAGGAAAAGAGGGAGAGAGAGACAGAGGGAGAGAGGGAGAGAGAGAGGAGAGAGGAAGAAAGAGTGAGAGAGACAGAGAGAGAGAGAGAGGGATGGAGAGAGAGAGACAGAGAGAGACAGAGAGAGAGAGAGCAACAGAGAGAGAGGGAGATAGAGAGAGAGAGAGAGAGAGAGAGAGAGAGAGGAAGAAAGAGTGAAAGAGACAGAGAGAGAGGGATGGGGGAGAGAGAGAGAGAGAGCACAACAGAGAGAGAGGGAGATAGACAGAGAGAGGGAGATAGAGATAGAGAGAGAGACAGAGAGAGAGAGGGATGGAGAGAGAGACAGAGAGAGAGCAACAGAGAGAGAGGGATGGGGAGAGAGAGAGAGCGCAACAGAGAGAGAGGGAGATAGAGACAGAGAGGGAGATAGATAGAGAGAGAGAGAGAGAGAGAGGGGAAGAAAGAGTGAGAGACAGAGAGAGAGAGGGATGGAGAGAGAGAGAGACAGAGAGAGAGCAACAGAGAGAGAGTGGGAGAGAGAGAGAGAGAGAGAGAGAGGAAGAAAGAGTGAGAGAGACAGAGAGAGAGAGGGATGGAGAGAGAGACAGAGAGAGAGAGGGAGGGAGAGAGAGAGGAGAGGGATAGAGAGAGAGAGAGAGAGAGAGAGAGAGAACGCAACAGAGAGAGAGAGAGAGAGAGAGAGAGAGAGGAAAACTAGTTTCCGGAGACAGTCAGTCAGTGAAAGTTGGCAGTGTGAGTGTGTGTCAGTGTTTGAACAGAATGATGATAAATTAGTACCAGGCAAAACTGTGAGGGAGAAAAAAGAGGAAGTGGTGATGTACATGCAGGAACTGGGACACTCACTGGTGGATATTCTCTCATACTGAGCGCTTATATTGTACCCCAAAACTCTCCCCATCAAACCTAAACAGTGTGCGGTTTATTATTCTCACGCAAAACGCTTTTCAAAAATAAAAGAAGAAGAAGAAGAAGAAGAAGAAGAAGAAGAAGAAGAAGAAGAAGAAGAAATAGAAAGGTCCCAGAAAACCCTTGAGGCCCTCTCTCTTCTTTTTCAACGCGTTTGGCAGAAATGAGCGTTTATTCCTCTGGAAAGAATTTCTTTTGGCTTTCATGATTTGTTTAAAGAATCTTCATAAGGCACTCTGGCGACATTCAAATTTTTCCATGTACACGCTCAATGATTATGTATATTAAATTAGTCTCGAAATTAAAAGAAGAAGAAGAAGAAGAAGAAGAAGAAAAAGGGGAAAATGTGATCAGACATCCTATGGGAATAAACAAGTTGCATAACATCAATCAAAGGATCATCTCTGGCTCAGAATTGAAACTCGGCACTTCAGCCTATTTCTCATGGAGTACATGACGCTCATAAAAACATGAAAAGAAAAAGAAGGCGCAGTGATACATGGCTATGGCTATAAGCCTCGAAGAGCACAAGTCATTGATGGGAAGAAGAAAAAAAAATCGCTTGAGAATGATGAGATGTCAAACTGTGAGAGTAAACAGGGCAGACAGACGGCTTTTAGCTCCACAATTAAGCATGCCAATAACACTGCGCAGAGCTGTCAAGGGTGTCAGGGGCTCTCTCTTTTGAACAATCCAAACATCCGCTGTGCATATAAACACCCCTCTCCCCTGCTCCATCCATCTTTTTACTCGTTTACAGCTCCTACTGAGGGGCAGCAGGCTTTCTTGGTCAGCGGCACCGGAGGTTCACTGCACGGCTCGAGGTCAGAGGTCAAAGGGAATGATAAGGAACACTTTCTCTGGAAAAAAAGAAAAAAAAGGAGGGTTGGGCCTGACCGTGGGGTTTCGGAAACGCCATCACAAGTTTACAACAGCGGTAAACAGGACAGAGAAAAGACACAAGAACATGGTGCAAGATGTGTCTCAATTAAATCTGTCTTTCATAAATTATTACAAATCTGATCCAGAATTTAATTTTTAATGATATAAAATTCTATTTAATTAACACGTCTATGGACACCAATGCGTTAATGACATGAAATGACAGTAGAACAGTTTTGATTAAAAACACACACACTGGACCTCATTTAGGTATCTTTTAGCACAAGTTGTGCATAAATGTTTGCATAAGCCAAACCAAACAAAAACTTCGGAAACGTGAGTTTCTTCGTTTTTGCATGCATATGTTGATCTCATGATGTGTGCTCCCGGTACAGCTCATTTGCATGTAGTGATGCCCACAACAGTTGAGCAGAAAGGCAGAAGAGGAAGTGATTTTGACTCGCTTCTATGCCAATAAAAATTTTTAATAATGCATAATCCAAATCTACAATCCATTCATTTTCTATACCGCTTGTCCTACACAGAGTCGCAGGCGAGCATGGAGCCTGTCCCAGGGGACTCCGGGACAGATGCAGGGGACACACTGGAAGGAGTGGCAACCCATCACAGGGCACAATCACATACATTCACGCACTATAGACAATTTGGAAATGCCAATCAGTCTACAACACGTCTTTGGACGTGTAACCAGAGTTGGACAGGAAACCAGAAAGGACAGGAAACCAGAGTACCCGGAAGAAACCCCCGAAGCACGGGGTGGAACATGCAAATTCCACACAAACAAGGCATAGGTGGGAATCGAACCCCCAACCCTGCAAATGTGAGGCAAGCATGCTAACCACTAAGCCACCGTGCCCCCCTAATAACAATAACAAACAATAATAACAATAACAATAACAATAACAAGAAGAAGAAGAAGAAGAAGAAGAAGAAGAAATAATAGTAATAATAGTAGTAGTAGTAATAGTAGTAGTAATAGTAGTAGAGATTATCCCTAGACATTTGTGTACAACTCACAACTGTGAGCAGACAGAGCGTCGTGTTCTCTATATATATACAGCGTCACTTCTTTGGTCATAATTAAATGATTTATGTGTCTTCATTTATGCGCTTGTGTTGGCTCACTTTCTTTTTTCAAAACTGTATATTCTTTAATTACTTCCACTGAAACGCCCGGGTTTCACAAAAACGTTCTCGATGGTATTCTTCGTCCCTGACCTGGTGAACTAGCCTGAGGATGTGTTTTTGATAGAGACTCCAAAGCTCTTCTATAAGTCTCTCTGGATAAGCGCGTCTGCTAAATGCTGTCAACGTAATAAAAAGAAGCGATTCCACCGCATCGACAGTACACTCTGTATATAAAAGTGCAGTAATCTGTGCAAATGATATGATTTGAAGTTGATCGAGTTGAGGTTTACAAGTTGAGTTCGTCTTCAGATGCATTTATATGCACACACTCAGGAGCACGAGTAGGATACTAACGCTTTTTCTCCCTGAAATTACAGGTGTACCAAATTTCTTGCGTTGTCATCATTCACTAATTTGTACATGCAACACTGCATAACTAATCTTTAATGTAAAGAATTTTCTCTTTGCGAAAACTCTTTCTTCTTCTTCAAAAAAACGCACACAGCACCCCTGTTTCTCAACCAAGCCATTATTATTGTTAGGGGAAAAAAAAACAGGGAATAGTGTGTACACTGTGTACACGCACAGCCAAAAACACACTTGCTGCTAGAGAGCAAGACATGCCTCCGGGGGCGGGCCATATGGTTCAAGACAGCGTATAATTAGATGATCATGAAGATGTGCACAAATATAATGTGAATAACTATAAAATAAAAAAAGACAAAAATATCTCAAACATTTTATTTCTCCAAATATAGTATAATAATATTGGTGTCCATAACACTAAGGCACAGCTACAAAAAGCTCTGAAACTTCAATTCTTAAAACTGTTGGCAGTAAGACGTGAGTTCTTCTTCTCTTATATCTTGATGTGTACTATAAGTGTTCACTAGCATGGGTACCAGGCATGAAAGAGTTAACACAGGAAAAAAAAAAAAAAATAGTCAGGAGTTTATTGAAACCACTGAGCTCTGTTGGTCAGGATTTTTTTTTTTCCACGGCGCCTCCTCTGTTGCTCAATAGGACAAGGTTGCCTGACTTGACGATCTCCACATACGCTTTCAATAAACCCAGCCACACACACGCACACGCTTGCACACGCATGCACACACACGCATGCATGCACGCAAAAACCAACCTTGCTCTGACCACAGACATACAGCAGTGACTGCTATTCTTGACACAGTATGATGTACTGGCCTCACTCATATACTTCATGTAGTTTAGAAGAGGTTGCTGTGGTCATATTTGGGAGTATGCCACTACATTGCAGTTTGTTAACTAGAAAAAGGCTGATGTTATGTGCTAGGCCTGTATGACTCCATAGCCAGCATTCGGACATGTCACTGTTAACATGAACACTGGCAGCAACTGTCACGCCGACACAAACGGCACTCTGACACTTTGCTGCATTTATTTGGTGTTTTCATACTGGAATGGTGTTTTGATTAAATCGGGTGGTTAGAATAATTTCAATGCCTTTAATAATCACACTCACTGGTCTCCAACTGGCAAAGGTCCTCCTCCTCCTCCTCTAACAACTCCAAGAGAATGGATGGCAGGGAAATACATTAAACTATACAAGGGACTCCTTGAGAGCGAGACCGGTTTTGCAACGAAAGTAAAAGTCTGAAATAGCTGGCGTCCTCCGGACCAAAAACAACATGCCGAGCTGGACTGGAGGAAAAGCAAGAAAGATTCACAAACACTGCAAGCAATGACAGACTTTGTCTGAGTGTTCCGCACTGCTGAGCTGGGACCCATGCACTGCAGTAACACACTGATGTCTATGAAGTTCGTTTTCAATAGTAAGGATTGTTCCGTCAGGACTGTAGTGATTTCATAAATGTACACTCACACACACGTTTACAATGTTCAATATGAATAGATCCATGCACTAGTTTACACATTGGCGTAAAGCAGAAAGGAATGACATGCCATAATTTTCCAGAACTAACTTGAATTTGACCAGTTTCTCATATAGCATTTGCACAAACCCGTCCTCATCAAACAATACACTTAAGCACAGAACGCTGAGCTTAATCTACACTTAATCCCGTTTTTCTCCCCCCAAATGTTTCAGGTGAGATCAAAATCGCTGCTCTTTAAGGATATCAGCCAATCTAAGAGAGACAGCCTCAGAAATTTGGTGCCAATCAACCCTAGCCCAACCAATGACACACACACACACACACACACACACACACAAAATACATGCCAAGATAAGTACAGAGATGAATCGTCAGAATCGTTTTGTTTTTTTCCTGTTCCTGCTGGTGTCTCAGAATTCCCAGTGGCAGATCTGCTTCTGTCCTGACATGACCTGCCAGGAGGGCAATGGCTCCAACTATGACCTCACTGTGTTTGCCGAATGCTAGTCGCTCACCATGTTTCTTGTAACCACTCTTAAGAAAGGGAAAACAAAGAGCTTTGTGTTGAGACTGCTACTTAACATCTGACACAAGCCTCTAACGTTGGCTGGAGTCTCTGATTTAAGAGGATATTCAACCTGAAGGGGGAAAAAAAAAAAAAAAAGTTCAACCTGTAGGAGGTCTCTGGTTGTGTAATCGTCTTACTGACAATGCAGCTAAAGCAGCTAATTATCAGGATTTAGAAGCAAGTGTATAAAGTGTTCTTAAAGTAAAAGTACATTAGGTCGAATGTGTGGAAAATAAGTCTCTAACGCTTTCATGGTTGGAGTTGAATAAGATTTGAATGATTTTCTTTACTCACTGAGCCCACCCCCATTTTCACCCATGTACACAAAGCTCTGCCCAGTAAACTTACTGTATGGTGGTTCAACCGGAGTCAGAGTGGTAACTAGACTGTCACGACATCACTTTCAAGCGCACTCTGACATTCGACTGCTGGAAAGCCAAGTTACGACTCTATAAACACGCAACTTCTCCTCATAATGATTTACAAACATGTGAAGGGGCGGGACTATAAAATGACTGACAAGAGGCCTATCCAAACACAATCTGGACCAGAATGCAGGTTTCCAAATTGGGTTTTTTTTTTCTCCATCTATGTAATACACTTGTCCTGAGACAATGGCTTAAACTATATTTTACTTAATTCTTTTTTAAAATCATCTATACATACAGTAATATTCCACATTATTTGTACTAGTAAGAAAAGAAAAATATTGAAATATATCCACCTCTGAGCTAAGCATTGTGCATTGTGCAAACGGTTACGCCTGAAAGTTTTCCAGACCAACTATTTTCAAAAGTTTCCAAGTATTTGATGTATTTTTTCCAAGCAGAGAATACAAACGAATAGAAATGTGAGAATGAGAAGCTCGACTAATGCAAACGGCTGAGAAGAAAACGAATCAGTGTAGGAAAACACTCAACAAAAAGAAAGAGTAATTGCTCCGCAGGCTGTCAGGCTCTCTCTCTCTCTCTCTCCCCCACCCCCCACCCCCTCACCCCCTCTCCGGCGTCTGCTAGTCGGCAATGATATTATTTCTGTTCTTATTACCATCATCATGGCCATTATCTGCTCAGTGTCCAGGAATGACCACATCCATGACCCGGGTGAACTGCTCTGCACTGGGTCCTGGGTCCTGTCAGAGACTGACTCCCATTCATATTGTTTTAACATAAACAAGTCATATTAACATTTTACTCTGCTAACAGAGCATCCATCTGTAAATACAGATGAAGGCTTACAAACCGAGATCCAAAGCAAAGATTTGAGGAATGATGTGGGTTACATTCATGGCCCACATCTGTCCCCTGAAATGAATCACGAGCAACATATAAAGACTTGTTTGTGAGACAATCCATCATAGTAGAAGCAACAAATGAATACCTGGCCCAAGCCTGTGTCACAATTTGCTCTGATGGTCAGCAAACAGCTTGTCAGCTGTTACAGTCCAGATGGCTAGCTTTTGCTGGCACTGTTGCGCTGAGTGCTGTGTGGGTATACAGGACAGGAGCCAGCAATGGTAGGACGGCGGTGTGGAGGGATTCACGGGGGTATTTATATGGGAGAAAATTTCACTTCATTCGCTTTTGCCCGTGCATCGCCATCTCTTGGCCGGTTGCTTCGACCCTACTCGGTTTCTGCAGCAAATTTCTCGATCAAGTAAATCGTCAATTTCCTCAACTTTCTTCTGAACACAATCGTTGCTTCATCTTTCCTCCATTTTTGTATTTGCCGCACTGTCGACGTGGGACGATGACGGCGACAGTGATATGCTCGTGGGGGAAAAAGCCACATGAAGTCCAATCCAACCGTCATCATTCATGTCACATGGCCACATATTAAATGTGCATCCAATCTAGGACTGCATACAAAAGTAGCTCAGCTGTTTTGGAAAGATCTGATACACATTATGTCTGAAAATCAGATTTGTATCACTTCAGCCTGGTAAAGTGAACAAGCGCCATAGTGATATAAGGGCACACAGAACTCACTGTACACTTTATTATGGTACAATTGTTGTTACCAGATGGGCTGGCTTGATTATTTCAGAAACTGCTGATCTCCTGGGATTTCCACACACAACAGTCTCTAGAGTTTAAACCGAATGGTGTGGGGGGGAAACAAACAAACATTTACCTAAGCCAGGGGTGTCCAATCTTATCGCAAAAGGGCCAGTGTTGGTGCAGGGTTCCATTCCAACCAAGCAGGAGCCACACCTGATTCCACCTGTTTAATCAGTTGATCTTGGCCTTCAATAAACTCAGATATGGTGGCTTCTGCTTGATTGGAATGAAAACCTGTACCTACACCGGCCCTTTCCGGATAAGACTGGAAACCCCTGGCGTAAGCGGTCAGAGGAGAATGGCCAGACTGGTCTGAGCGGACAGAAAGGCTTTGGTCAGTCAAATAACCACACTTTACAAACACGGTGAGCAGAAAAGCATCTCAACATGCAAAACACATTAAACTTTGAGGTGGATGAGCTACAACAGCAGAAGACCACGTCGGGTTCCTCTCTTGTCAGCCAAAAACAGGAATCTGACACTGCAATGTGCACAGGAGAATGGCCATGCCATGATTACAATTTCCTCATTCTTATGCTTTATGTGAACATTAACTGAAGCTCTTCACCTGCACATGCATGATTTCATGTATTGCACTGCTGCCACATGATTAGCTGATTGGACAATTGCATAAATACTGGTACCTAATTAAGTGACTCTAGTGCTTCTTTTCTCTTAAGATAAGAGATAGCTTTAAAAAAAAGAATAAGGCCAACTTATGGCTAATACAAACAGCATGGTAAACTCTTCCAATGTGAGGTCTCGGAGGCGGAAGGGATGGGGGGAGGACTAATGAGCTAACAAGCTACGGCAAAAAGCTGCCCTGCCACATAATAACAGTTTTCAGCAAAGAGATCCCAAAACAAAAGCAATCTTAAGATCCTTTTGAATGGTTGCGTGCATGTAGATACATGCATCTGTGTTGACGCAGTGCTCGTGCTTATAACGCACACTAAAACTGGTCAAATAGAGCCGTGATTTGCAGAGAGAGTTACCTGCTCGGGTGTCTTCGTTGAGGCGGGTGTACACTGAGGCGTCAAGGCGGGGGACGCATTTCTCTATGGGCACCCATATGTACGTCTCTGGGCACAGAAGGTCTGAAGGCTGGTACTGACCCTGAGAAAAACAAGAAGGAACTAGTTACGTGATAAAGAATTACAGTAGTGCGAGCAAAAGTTTCCACTACTCGTTCGTCAGTGCCTGGTGAGGCAAACCCAGTTCAAGGGTCATAATGTGCGTACATAATACATAATAACAAAGCTATTTCTCCCAGCACGTTTCTCTTGTTGCCTACATGTTTGATTGTGCCATGAAAGCACACTAAATCCAGTACAGCCATAAATTCTTAAATGTCTTCAACGTGTGATATATTCGCTTGCACCTTCTCATTTTGTTTTGTGTAGAGTAGAAAGTGCAAATGGATTCCTGGCCTTGACAGCCCTCATTATCAGATGCCTGAATGCAATGACCGAAAGTCAAATTAACTCTCCTACAATGTAAACAAGCAGACGCCTTCAACACTTCTGCCTTTCTTGAAGCACACACACATCAACTCCCTGCACGCACGGACATGCCCCCCACTCATGGCACTGCGTAGGCCTTGGTGGGTTTAGCAGCGCATCTGGTCGAGGCGCTAATGAAATGGCGTGAATTGATTCCTTTTGAAACAGGAAGTCAGAGACGGCGAGCCAATAACATCGGAGATACACCACATCTATCAAAAAAAACAAAACAAAAAAAAACAGTGGCTTAGCAAACCCTGATAAATAATGCAGCTGAGAGTTTTAAAGGCAGACGGTTTTTTCACATTCCAGTTTTCAGATTTCTGACTGCCGTGTTCTGAGGTTTCCAACCAGCGCTACACGGACTGGTACCACTCCCTTCAGTGTTAGTGCATTGGGCTTCCCAAGAGAAAAAAAAAGAATATAATTTAACAAAACGCAGTGAAATAAAAATGGTACAACTCAATCACTCAAACTAGGAGTTGTGTTCACCGAAAATTTCCTGGGAATGGGAATTCGGAAAAGCCGTCCGTCAATAAGGCATCCAATCTAGGCGTGCACGCTATTTGTTTTCCGCCATTATTCAATCGCACACACATACACACACACACACACACACACAAATCTCAGTACATATCCAAATTCTCACTTGTTTACATGAATTACGATGCTAGTGTAGAGTGATAAACGCTGATCGTTTTAAGCGAATGCTTTCAAGAGAGCATCTGATTGGATATCAGAGTACAGTATGTGCTACCTATAAAATTAAGTTAACTATAAAACATTTTTTTTTAATACAAGAAATATTTAATAAATATAGACTTATTTGTATTCACTAAACCAAGAGACTCAAACGAAAAGCTCTTAACGAAAACACTTGATTTCATGGGCACGTTATGGCTCCCGGAGGTTCCGCAAACAGGATTTGTCCGTCATTACCCCATAGCAGAAACTATGTGCCACGTTTCCACAAGCAGGAGGTTATGAGGATCGGGTGCTTGGGCCCCTTATTCTAAATGCAGAGTGGTGAAGATGAGGTATTCACACCCCATTTTCGCACAGTCACTCTGTCAGCACTGAGACACTAGACAGGGTCTATGGAGTGAACAGATTTATTCATAAGAATGTCACATCAACAACTAAGGGTCGCCGGTTCTAGCTCAGGACCAAATAAGACTGGTTTTCCAGCTTATGTGTGACGGCAGCAGCGAACAAAGGTTTATTGGCTCTGTGTTATCGGATGTTATGCTTACAGCCATCAGAAATGCCATCACTAATATAGAAATCTACAGTCAACAGTGGTATACACAGTACAACAGAGTAGCTTTCTGTAAATAGTGAAGCATTGGGAACAAACTGTGGCCCAAGACCAATTGGTATATCAGGATTTGATATATTAAGATTTAAACAGAAGTATTAATGTCAGAGAAAGGAAATTTTTTTTTGTGACTAAATAATGACTTAATTCAATACACTCAACAGCAAATCAATTCATTTCATCAATTCAATTCAAGCGTCTTTAAGAAATATTACATTATATATTTTTTTATGTAATGCATTTAATGCTTTTTTTATTTTTATTTATTTATTTATTTTTTAAAAGACCTCCTGTAATATTTCTGAGGCATGGGTTACTAATGATAGTCTCTGCATCCATAGTTATGCTCCGAGTGCTGCCTTAACCTCTACCTGTTGGATATGCACTAGTGATGGGCCATAGAATAAAAATAAACCACAATTCTCGAGGACATTTCTATGAAACATGACATGGAAGTCCATAAGAAAAATCTGTTAGACTTTATTTAACTTTATTTAATGTCTTCAAATATTAATTCACTTTCTTTTTTTAATACTCACATAATAAAAAAAAAAGAAAGAAAGAAAAATGTAACACAAAAAAATCTTTAAAAATCTATTTCAAACATTTTTTAACATCAGCTGCTTCCAGTCAGTTTGTAAAAAAAATAAAAAAAATAAAAAAGCATTAAAATATTTAACAAAAATATATCACGATATCCACGATTCTTTCAGAAAAGAGTATTGTGTCTTAATATTTTTTCATGATACCATGATTATATGATCATATCACCCAGTCCTTATATATACACTAATGGAAAAGCCAATGGAAAAGCTCTGCTTGTTTATTTTAGTTCTCTTAAGATCACACTTGCTTCAGATGTAACATAAATAAAAACCAAGAAAATAAATGGATTATTTTACCGAATAGGATAGTCTTGTGTGGCATATTTTCTTCAAAATTCTCTATAGGAAGATGAATGAAGGTTGGTTTATCAGTCCATACAGGACTTCGTGGAGTTTTTGTTTGTTGCGGCCCGAAATGCTCGATTTCGCTGTGGCTTTTTTTCAAAATGTGCGATGAAATTTGCAAATTGTTTTTGTGTGAATTGGTGAAACTGCAGGAAATTGTTTTGCACGGTTTTTGTTGGTAAAGGAGACCGTTAAGCTGTACTCATGTTCGACACGTGTAAATCGAAGAGGGCTTTGGCTGAACGTGCGTTGTGATGACTTGCGTCTTGACCCGAATCTACAGAAAATTTGCTGTAATTTTTGAAAAAATAAATAAAATTGAAAGCTCCTCTGAATACTGCTTGGTTTTGCGTTAATTTCTGCGATCACAAAGCACACGGAATCCTGGAGGGAAGGTTGCGTTACAGCGTGCCGTGCGTATATATGGTGCTGTGCGTCAACCGGCATACAGGAGAACACCGATTTGTTTAGGCGGGAGAGTGTTGTGGCTCTTTTTCAACAGGTTTTATCGAGGGCTTCGGAGTAAATCATTATCAATATAATTCTTTAATCTTACTGCAAGCATGAAGGCAGACACCTATGCAACTGCATGATCAAGATACATTAATGCAGACGTTCTCAACCTTTTGTAACTAAAGCCCCCCCAATGCCTCCCCTATCATGTGGCACACACACACACCCCTCCCCCCCATATTGGAGGAGACCAGGTATCTATTCTATATAAAATCTATCTATCTATCTATCTATCTATATATATATATATATATATATATATCCTAATCTATAATCTGTTTTTGATAGACAGATAGATAGATAGATTTTTTTTATTTTATTTTTTGCTTTTGTACTTTTTAAATTATTTTTCATAACTTTTGTAAAGCTATATAATGGACAGGTATGGAACATGAATGATATAAAAAGTTTCTGAACACTAAAACTACTTTGAACAAAAGAACTAGGCTGTAATAACGTGGACTATTTTACATGTAAAACATGTTGCATTCCATTCGTCATGCATTCTAAAAACATTCGCTTACGAATGATGTAAATGGGGAAAAAGGGCACGTTTCGTTATCCATGACATTGTTAAATCTCCGGCTCTCATTGAACAGAGCAAATGCAGAGAGAGGTGTGAGTGCAGCGGGAAAGCAGGACCTCACGCTTGCAGGACAGTACTGCCGTTTGGAAAGATGCTAAGGTTTGTCCAAAAAGCCGCTAGATTTGTCGCTAGGCGCTTTTTTTTTTTTTTGCAAAAAAAAGTTGTTAAAGGGGTCTGAAAAGTCACTAAGCTGGCAACACTGGTCTGCACTGAAAGCTAGATAAAAGTCAGACTAAGCTCCGCCTCTCCCTAGCAAAAAGAAAATACAGAGGGAGAGGGAACGCAGGGTTTTTCATTTATGCACTTTCTATTTGAAAAGCAATAAAATACACTGAGTGGAATACAAATGATGCCCTGTCTGTGTTTTTTTTCTTGAAAACAATTCGCACCCAATCTCTCTGTGCCCCCCGGGTTGAAAACCACTGCACTAATGAGTTCACAAATACAGAAGTATAAACCCTGCTTAAGAGAAGGTTGGAGAGGAAGGGCTAGTGTGAATGACTAGCCTGCAGACACATTTCCTGCCATCAGAACCATGATGTGAGAGGCGTGACTGCCTGTTCCAACAGGTCTGGTGACGGAGGTGCGGGGAGACAACTCCCCCACAACCCCCCCACACACACACTCAAACAACCCTCTGCCCCCGCACACACACAACTATGACAGGAAACTCACTTTCCATAAACACAGAATCAAAAGTCAGATCTTTTAGGAAAAGGCACAGCTGCATGAGATGAAAGACAAGGTGATGGTGAGCTAAAGAAAAGGTTGGATATTAAATGGAGACGCAACAGAAAAGGCACCAAGGAAGCGCTGACATTCGTGCAAAAGATTCAACTGAGAGACAAAAACGCTAGAATCTGGCTGTTCATTATTTCCATGTCTGCTCCATTTCCTCGTATGTGGCTCTACTAGCCATACATCTGGATGCTGAGCTCAGCACTACGATCACAACCACAGGCATTTCTCTGCTCGTATCCGTCGTCTTCTACTCAACGTTTAATCCTTTCGAATAATTTCTGGAGGGTTTTTACCCGGCAGACCCAACAAAAAAAAAAAGTAAAAAAAAAAAAGTTTTTGGTTCTGCAACTCTTTTTCGGAGGCGGGGTGGGGGGGTTGGCGTGGGGAGACGAAGACTGCTGCCATCCATAAATCAACATAGGCTCAACTAGGTTGTGTTAGATAAGGGAGGATGTGATAATACAGGCACGAGGCCAACGAGATCTTTGTATAAAAAAAAAAAAAAAAAAAAAGATGACGCAAAGGCAAACACCCTGGTGACGAACTTATCTCCGACAAATACTCAGTTCTGTCGTTTGCTGAAGAAGAGCTCATCGCTCTTGCAGTCCGATCAATGAGCACGCTGGAGAAATAATATAAACTGTCCTATCGCCATTTCCCATGCGTTTCTGAAATAATACAGTTCGACCCACGGAGCGTCATCCGTCTTTCCGACCCTCGCTCCAGCCCTGGATGACACAGCAATGAAGGTAACGATGACAGACGGACCTTCGTCTTCAAGGCTCATTAACCTCGCCACAGCAGAGCATGAGAACGACTAGGAAAAGCCCGAATTTCATTCCGTTTCTATAGTACTTGTCATATGGCTTGCTTCTCGACGCACAACAAAGCCGAGGATTGGGGGAAAAAAAAACCCCAAACAAAACAGTGTGATGAAACGTGCATAAGGTTGGCGGTAGCACAAACAGGATAGATAGCTGAGAAGAAAAGAGGTGGGATAGATCAGGCAGAGATAAAGACGGGGAAGGAATTCGGTGTGGATGGAGCCGGAGGGAAGTGGTGCATGTATGAACTCTCTACCAGTTGGGATCCGTGATGCTACCACTATGTTTTTAAGGGACAACTATTTCAAAATCTGATATGGGTCACGGTCCATGTGAATGTTTGTTTGATTTATTGGAAAGATATGTTGTAGAGACCAGGTTTTAGGACTTTTATTTTTGAACACTTACTCGTAGAAAGGAAACAAAATGCAAGATATACATTATACGTGCATTAAAAAAAAAAAAAAAGACAAATTAAAATACTGCTCGCATGAGCTAAAGCAAACCACACTTGAACGCATAAGTGTCACCTAATTTCTCTCACTTGCTCTGACAGCAACCTCCCCCTCCAGCCCAAAGTCCCATACCTGAGATTTATTTGAAAAGCAATTCATCAGCAACATAAATCCTGGAGCTCACTGCTGGCCAGGAATTCTTGTGAAAGACAAAACCTCTCACCTCTCCAACTTAAAGCCTCAGAGCTGTGTGCACATGGGAGCCCTGAAAAAGAACTTATCTGTAATCAGAAATTCCTGACACAAACTGAATTAATTTTATTTATTTATTTATTTATTTATTTTTAAGAGATTGCAAAACTAAATCTGACGTATGGCTCCTATTGCGATTTTAATAAGTAGATTTTGCTGAAATTGTTGAAATGTAATGCACTCCCTTTTATAATCTAGCGCAGTCAACTAAAATTTGTGAAGGTACACTTACACAAACGTCCGTGCTTACAAAGATCCGGATGAGCAACAAACATGAGTGAATGTCAACTACTGTATGGGTATCTTTTAATGCTTAACCGCTGCTTATTAAAGTTATTGTTATAAATTCAAAGTGGTTATTCAGTCCCTTCAGGATTTTCCACTCGCAAAAATGAACTCAAAAATCAAGCAAACTCCGGAATATTTGGAGGAGATCGCAATAATTTGTTTTTTTTTTTTAAATAAATAAATAAATAAATAAATGACGACGACGAAGACTTCTGACATCCATAATCAACATGCTCAACTAGGTCGTGTTAGATAAGGGAGGTTCTGATAATACAGGCACAAGGTCAATGAGATGTGTCTTTTTTAAATAAAAAAACGACGTAAAGGCAAACACCCTGGTGGTCGATCTTATCTCCCATAAATATTCAGTTCTGTCATTTGCTGAAGACGACCTCATCACTCTTGCACGCATAATGAAAGAAACTGAACAGTCCGATCAATGAGCAATGATGTAAAATGGAGAAATAATATTTTAAAAAAAAATTTTTTTTAATAAATTTCAAAAACTACCGCAGATTTTCTGCAGGTTTAGTCCAAGACGCGTCATGTGACGTCATCACAAGGCGCATTCAGCCAGAGCCCCCCCAACTCCGACATATTGACCGTCACTGCTACAGCGTTTTCCATGTACTTTGTTCAGTCCAATAAAATGCATTGTCGGGTCTGCATCTAAACGCAACCCCTGACCTACTGCATGTTCAGTGGAAGCTTTGACCAATGCACAATTAGTGAGCAAACCTCAAAAAGTCTACCTTAATTTTTTAGGAGTGTTTGCACACTAAAGTAAGCCTTCAAACAAATAAGGTTTGTGATTGGCTTATAATATAAATGCAATGGAATGTAACTAGCCAATGTGGACACAAGCGATTCATTTCAATCAGAGAGACCATAGGGTGAACCGAACCCCCTAACGCCTGTTAGCCCTGTCCCTCGGCAAGTTCGGACCGTCGGTGTCCCCATACCATTAGTGGAGGGTGCTAGCTTTTCTGCTGCTCCCTACGATTTCGAGCACATCTGGGCTCTATTTCCTCCACTATCCCTATTTTACCTTTCAATCATATCCATGCCTAGTGGAAAGTCAAAGCACATGAGTGAGTGAGAAGAGAGCAGGTACTAGGTGTGTTAATGACAAGAGAGAGAGCCCCGCCTACCCAACCAGCCATCAATCAAAACACTAAAACAAAAAACAAAAAAAAGGTCAATCCACACTTGATAACTACTCAGGTAGAGGTCATTCAGGTGAAGCGTGTGCACACTGAGGTCACAGTGTAGAATAGCAACCAGTCAAAACATTTACCAAGTCGTCCCCTACTCTATACAGTCCAGAACAATAGCTAGGCCTATCCCTCCCGTAAAACAAGGCAAACGCTTTCAGAGCAATATATAAGAACCGTGGAAAGAAAAAAAAAGAAAAGAAAAAATACCACTGCACAAAAGCAGACGCACATGTGCTCACTTGCCCGTGAGTGCTCTCACCCCTGCGTTAACACACCGACAAAAGGCACAACACTGTTGCTAACATAGCAACAGTGTTTGTTCTTTTTGTCTGTGGGTTAAAGTCCTTTGTTAGGACTGGAGTAAATACCGCAGTCTGGCATGATGTGGAAAGGAAAAAGCTGAGTGAGGATCGGGTTTAACTACTACACAGCAATGTGTCAATCAGAAGTGGGCTGAATCACAGCTAGACACTGACCAGGGGTTTTTTTGTTTTTTTTTTAAATCTCCACTTTCACTAGCACTGCCATGCGCTCTCTCTCTCTCACACACACACACACACACACACACGCTCAGACCTCCCTGCAAGGCTAACATTAGGGTGTGTGTGCCGCTGAGTGACACACATAAGCACACGTGCACGGTGATTAGACAGGCTGTCATTAATGGACAGAGGAGAATCGGTCTATGAAAGACAAGTGTAAACACTTTGCATTGCTGCCTGCTTTGTAAAAATACACCCCCTTTCCTTCCCCTGACACACAATGTCCCGGATGTGTCTTCAGTCGTGTCTGAAATCGAGACATTTGCACTAACCGCCACTTTTCAAACACGTGGGACCAGCCAAGACTTCTCACACCAGACAACATATTACAGAGGAACAAACTTCAAATAAACACAGCATCTTGGCAGCCCTGGGCTCCTCTCCTCCACACACACACACACACACACACACACACGGGCCCAGCTACGTGTCAGGGGCTCTACGGATGACAGCTTAATGATGGGAAAATATTTTTACAGGATTGTGTTTCGGCAGAGCAGCGTTTTACAGGCACAGGATCCCCAGGCCTGTTTTTATCTCTCTATCACTCTGACCGTTTATTGGTGGGCAGCTTGAGCTCAGAAAGGGCGTCTTTACTGCCAGGGTCTTACGTCTGACTCTGCTTACAGTGGCTCGACCTTGCTCCAGACTGTTGCTCTATTCTGGTTTTCACCCGAGATATATGTCTGATGCGTGTCCAAAAATGGTGCTATTACAGAAAATAATCGCACTCTGTGCATCGAGTTGAAACACAGTTGAAAAACGGGACCTACCGTGAAGTCCTCGGTGTGGGAATGCAAAAGAAAATAGAGGGCCAAATAGAGGAACCAACTTTCCTAAACATACACAATGATTTTGAAAAATGATGGCTTGGGAGTCCTGGAATTCATTTGGTCGCGCTAAAACAGTCATTCTTTGTTACTGCATATGGTGCCATTTCGGCGGATTGATGCTTTCAGACTCCCCCAAACTGCAAGGCTCTGAAAATAAACGCCGAGCGAGTTAACGGCAATGCAAACATGCCGGGACCTCTTTTCTGCTGGACCTCTCTGGCTTCGGTCATCCTGACATTGGATCTAAACTCTCGCCTTCCACCCTTGTGACCTTCACACCTCCCACACCACAACACACCACCAACGCACTCCTCTCATTCAAAAGGTACACTCAGTTGTAAGGTTTGACCTCTGAACTCTGACCCTTCGGGTCCACGGCCCTGTCAGCGCTCCTCAGGGGAGAGCTGGAGCAAATGCTTGGCGACTGGGCCCCAATCAAAACACATAAACCATTACCATGTCACACTCTGACAACCTTTAAAAGAACATGCTTCATAAAATGGGAGATTATTAGAGAGCTATGTGAATGGGTCATTGATGCTAGTGGAAAGTATGAATAATCACAAGCTTGGGAAAAAGTATTATACTGAGTGATTTGCCACTTTATTAGGTACTCCTTCCCAGCATTGCGCATCTTTCAGCCGTCAGAAGAACATCATGAATTCACCTCGGCATGGGTTCTGCAGGATCCTGGTACAGTACACTGTGCAGTAATGATGGTGTTGTGACGTTGCTGTAATTTGTGCATCTTGTTGCAACACACACTTTCCACTTTATCCCAAAATAAAGTTGAGATGCATCGACTACACGGGAATGAAATCCTGTCATGTTCTGGGAACTGCACAGTGACGACAAATGCCTCGTCATATGGTGCACTGTCAGGCTGAACATTGGTAGCAAAACTGAGTGCTAATGTGCAAACTTTCTATACCACTTTATTTGTGTTACAAATATAAACTTCAGACTAAAACATGACATTAATTATATATACGCTACCGGTCAAAAGTTTGGAGACACTCGACTGAAATTTTTCTCATGATCTTAAAAACCTTTTTATCTGAAGGTGTTTGATTAAATGTTTGAAATCGGTGTTGTAGACAAAAAATAGAATTGCGCCAACATATTCATTTCTTTCATTAGAAAACCACAATTTATATTTATAAAAAAATCATCATTTTTTTTTTTTAAAAATGGATGACTCGGAGCGAAATATTCCGAAAAGCAGCCAATATGTGTCCGGCTTCCCAGACTGATTTCAATACGTTGTTCTTTTGTCAAAAGCATTCTTAAAGGTTATCTGAGAAAAGAAAAAAAACATATATAATATAAACTAATTATGAAACATTTCGGAAGACATGCTAAAATGTGTTAATTTCCCAGATGTATGGAGACTTTTTGGACACCCTGTAGTTATATAGTTTCAACTGAATTAAATTACATTTGTATAGTGTGTTTAGCAACAGACATGCTGACAATAAAAAAATAATAAAAAGTTCTATATTCCTGATGAGCCAGCCAGATGATCGACCTGATATATCCTGCAGAAGAACCAGACTGAAGCAGCACCCATTCTCATCTAAATTGCAATATATTGATACAGATGGGTGACATGGGTGACAAATGAAAGGAAAACAACATAAAGTGACTTTGTAAGGTGTTGGATTACCACAAACCACCAGAACATCTTCAATGCACCTTGACATTCCCTCAGTTGGTGTGTTGATGATGGTGGTGTAGAGAGCTTTCAAAAATGTAGGTCCAAATCTCACAACGATATTAGATGGGGTAGAGTTAATAATCTGGTGACTATTAAAGTCATGGAGTGTGAGTTACATTGTTTCTCCTTCTGTCTAAGGAGACAAGTAGACCTAAAACCATGCCAACAAAACAACCTCTGATAACCGAGCCACTGTTCTTTTCTTTAATTTGGTCGTCTGTATACATTACATCGCCGAAGAGGTCTACAAAGCAAGCTTGAAGATTTACAGACATCCAATGCTTTCCAAACAGCAAAGAATACTGTAATAAAAAGAAAAGAAAAGAGATCACCAAATGGGTGAGCCTTTTCAAAACATATAGAACTGGTTTTTGTAAGACTGGAGGCCAGTGGTAAGGGACTAGTGAAAATAAGAGAGCCAGGAAGTGCTAAATTGTACATTTTACAGAGGGAGTGTTTTAAAAAAAAAAAAAAAAAAAAAAAAAAAAAAAAAAAAAAAGGGGGGGGGTACCATGCTTTGCACTGTACTTGGAAAAACAACCAATCTTAACAGAAGTGTCAAATATAACAAAAATTATACATACTAAAAAATTAATGTACAAGGATTGTCTTGCTTAAAAAAAAAAAAAAACAAGGGTCATATACTAGCAGAAACCAGAAAGAAAAACCCTCAAACTGACAGGTATGGAAAAGTACAGTCAGGAGAGTGAACTGATGAATCGTCCTATATGACATAGCTGGTTCTCTGCCCTAACGTGCACAGCCATCATCCATGATCAAACCATAACGCACCCTGAAGTGTGAAGTCCACTGGAGCAGGTAACAGCCATCCAGTGAGTACTGTGAAGCATTAATGAAAGAAGCACAAATGAAACAGATTACATGGTGAAAATGACTCCACTTCAAAGCTACAGCGACACTGGAGGACCAAAAAAAAAAAAGGAAAAAAAAAAAAAAAAGAGGGGGGGGGGGGGGGGAAAAAAAAAAAAAAAAAA
>JANDJT010000169.1:28615816-28627841 GCA_024331685.1 Stegophilus panzeri | reverse complement strand
AAAAAAAAAAAAAAAAAAAAAAAAAAAAAAAAAAAAAAAAAAAAAAAAAAAAAAAAAAAAAAAAAAAAAAAGAGGCAAGCGCCTGCCAAACAAAATGTGCTGTAATTGTTTATCTTTTCTGTCCGAGCTGCTCTCTTTCATTCCGCTGAATCGCTGCCTCTCGCTCGCTGCCTATCACTTTCATCTAGTGTGCTCTGCTGGTGACATGCGGTTTATGGGACGGCCACGGAGGAGGAGAAGAATAGAGAGAGCGGCTAGCGAGAGCGCTTGGCTCGGTACGGCGTTCTTCACACGTCACGCTGAGGAGTTTAAAGGCCTTCGCAGCCTTACATTAGATCCCTTAGATCTACACGTTCCATATGGCATTAACAGTTCAGGTGCTTCAGGCAGCCTCCTTCACGCAACACTACCTGGTCCACCATCAGAGGTCTTCTATTATACATTTTTGACTCACGGAACAGAGATGCTGGCTACCAGTGCAGCTATATTATGGCCTAATGAAAGCTCCAACCCCAGGGCTTCAGATATTATTCATTCATTCATTTGGCGTGACTGTACTGATGGATTTGAAGACTATTTCAAGAACACACATGAATTTAGAGTAGCCAATCCACCTACTTAGATGTTTTTTGAGAGGTGCAGTTTGATTTGTATAGCGCTTTTAACAATGGACATGGTCACAAAGCAGCTTTACAGAAACATATGAATCCCAGATATAATTTTTTTTTTTGTTTATATATTAATCTGCGATGGAGGCAAGGGAAAACTCCCTGAGCCGACAAGACGAAGAAATCTTGAGAGGAACCAGACTCAAAAGGGAACCCATCCTCATCTGTGTGACAACGAATAGTGTGATTATAAATCGTTTCTCTTCTATAACTGTATACTACATAGTCCAAAAGTGATAATTGTATTAAACAGCGCAGTCACTGGCCAGTGTCCAGACATCGTCCAGTGTATACATTTCAGGGTGACAAATTAAAGGGAAAAAAACCCAAATGTTTCATCATTACTTCAAATTAGAGCTGCAACAACTAATCGATAAAATCGATAATAATCGATTATGAAAATCGGTGTCAACAAATCTCATTATCGATTACTTGGTCCGCGCACGGCACGGGGTGCGTTTACTCACTACATTACTTCTGTTCCGAAAACACGCTTCGGAGGCTAAATACTAAAGTTGTGTCTCAAATAACGTACTATACACTTACACTATGCACTGTTTGTGTGTGTATTGGGCTCTTTTCAGTCTTATATAATTGGTAAAGTTTTAGTCTGAAGTTTATATTTGTAACACTCAGTTTGTGGATTTTATTTTAAATAAACTAAACAATGGCACTGAAAGTTTGCCCCCCCCCCCATCCGATTATCCGAAAAAATAAAATCGCCCAACTAATCGATTATGAATATAATCGTTAGTTGCATCCTTACTTCAAATGTTTCATTCATTAAACGTGATCAGTTGAAAGAATGTTTTTTCCCTTAATCTGCCACACATCTGTTCACAGAAGAAAATATGTTATTGTACAAGACAGAGAAAGAGAGACGTGTCTTTTCAGATGCACTTGTTCCCACCTGCCTTGACATTCCTCAAGATTTACACAAGTGTACAGAGAGAGGGAGACAAACAGACAGAGCAGTGAGATAAAACAGGACAGGAACTTTGCTACAATGTTTGGTAGACATTCTGGAGGGAAAACAGGGTTCCACATGTAGGTCTATACAAAGGTTCTCTCTGACAAATGTGTTTTAGAGGGAAGGAAAAAAAAAAAAAAAGAAATCCAACTAATTGAATACACACAAGAACAAATACTATAAACTGTATTAAAATAAGCATGAAATAAACAAGTGGTTCGATGTTTTCTGTCATTTCAGGACTTGAAAAAATACTGGCTTGTTCTAGGAGAAGGATGAGGATTGGCCCAAAAACCTGCTTAGTGACGGGACTACAAATATTTCTCTTTTTCTCCTCGTTTGGCCACCGAAAACATGGTGTGTCTTTTAATGCTTTCTGTCCGTCTCTTCCTCCCTCTGCCTTTCTCCCCTGCTCCTTTCTCCCTCTCAGTGGAAACTTTAATGGCTTCCTGCTCTAAATACACTGCATTCTCTCACAGAAACAATAACAACAAGAATAAGAACTGCTTTATTTACACCCATAGGACAGACTTGTGCATGTGTACTTGGGGGTTGTGGGGAAGGGGGGAGGTTAAACGAAAGAGTGCAGAAGTCAAAGCTTAAATAACTTGTTTATGTGGTACAGGGTGATTATTCAACAGTAAACTTTGTTTAATAGCGGTTTACCTATGATTTGTAGGTATTGGGAATGTAACTGAATACGGAAACTTTATTTGCATTGAAAAGCTAATGTGCTCTAAACAGATACTACTACAGGTGCGAACCGCAGGAAGGGCACTATTTTTTTTGGAGGGGTGGGGGGGGTTGAGATTAAAAGGTGTGTATAAGCACTGCAATCCCCCAGACATTTAAAAAACTAAAAAATACTGGATAAATGGGAGGATTTTACTTTTCGAGTCAGATATCAAATAAAGATCACATTCATTACAGGTTCCATCATCATCAAGGTTTCTTCCTCATATCATCTTAGGGAGTTTTTCCTCGCCACCAGCTTGCACAATAGGGATAAATTCACACACTTAAAATATGTATCCTGTGTTTATATGTTTCTGTAAAGCTGCTTTGAGACAATGTCCATTGTTAAAAGCACTATACAAATCAAACTGAATTGAATTGAACTGAATTACTAGTATATTAGTTTACTAGTTCTAGATTTACTAGATGACTACTTACTTTATAGTTTGGGAAACAGAAGCAACTAAAGCAACTCGTGGACACATCTCAAGTTGAGGCCAATTATGAACTTGAGTGATGTGGTGAACAGAATTAAGTGCGGAGAATACAGAGATGCCGACAGTGCTGGCATTTCATGTCTGGGTTTTCTCCCTAGTGTTTTTGTAGGAATAGTGGGAGGTATAAAACAATAAAAACATCAAAACAACAACAACAGAAGAAAAAAACCCTTCAGGTTTAAACCACGCCCACTTTGGGCTTAATTCTGAGTACAAATCTGAACATTTGAAGCTCTAAACTGATACAGATAGCGTCATTGTGTTACACCCATAGTAGGTATGTAAAGCACGAACAATTCATCTGTTATTGATTGAGTAAAGCCTGCACTCCAATCTAAATAACAACTTCAGTGAGATGTTTTAATTGACGAAAATGTTTTGTTTAACCAATCATCTTCAGTGCACTGATCATGAAAGCAATTAGACACATAAAAATAAGTGTATACCTTTTAACATACAGATAATAATTAAACAAATAATTAAAAAGCCAGCCAATCACACATTCTGGAATAAAAATAAATAAATAAATAAAAAAAAAAAACAGCGATAAATGGAGTCAAATGTAGCTATGTGAAAATATGGTTAAAAGCTGAGGGGCCCGGTGCAAGGCTACAGAGAGAAAGGGAGAGAAAAGCCTGACAAAGATAATAAATTTGGAGTTCTCTGTTCTTACGATTACAGCTAAACAGAACCGTAGAGAAACAGAAACAGTTTATAACTGACTGTCAGACTCTGACAAACGTGGAGCGCGTAATAATGACAAAACCATCTGAATACAATTAGCTATGAATAATGGCTACGATTTAGTGATAAAACTAAGACCATTAGTGTTATTCATACACTCTCCCTGCACTTTCAAGGTAAAGTAGTGTGTGTAGGTGTGTGCAGCAGTAGCTTGTGGCCATAGATTTTGGTGAGGCAGAACGGCATTCATAATGACAAAGTCTCATTCAAATAAGTCGAGAGGCTATCACACTTGACTTCTGCTATAGGCAACTATCTAGTGAATTTTTAGAGTAAGCCTATAACGACTAGCAGCTCATTTTGAGCCATTTTAGCAGGTTAATATCATTAACCCGGGATTGACAAGTTTTGAGCAAAATTTCCCGTCCATTTACATCTCAGAAAAGACCTCAGCCTTTGGTCGTTGTGTTGCGCATGCGTTTCGATGTACGGACATTATCCATGCCGTTCCTGCCCCAATATTTTCAATATACAGTACCTTACAAAAGAAACACTTATGTCCATCATAGACACTGTTTAGACTTACAATTAGATTTAATTCTAATTATTTGCTATAAAACAAGATATTTGGCAGCCACAGAGTATTTATAAACTACTCTATTTGGCATGAATAATACAAACATGGCAACCCTGTCATTAACCCTCATGGGCACTTAGTTTTGTTTCCTAGCGATACATTATGGTGTAAAATTAGTAAACAGATATAATTAAACATTTCAAAAACTTTCAGAATTTTACAGGAAGGCAGACGGAAAAAATGGAGGGAATACAGTGCTGACTAAAATAACCTTGAAGAATTCAAATGCAATAGCTTTGTGCTACAGTAGAGGGCTCTGCATTTACTACTCTGTACCAGTGGACCTATTTATCCAAACTAAACCTTCATCACAGTTCATTATAATGACTTGTATCACTGTTAGTATAGTACAGTCTATCTACAGTTTGCAGAGTCCAGCTCTTAATGTTCTAATCCTAGCTGGATCACTGACACAAACCCTTAAAGTTTAAGGGGCTCAGGTGGTACAGCGGGTTGTCCACTAATTGTAGGGTTGGTGGCCCACATGTCTCCACATGCCTTGGGCAAGACACTCAACCCTCTCAAAGTTGCTCCCGATGGCAGGCTAGCTCCTTGCATGGTAGCTCTGCTGCCATTGGTGTGCGAGTGTGTGTATGAATGGGTGAATGAGAAACAGTGTAAAGGTTAAAACACGCTATATAAGTGCAGACCATTTACCATTTAAAGTTTATACGCTGCCATATCAGCTCTGGCACAACTACAGACATCAAACCACTGTGCAACTGTAAGAAGATGGCAAAAGCATGGAAAAGGCCTCCGGGGTAAAAGAGTGCACCTCCAGAACACTGCCAGACACTAAACACCACCCTTAACACAGTTCCAATACAACTGTTTCCTTTGGCTGGGACTCTGAATGAACAGGAAGCACTGGGAAACACCTGGCTGAGGGCGGGAAAATGGGAAGCTCTCTGTGATATTCTGAAACATACTCCAGTCAGACGCTCACAGAATGGTTCATTCCACTTCATTAGAGCTATTCAGCAAGCTGGAAACAGGCTACAGGCGACCGGGGGCCAAGAGGCCATTAGTCCCTCTCAGGCAGAGACAGAGCCAGGAAATCACATCTTAAACTGGACAGCACACTGGCCAGACTGGACTTAGAGTAATGGACAGAGCTGGCACTCCACATACCCCTCATGGAGAGTGCCCAGACAGAGCTTTTATGTCCCCTTGTTGTTGAAGCCTTTGGCAATGGGTTTGGGTGTTTTGGTTTGCAAAGTAACACTGTGTTTTCCAATTTATTTTTAACTGCTATGTACATTATCTTTTAAAATACATTTTTTCCATTAAAACAAAGGTGTCATAAACTAACTGACCAAACACTACTATTTAAGATTTCCTGGATGATGATGATTAAATATTATGACTTAGAAGTCTCCGTGGACAGTTTGAGACTGGAACTATATCCGACTTTTTTTTTTTGTTCTACAAAAATTAAAAAGAATTATATATTTGTTGCCAAGCAGGCCTTGTAGTCAAAACCATCATTGTCAGGTCCAAGACTAGCAGAGATCGAGTCAAGCCCAAGTCAAGATTGAGTCCAAATGAAAGCGAGACATCAACATCATTGATGTCATCATTAAGATCATTAAGATCTTAACATCATTAAGATAGACATCAAAAAATTTAAATAATTTTCAAGGCCAAGCCTTTACTTCTAAAAGCCTTTACTACTAAAAACTGAAAATACTGTTTGTTTAATTTTACCCAACTTTTTATTAGTTAATATTTGCCATTTGAGCTATTTACACAAATAAGCTAGTAGCCTGGTACACTTCTATCCATGTTCTAGAGTGCCTTTGTAATCATTTTAAAGCACAGGTTTACAACCCTGGGTCTGGAGAACCCCAGGTCCTGCACAGTTTAGTGTTTTCCCAGCTCTAGCAGAGCCACTTCAACTCAAGAAGGCCTGTTAAT
Organism: Stegophilus panzeri; assembly: GCA_024331685.1. Taxonomy (NCBI): domain Eukaryota; kingdom Metazoa; phylum Chordata; class Actinopteri; order Siluriformes; family Trichomycteridae; genus Stegophilus; species Stegophilus panzeri. Next base: position 28,621,733 of record JANDJT010000169.1, on the reverse strand, counting down.
TAGCTGATTAGCTGATTCAGGTGTGTTGGGAGCAGGGAAAACACTAAAACCTGCAGGACAAGGGGTACTCCAAGACCAGGATTGGGAACCTGTGATTTAAAGTATAGCTCCAGATCTTTACAAACAATTGAGAAGCACACTGTCCAGCTACTCATGGTCCACTAAAAACATTACAATTATTTAATATAAAGAGTTGTGGTTCCCGTATGGATTACCAAAACTGACATTATGTATTTTAGCATTGCTTGGTCTCAAATCCAAAGTGCTGGTCTACAGAACCAATACATACGTTTTGGTTCCTAATTCTTGCTATGCACTATGAAATTATCAAAACATGAGAAACAGGATCCAGTACTCAGCAGGCACCTATGACACAATTGAGGGAGCATGGAGTGTTCCCCTGCTTAAAAAAGAGGCAAGCAACTCTCAACTGAGGTACTTGGGCCCAACTGAGAGTCTTCCAGCAGGGCTCAATTGTGAGAGCCATGGTGGCTTTGATGAAGGGACAGCAGGCGCTGGGCTTTTCTGAAGGGCGCAGTGCCCAAGAGGATGCCTCTGAAACTAAGTCCCCAAGAGGAATTTCAATGGGTTAGGCATCTTGAGAAAACCACAATTACCCTACGGATGCATTAATGAGCAATTCAAGCCTGCTGGAAAAGCCGCAAGTGGGTGTGTGGAGGTGTGAAACGGGCGACCTTGTCACCCCAGCACAATAGGTGGAGAGGCAACAGAGAGGCGAGTGGCAGTCGTCTTAGATTTGAGGTCCGCAGTTGGTGAGATTAACAGAGAGGGGCCTGGGGTATTGGAAACTGATCTTCTAGCAGGCTTCCCCTAAAGATTCCAGCCACACAGCCATGTAGACTGGACCTGTATGTAGGAAAATCTCATAGGAACACAGATACAGCTTGAAATAGAACTAATAAAACTATTTTATGGTTCTCACACTCACTCTCTTGGTCATTTTCTCATATCCACACAACACAGGAGAAAAACTCCACCAGAAGTAGACTGAACGTGCCCAAGGGTTTCCCACCTGCCACGATGCAGGATTACTGGATGGATTCAAAAAGTTTAGAATGATACACACATAATGTGTGAAGAAAATAAATAAAGTAATACGGAAACAGATCAGCAGAGTTTGACGGCACGTAAAAGTAGGCATTAACAATCAGAAGGCATCTCGGATTTCTACGGCGCAACATCCACGGACATGAGAGAGGATTTGCTGGTGAAAGGGAATACATGATGAAGAGCGAGCGAGAGACATCTTTTCGAGTGACACTATGAACTACAGTAGCAGTCTATATCCTGACCCCTGCTTCACCTGCTAATGATTTCTCCAGTCCCATCTGTTCTCTCTCTGACATTTGCGCTCCCTCTGCTCTAGGCCAGCTCATCACTTTTATTTACATTCTTCTCATTGCTTGCCATCTCCTACCACTGTAAATGAATCAGCTGTTCAGATTTCCCCTGCCCCTGTCAAGCGATCCCCAACTCACCCTCCACCTGTGTTAGTACTTACTTGGCTTTTGTCTCCAACATCCTTCTTTATCCCAGGCCCAACATGATCCTCAGTCTCATGTTCTCAGTACAGACTGGCCATCCCAGGGTCAACTCAGTGGCTCTCACTTCATACTAATAATCCCTGGTCACGCATAACCCAGAGTCCTCTAGTCTTACTAAAAACATGGCTAGAGAATGACCATTGACCAATGACCGCATCTACACCAAAACCAATAGTGTTAGCAATACAAGATACAAGTTTTTAGACTGACCATACATTCACACTAGCAAGCAACAAGTCAGTTGTGACACTTGTAGTCGGTCTCTTCTGGGTGTGTAGCGACAGTTATTGTCGTCGTTTGTGGACCTGCATTGTCCAGCATTGGGTTGTTTTTTTTTTGTTTGTTTTTTTTAGAGCCGATGTGAAACGGTAGCAGCCAGAATGTAAAATAGAACTAGTTGAACACAAATTAAATAAATCTGTGTAAAAATTGGTTGATTCCCATGTTACATGCAAGGCTTCATACTAGCTAGAGACACCAATGATCTCTGCTACTTCCTGCTTGCTGCCAGTTGGTTCCCACAGTAAATGGGAACCAACTGCAGGTAAGGAATGTTGTAGGTTGTGAGAAGGGAACTGAAGAAACGCTGGATGACAGGCACCATAAGACTGCACCAAGGAATCATTTAAACCTGTAGTCTGGTTCTGTCGCTTGCTGCTTTCCTGGCTCCGTAGTTCACATGTATAGAAAATTAATGATCTCTGGTCACTTTGCCACTTGCTGGTGTGAACATGTTCCACTGTCTTGTCTACAGCAAGCTTGACCGGCTAAAATGTAAGCATGTGGTTGCTTTGTTGTTTTCGGTCACGCTAAAGCTGAAAAGAAGCTATGATTGGTTGTTGAAAAACAAAACGATTCAAGATGACTGAAAAATGGATCTACCATTTTTTTTTTTAGTGAACCTGGAGAACCAGCACATGCCACTGCGGCTTAAACCACATGACAATTTCAACATCATAAAATCGTCTCAAGCCCTCTTTCCCAAGCCCAAATCCAGTTTGCTGCTGTATTGCTCCTGACGTTAATAAGGAATGTTGCCCAGGCAACACAACGTTTGTGTTTGATAATAACAGTCACTAACAAAAAGAAGGAGAGGACAGGAAACTGAGGCTGTACTGAAGGTGTGTGCAGACACGTAGGAGCACTAGACTTGGCTTTTGTAGTGCCTTCTTACCTCAGTCCCTACCGGCATACAGTTTATAGCCTGGAGACACACACCTAATGTGTACAAGGTGTGTATCCTCATTCTAACAGCTTTTTAGAAGGAGAAGGATTCAACTGTTTGAGATACAGCGTGAATAAAATGTACTGCTACTGAGGTTGAGGTACTGTAGAAGTAAGAGAAGACCAAGAGACAGCCATGTCAGTTTTTTTCTTTAAGAAGATAATGCTTACTTCAATCTACAGCCACGTACCAAATGAGGAGAGGTGAGGAAAGGAAAGACGTACCTTGTAGCGCATCTTGGGGCATGAGTGGATATAAAAGCCCAGGTAGTAGTAGGAGAGCTTGGGTGACTGCTTCTGCAATTGCCTTGTGAAAGCAATCTCCCTAAAGCAAAAAAAAAAAAAGACAAACTATAAGGCTTATTATCCAGTAACTACATGGTAAACAATGCAAAACGATTTCCTTAATACTAGGTTATAATCAGGAAATTTGACTTACTACCCATTTTTAATAAATTACTATATTAAATGTTCAGTTTTGGGAAAGAATCTACATCTGTAACTCTGATGTTATCATCTATGCCATTATTTCAGAGCTCTCTACCATAGTACTGTCTTAATGATAATGAGTCTTAATTGATCACATATACATTACAGCACAATGAAATTATTTTCTTCGCATACCCCAGCATGTCAGGAAGCTGGGGTCAGAGCGCAGGGTCAGCCATGATACAGGGCCCAGCAGTGGCAGCTTGGCAGTGCTGGGGCTTAAACCCCTGACCTTCTGATCAGTAACCCAGAGCCTTAACCGGCAAGCCACCACTGCTCCCAGCCACCACAGCCTCTACTCTTGTAACTTCTATAAAATAATTCTTAACTCTTGTAAAATAACAGTGTTAGGGCTGATTCACTGTGTTGCATGAATCAAACCAGAATTTACAGTGAATATAGACAGCGACAAACAGCAAAAACAAAACAACGGTCCAATAGTAATGATCAGAAAATAATACTGGTGTAACTTTGTTTTGAAAAGGGCTGTTATCGACGAAGTGAATTTTCACTGAAAGCATTTCTGAAGCATTTTCATTCGTATGCATTCAGCAGTATCAAGCAGCACTTAACTAGTGTGTAAATCCACAATTCTAGTAATCATGGAATGATGGACAGCTAGATTTTTTTTTTTTTTATCAAGTAGTTGTGGTTCACCTTCATTCTTTTTTGATTTTTTTAACTGGGAACACTTTACTATATTTGCACATGTTATAATTTCCACAATATCATGACTGTAGTTTTCTGTCAATAAATCCATTATACAATAATGTGCTCATGTCAACGTGTGCGAAGCAAAACAAGAAACTGATCCACTCGCTCATGCTGTTCATTATCTGCTGTCCCTGCAGGAAGAACGTTTATTAAAGACCAGCCTAAGAATCTAGCTTGGTCTCAACTGATATTTTTAGAAAGCGTTTTTTCATCAGTTTCGGTTCTGAGCTTTTATGTACAAGACTTTTAGGATTACATTTTCAAAAGGCTGCTGGGAAACAGAGTAGACGTTAAGTACAGCATGTGATGACCAAAAACCTTTTACGCTTTATTGTTTACGAAAGATGCGAGAACCCATGGAAGATAGGCAAACGTTTCCGGGTATGCAACTGGATACAACTCTTCACCAACCAATCAGCGTTTGGTTGAAAAGTGGAGAGTTATATGAAATCCAAAACATTAGCGTTTTGGGGTTTTTTTTTAATTTAGTATATAGCGCAAATGTAGCCTGTGTCGCACTTTAATAAAAAAAGACAACAGTAGTACTACAGATAGTACGGGCTAGTGATGAAGAACTGCACACTCCATGTATAGGTTAGAAGTGGAACTAGAGATCTCAGACTACACAGGAAAAGGGTGGAGGATGAACTTAACCTTCATCCTGATGTGTAATCAGCGAGCTCGCACCACCTGTTTCTCTTTTCTGTTTTTCCCCCATCCAACTTCCAGGCTCATCTCAATGTGCTTTGAATTTCAAGAAATAAATGCAGGACAAAAAGAGAAAAAAAAAACTGCTGCAAAGAACATCACACTCTTTCAGTGTCTTGCTTTATTAGGGAATTAGGGAACTATTTAGGGAACGATTGCTTGCGATTCTGAGAGAGTTTGGCGGTGGGTTTGAGGAGGGGAGGGGTGACTAAAATAAAATAGATATAGTGGAAAATAAAAGCACAGAAGAGAGGCCGAATGAGGGAGCGGGAAGAGAGAGAGAGGAGAGAGAAAGGCGAGGAAGACAGAGGAATGCCAAACAGAGAGGTGCTAGAAGGTCAGCCGGTTGGTGCCAGGTTCCTGGGTTCCCATCCCCTGGTGACAAAGCCTTGCAAATCCATGAATGAGGGGTAGGGGGGTGATGGCTGAGGGGCCCATTCACAAAAAAAAGGGATTGGGGAGAGAAAAAGAGAAAGAAAAGAAACAACACATCCCTCCCCTTCTCACATCCCTTGACCCTACCCGCTCCATTCTGGCAGCAGTTTGAAACCCCCATTATCTCCTCTTCAGCGAGCTGACACTCCAACACAAGCTAATTATGCCACAGCACTCACCACAGGACACGAGAGCCCTGCTTCTTATTAATGTAGACGACCACTTCCCTCTCGCTGCCTTACTCTCACACACACACCTCAACATTCCTTATACAATATACAACACTTCCTGTTTACATTCTATATTTATATTCAAATGAAGTGATCCTAACTCTTAACTGGCTGAAAAGGTCATTATTAAAAATCATTGCATCTACACACCAGACCCACACACCCTCAGTTCCACAGACATGCACACACACACACACACACACACACAGATCCATTACTATGATGAACATACAGGTGCATCTCAAAAAACTTGACTATTGTGGAAAAGTTCATTTTTCCCCCCATAATTTAATTTTGAAAAATGGAACTTTCATATATTATAGATTTGTTACATATAAAGTGAAATATTTCAAGCCTTTTTTTTTTTGTTTTAATCTCGATGATTATGGCTTACAGGTCATGGAAATCAAAAATCCAGTATCTCAAAATATTAGAATAAAGAATTTATAATACAGTAATTTCAACCTGAGAAGAACTCTAATCAGCGAATTAACTCAAAACACCTGCAAAGGTTTCCTGAGCCTTTAATCTCTCAGTCTGGTTCAGTACACA
>JANDJT010000169.1:28602089-28613576 GCA_024331685.1 Stegophilus panzeri | reverse complement strand
ACGTTGGATGCTTATTAACTTCCTCTTACTTAATTCTGACAAGACAGAAGTACTTGTACTAGGACCACGTGTAGCTACAAGTAAGCTTTCTGATTACATAGTAACTCTGGATGGTCTTTCTGTTTCATCATGTGTAGCAGTAAAAGACCTTGGAGTGATTATTGACTTCAGTCTTTCATTTGACACGCATGTAGATAATATTACTAGGACAGCCTTCTTTCATCTCAGAAATATTGCTAAGATAAGACATATAATGTCAGGAACTGCGAGATGCAATTATGTCAACATGGACCAGAATCTCAAAGCAGTGTTACCAACATCTTGTGGAATCCACGCCACGAAGAACTGATGCTGTTCTGAGAGCAAACAGAGGCCCTACACAGTATCAGTATAGTGTTCCTAATAAAGTGCTCAGTGTGTGTAGACTTACCCTTCATCATTATCCAAGCCACCTTGTGACAGTTTGAAATATTCAGTTAGTTTTTAAATATGTGTAGAGATTTGAACAATAGGCACAGAGTGTTTTCAATAAAATATCTGAAAATGAAAATATTTAACAGTTACAACCCTGGTACACATTTTAGATATTGAAATAAGAACACTTCTGGCCTGCAGACCTTTTATTAAACACCATCACATCCTGAGCCCAGGAGCACTTACACACTACATCAATCACTCTCACACTCACACACACACACACACACACACACACAAAGCAGCTGACCCAAATGCTGACAGCAGCTGCTTTAGGCACAACAGAGACCAGAGTCCACGCTGCACTTTTCCCTTTTAGAAGGCCTCCTCCTTGTTTCCCCTTTCTCCTACAACACACACACTGAAAAAATGCACTGCCTACTACAATAACGTAACCCAGTAAAATGAGAAAGCTATTTTTCGGGGTGTCAAGTCATGAGACACGGCCTTCTCACTGTGCATGATCAATTATTAATGTGCGCGAAGCCCAAAACCCTTGTTAAACTAACAGAACATATTACATATGTATTAAAAAAAAAAAAAAAAAAAAATGTAGCTCATAATTTACACATGTAAATACAAGTCCATATACGGTTTGAATTCAAAACAAGGGTGAGGTGTTCATAAGGGTGTGAAAAGCACCTGAGAGCAGAGTAGGAGCCCAGCGAGAGGAAAGAGAAGTCCGGGTCGTAGTAGAGGTAGACCGAGGAGACGCAGTTGGGCAAGATGTCGACGACGCCCACGGCTACGATACGTCCGTCTAGCCAGTATTGCTGGTGGAAGGAGCCGTAGCCCATATCAGGCCCATCAGGAGACGTCTCCGCCTGTTTATTTATTTAAAAAAAAAAAAAAAAAAAAAAGAAACCAAGAGTGAGCTGGAAAATATGAAATTGTGGTAGAAAAGAACACAAAATAACACATAAGACAATATTGCTTCTGATCTACATGAGTGTTACATTACAAACCCTAGCCAAACCTGCCAGATCCAGTCATAATTACATGAGGGAGCACATTAAAGAAGCAGGTGGTCAGTGAGAATTGAAAACACGTCAATTCGATGCCCAGCACTCGCAATCAGAGTACCAAAAAAGATTTGTGCAACAAATATTGTGCACAGAGCACAGCTGTTGGATTGTGCTTGCTGGCTTGTGTGCTGGTATTAACCATTTTCAAGAAATTGTGTACACTTGTATAGATTACTGTATCTCAATTGTTGCATTATGCATTATGTACTGCGCATAATACGAAATATATGCAGTTATCGATCCCATCCATCCAGCTTCAATACTGCTTTTCCTGCACAGGGTCACGGGGAGACTGGAGCCTATCCCATGGAACTTGGAATACAAGGTGGGGGACACGCTGGACGGGATGCCAACCCATGGCAGGTCACGATCGCGCACACACTCGCATACTACAGACAGACGATTTTAGAGATGCCAAATCAGCCTACAGCGCATGTCTTTGGACTGGGGGAGGAAATCGGAATGCCTGGAGGAAACCCCCCGAAGCACAGGGAGAACAAGCAGACTCCATGCACACAGGGCAGAGGTGGGAATCGAGGAGGTGCAAGGGAAGCGTTCTAACCACTAAGCCACAGTTCCCCCTTATGCAGTTATCCTTGATATATTAATCATGCAGATACAGACCAAGAGCTTCAGTTAATGTACACATAAAATATCAGAATATGGGGAAAAAATGTGATATGCCTGTGGCAGGGATGTTGGTGCCAGAGTATTTCAGAAACAGGCTAGAGTTCACACAGAATGGTGCAAAAAACAAAAAAACAAAAACATCCAGTGGGTTGAAAAGCCTTGTTCATGAAAGAATCCAGTGGAGAATTAAAAGACTAGTTCTAGCTGATAGAAAGACTACAGTAACTCAATTAACCACTCTTTAGAACCGTGGTGAGCAGAAAAGCACCTCAGAATGCACAACGTGTTGAATCTTGAGGTGGATGGGCTACAACAGCAGAAAAATCTCACTGGTTTCCATTCCTAATCAGCCAAGAACATGGATCTGAAGCTACAGAGGGCACAGGCTCACCGAAACAGGACAGTTAAAAAAAAATTGAAATTGGAAAACTCTTTTCAAAACCCAAAATGTCTGGTTTCAATTGCTTGACTAACATATTTCATGTGACAGTGTTCTTGGTAAGTGCGTCAGCAAAATTTAAACCGCACCAACCTCTAGTGGCTCCACCCCTTCCACCTTCCACTGTGTAGAGTAACCGTTCAATGGCAAAAAAAAATAAATAAATAAAATAAATAAATAAATAAATAAATAAAAATAAATAAAAAAAAATACAAAAAATAAAATAAAAAAGTTTCAGTACATCACCCATGTAGTGAAAGTGCAATAGGTTTCATTGCGTTTCCCAGTGACCACTGACTGAACACAGTATTCCCACTAAAAGTATTTGCATGCATGTTTGAGTGTGCTGGAAAAGCAGAATCCATTCCATCAGGTTTGGTGAGTAAGCTGCAAACGTACAGCAGGAACAGTACACAACAGGGCATACAGTAGCTTGCTAATAGCTCCTGAACATGGGCCAAGCTCAAACGCTGTGCTTGTGTGTATGAGTATTGGGCTTCTCTTCAGGTCAGATAAATGAAGGGGTGAGGTATTTTAATTTAAAAAATCCAGCAGGGACAAAATCAATAATCTAAATCAATGACCAACAGCCTTCTTTGAAAATGACATCTATTTCTTGGCCTCTACAAGACAGTTACAAACAGCTTTTTCTTTGGCATCGTTCATCATGAACCTTCAAATTCAGCACATATTCAGTTTCATATTCTGTTACCCCACCCGAGATCATAAATCCCGACTTTTTCCAATCAAGAAGACGGAACGAGATGGACGTCTCGCTTTTGTTTTCATCCTTGTGACTTCAAACGGCTCGGTGGGAGGCCGAAGGTTCAGCCAGCGCTGGTAACGGGATCTTGTCCACTCTCCCCCCACTTAAACCCATCTGGGCCCAGTTAGCCGTGTTGGAATGCACTCGTTATAACGCTAATCCTGCACCCCGAGAGGCTCGCCATGCCACTGCCAGCCAGATTAAACACACTCATAACGCACAGACGCATACGCTTAAAACCCAGGTACTGCCATGACCCAACCCACCCAGTGAAAGCTGGCACTGGAGTAATCCTGCAGGAGTACAGGAAAGAAAGAAAAAAAGAAGAAAAAAAAAACAACAAAAAAAAAATGATTACTGTACACTCTCCTTATTTTCAACAGCATTCCACATGTGTCTGCTAATTATTTTCATACAGTCTGCTTGTCAAACAGCCTCCTCGGTACAGTCATTGAAGTGGCCGTTCAAACTCAAGCATGCGTTACAGGACATTCGAGATGAGTTGCAGTGCCTCAGACTGATCATCAGGAAGGGGGTTTAGATGTGGATTTTGGTTTTTTTTTGTTTTTTCCAAAGGAGAAATGAGGTCTAAGCTATTATTTGTCAGTACCAGATTAGCGCTATCAAAAATAGTCATTAGCAAAAATCACACATGATCTTCCAGGCTTATGTCATTTGGCTCATTCACTTTTGCAGAATTGTTTACGGTCGTTTCTTTTCAGCTTGTGCATGTGCGATCATCTAAATCTCAATCGTCTCTTTGTGTTTCATACTGCAGCAAAACGAACGCCGTCTCTGTGGAAGCTGTCTGTGTTTACGTCGGAAGAAAGAAAACGTAAGGCTGTGACCCGAGCATCACCTCGTTGGACAGCCTAATGACTGCACTTTAGCTACTGTGACAGCCAGAAACGCATACAGAAGAAGCAAGGTGGGTGGATGAAAACGCTCACTAAAACAGAGACTAAATCACTAGCATATGTTGCCTTGGTTCTCTATGTTGGTCTTTGTTACTCACACACAGAAGCACGGAGTGAAACCTGTGGTAGTTAACATTCCTCAACCCTTGGCTATACAACAATAATACCAAATGGCCCAATTTAACTATTCGACAGTAAATATAGAGCAGGTATCGGCAACGCTGCTTATAGACCTACAGAGTCCGTTGCGATCAAAACCAACTGATTCAATGAAACGCGTTCCTCGATGCGTTAAAGAAAGGTGCTTTCAATTTGGATCGACACCAAACTACACACCAGCTCTCATGATCAACCGTCTTTCTCTCTTTCTCTCTCAAACAGATAAAGGTGGATATCAAGGTCACATGAATTCACTGGCTTAGTGGTTACTATGTTTACCTTGTACCACCAGGGTTGGGGGGTTTGATTCCCGCTTCTGTGTGCGTGGAGTTTACTCAGGGGTTTCCTCCGAGTGTTCCGCTTTCCTCCCCCAGTCCAAAGATGCGTGTTGCATGCTGATTGGCATCCGTTTGAATGGAGGTGTGTGCGTGTGTATAAATGTGCCCTGCAATGGGTTGGCACCCTGTCCAGGGTGTCCCCCGCCTTGTCACCTGGGATAGACTCCAGGCTCCCCGTGATCCTGTGTAGGATAAGCGGTACAGAAAACAAATGGACGGATGGATAAATACACTCCAGTCGCTTATCAAAGCAATCTGATGGCTTTTTGAGTTTGCTTGGAAAAAAACCCAAAAAAAAAAAACCAGCCTGTTTGATTATGGCTGCGGTTCGTGGCATGACCTGGCATGCGGTCTACCAATATTCACTCATCTCTCAGCACTGAAAAGACATTTCCTGTCCCTTATATAAGGAGGTTGCTCAATACTCTCCACAAGTTCCACAAGCTGCTGGATATGTAGATGATAACTGGGGTTTGTGGGTTTAAATAAATAAATAAATAAATCAGTGATGAAAGTCAAGCACAGAGATAAATTCTTTGATTATTTATCATGCACAAAGGCTTAAAAAAAAATATGGGTGCATTCTCAAATTTATCCTCGTCGCGTGCAAATTTTAATCACATTTTCCATGCACTCACCAACCTTTCTCTCATGACGTTCAGTGAAATTGTCAACCAATTACAAAAAACTAGTTTTGCCAGACCATAAAAGCCTCATTTGGGGAGACTTTTCTGTTCTTTGGTTTAATATTTCATATGAATTAGCATCCAAAAACAAAGACCAATGTTAGCTAAAACACTAATAAACCCTTAGACTCTACCTGTTTCGTTTATACAAGCAAGAAAACCTCGTTTTACAATTCTACAGTAGATCATTTCCAACATCTCGTTCCAATAGTGATCAAACCCCTCCTGTTCAGCAATCCTAAAACTCAAAGTGTTAGAGAAAGATATGTGCTCATTTAGAGCTGAAGCCCAGCCTTGGAAAATCTAGCTCTTGTGATCAAAAGGAATTGAAAAGTAAAGACGGAAAAACACAGGGCAAGAGGGATGTCGAACATGCACACCACCACACGACACGCACCAGCCGTTCGCTACGGAGGTTGATTACGACTGCGGCTCACGGCATGGCCAGATATGTTAGGGTTTGAATCCGACGCTGGGGTTTGCGGTTTTTAGAGGTCAGAGTCATTTACCACAGATTGAGCGCGTATTGTGCCCGGCTGCACGAGTCACGCTGCTCATATGCTCCAGGTGGGCGTTTACCACAGCAGCTGAGTAAGGGGCAGTGACATCAGTGTGTCTGTGTCTATAAGAGAGAAATTGAGGTTATGGGGCAAAAAGTGGTACCCGATGTCCATAAAATTTTGCCGACTAATTACACAACAGCACTGTTAACGAGCATTTCCCCTAAGGACAGACACATCACGGGCCAATAAAAAGGCATTTAGCAAAGCCAAGCAGAAACAGGCTCCCAAATGCGATGCAGGCCTATCTCCGAGCACAGGCACGGTGGTAACAAACATACACGCTTACGCACACACCCGCAAGGAGAGAGCTGTTAGGTCACGTGAAGCACACAAACACACCTGGGTAAATATTATTATGGGAATGAACTGAGCAGACTCTGCGGGCGGAGTTAAATTATTTTCGTTCCCTTTTGACCTTCTGAACAGAGTTCATCTCGCATTGTGTACATTTTGGAGGGCGGATTCTCTCTCTCTCTCTCACACACACACACACACACCTTACCTTTCGCTCATAAATCATGATGAATTACAGTTATTTGAATGCATCAAATGAAGTAAACAAGACAGGGTCACACAGATGTCCCCTAACATCATGTGCACACTATGTAGTGCGGAAGTGCTGGGATTCTTGTTACATTATAAGTTTGTTTGTAAAAAAATAAATAAGTAAATAAAAATACTGATTAATAATTAATTGTCAAGAGCAAAACAAAAACTGAATAACAAGAAGAAATGGCACCAGGATGAAAATTTTAATGAGGTCCACCATTGCAATAGTGTGTCAAATAATAGACTCGCCATCCACTTTATTAGGAACACCTCTACACTACATGTGCTATAGGGAAACTACGGTAACTTCAATAACCACTCTTCACAACCATCTTGAGCAGAAAAGCATCTCAGCATGCACAACACACAAACCTTATAGCGGATGTTCTTGGCTCACAGGAGTGGAACCCAATATTCTGCTTTTATAGCCCATCTTGCGCATTCTGAGATGCTTTTCTGCTCACCATGGTTGTACAGAGTGGTTATTTGAGTTACTACAGCCTTCCTGGCAGCTCGAACCAGTCTGGTCAATCTCCTCTGAGCTCTTTCATTAATAAGGCGTTTCCAGCTGCAGAGCTGATGCTCACTGAATGTTTTTTTTTTTTTGGTAATTTCTCACAATTCTGTGCAAACTCTAGAGACTGTTGTGTGTGAAAATCCCAGGAGATCAGCAGTACTTGAAATAGTCCAACCAGCACATCAGGCACAAAACCATGCCATGGGGATTCTATAGAGAGTAAAGGTAATTCGTTTATAACTAAGAAGTGACAATAGCTCATAACAGTGTTTCTTTCTCTTCCTGTAAGAAATCAACAATTAATAAGCCCTTTAAAAAAAATGTATTACATGACTTTGTGAACAAAACACGACATCTTCCATAAGCCAACAGAATTCGAATGAGCTATTAAGACCATAGACAATTCAACAAAAATATTGAGACTACAACCACAAAAGAAAAAAAGGCTGCAATTACAAAAAACGGCAAGGCCAGTTAATTTGTTTTATACACCAAACACAATTGAGTTTGAGATCAAAAGATGGATATGAAACGACAGTTTAGGATTTCAGATTTTATTTCCTGGTATTTACATCTAGATGTGTTAAACAGCAGAAAATATAGAACCTTTTTGTATCAGACCACCCAATTTTAGGTGAGCAAAAGTATAGGAACAGATATCCCTTGCTGACATCACCAAATTGTTGGTTTCTTCTTTTGTGATGCTTTTCCAGGCTTTTACCGCAGTCTCTTTCAGTTGTTGTTTGTTTTGGGGGGTTTCTCCCTTCAGTCTTCTCTTCAAGAGGTGAAAATCTGATTGACTTGGCCAGTCAAAAACCTTCCACTTTCCCCCATGATAAAGTCCTTTGTTGTGTTGGAAGTGTGTTTTGGATCATAGTCTTGCTACATAGCAAGTTCCTCCTGATCCATTTGAATGCATTTCTCTGTAAATTGGCATACAAAATGCTCCTGTAAACTTCTGAATTCATTCTGCTGCTACCGTCATGAGTTACATCATCAATAAAGATTATTGAGCCTGTTCCAGAAGCGTACAAGCCAAGGCCATAACACTACCTCCACCATGTTTTACAGATGAGCTTCTACAGTATGTTTTGGCCCATGAACAGATCCTTTCTTCCTCTATATTTATGATCAACTTTTTTGACCAATGGGTGGGTTCAAACAAAAGGTGCCATGTTCCAAGTTGCTGGGGGCAGTGGTGGCTTAGCAGTAAAGGCTCTGGGTTACTGATCAAAAGGTCGGGGGTTCAAGCCCTGGCGCTGCCAAGCTGCCACTGTAGGGCCCTTGCGCAAGGCCCTTAACCCTCTCTGCTCCAGGGGTGCCGTATCATGGCTGACCCTGCGCTTTGACACCAATTTCCTGGCATGCTGGGGTATGCCATACTGCATATGTGACCAATAAAGACTCATTATCATGATCATTAGATGTAAATAGAAGGAAACGAAAGCTGAAATTCTGATCTTTTGAACTCAAACCCAAATGCATAGCGAAAATAATAGAATTGGCCTCACTGTTCCAATGCTTTCAGAGGGGACTGTATATGCAGTAAAACTTACTAATGTTTATTTGGCTATTTTATGTTATTTGAAAGGAAAACTACCATTTTGGCTTTAATTATCTGGAATTCTTTAAGCATCTGGAGATGCAACTGCATCATGGTTAAATCTGGTCAAGCATCAAATTATGTCCACTGATATGACATAAGGGTGTTGATTAAAAAAGTTCCCAACTCACTTCAGCCATGTAATCATTAACACATCTTTGCACCGTTTATGCACATGTTCGGGACGTACAGATTGACCACTCAAAGTTGTAGTACAGTACAAGATGGTGTAGGTCACGTGAGGTTGTAAAGAAAGTGCATTCAGGGTTAAGAGGACTAAGCGTGGAATGTGTATCACTATGCACACATGTGTAAGCCAGCAGTTGAGCTGATTGTGAGGCACCTGGCAAGTGGGCTTGATGAGGTGCTAAATGCTCGCCTCTTAACGACATTAATGGCTTTTAGTGCCAGGCTAGATAGCCCCAGACGAAGGGGAGTCCACTTCTGTTGCTCCTTCGCTCCTCCTTCTCGCCATCCCTCTAACTCCAAGTAAAAATAGCTACCTGTCGCTACACTAAATTGAAAGTGTAAGTGCTTTGCTCTGACGGTAAAGACCTCCAGTCTCGGTGGTGCACTCTACACGACCTCGGGGCTTGCTTCCTGCTATTCCAAACGGTTCATTAACATTCAACTGGGGGTGAATTTAAACAGGAAGAATTTAAACAGGAACGTGGATGTTTGGTGCAGCAGGTAATGAGGGACAGAATGCAAACACCTGTCAATGTCACTTCTCTCTGTAAACATGCTCTGTATGTCAGTTTACAACAAACACTTAGAGAAATGGCAGTGCAGTTATAGAGACTAATCTGATCCATGGATTCTACAGTATGCGATTTAAAGAAATTCTAGGTACCACATTTTACAGACAATAGGTCCCCCATGAATGTAGCAGCTTAGAGTTTGTTGTCACATTAATGTCTGAGGTAATTTTACTTTACAGCATTTTAGTTACTAGTAGGACAGCGGCAGCAGGCATATAAATGTTTCGCCTTACTAGATAAATGTCTTGATCCATCTGCATCAAGGTTTGGCATGTTATGCATTCTGAGATGCTTTTATGCTCACTATGGAGTGGTTATTTGAATTAATGCAGCCTTCCTGTTGGCTTGAACCAGTCGTGCCATTCTCCTCTGACCATTCTCATCAATAAAGGCATTTCTGCCCGCAGAACTGCTGCTCACTGGATGTTTGGTTTTTTTGCACCATTCTGTGTAAACTCTAGAGACTGTTGTGTGAAAATCTCAGGATACCAGCAGTTTCTGAAATACTCAAACCAGCCCTGTCTGGCACCAACAACCATGCCATGGCTAAAATGACCAAGATCCCATTTCTGTTGTCAATTCTGATGTTTGATGTGAACAACAACTGAAGCTCTTGACCTGTATCTGCATGACTGTATGCATTGTGCTATTGCCACATGATTAGGAGCATTATCCAATTAGCCAATGTATTTTAATAAAAACTACAAGTGGTCCCAAAAGTCTCCATACACAGGGGATTACAGTGGTGCTTGAAAGTTTGTGAACCCTTTTGAATTTTCTATATTTCTGCATATATATGCCTAAAACATTTTCACACAAGTTCTAAAAGTAGATGAAGAGAACCCCATTAAACAAATGAGAAAAAAAATATTATACTTAGTCATTTATTTACTGAGGAAAATGATCCAATGTTACATATCTGTGAATGGCAAAAGTATGTGAACCTTTGCCTTCAGTATCTGGTGTGACCCCCTTGTGCAGCAACAACTGCAGCTTAATGTTTCCGGTAACTGTTGAAAAGTCCTGCACATCGGTTTGGAGGAATTTTAGCCCGTTCCTCAGTACAGAACAGCTTCAATTCTGGGATGTTGGTGGGTTTCCTCATATGAACAGCTTGCTTCTGGTCCTTCCACAACATTTCTATTGGATTAAGGTCAGGACTTTGACTTGGCCATTCCAAAACATTAACTTTATTCTTCTTTAATCATTATTTAATAGAACAACTTGTGTGCTTAGGGTTGTTGTCTTGTTGTATGACCCACTTTCTCTGAAGATTCAGATCACAGACAGATGTCCTGACATTTTCCTTTAGAATTCGCAGGTATAATTCAGAATTCCTTGTTTCATCAGTGATGGCAAATCATCCTGGCCAAGATGCAGCAAAACACACCCAAACCATGATACTACCAGCACCATGTTTCATAGGTGGGATAAGGTTCTTATGCTGGAATGCAGTGTTTTCCTTTCTCCAAACAGAATGCTTCTCATTTAAACCAAACATTATATTTTGGTCTCATCTGTCCACAAAACCTTTTTTCAATAGCCACATGTTGCCCACATGATCTTTAGCAAACTGCAGATGGGCAGCAATGTTCTTTTTGGAGAGCAGTAGTTTTCTCCTTGCAACTTTGCCATGCACACCATTGTTGTTCAGTGTTCTCCTGATGGTGGACTCATGAACATTAGCCAATGTGAGGGGGGCCTTTAGTTGCTTAGACGTTACCCTGGGTTTCTTTATGACCTCGATCCCTGGATCATTTTCCTCAATAAATAAATAATATTTTTGTCTCATTTGTTTAATTGGGTTCTCTTTGTCTACTTTTAGGACAAATCAGATTATGTTTTAGGTAATATTTAAGCAGATACAGATATAGAAAATTCTATATATACTCTAAAACTTTGAAGCACCACTATATGTATGCCAGCACAACGTCGGTTGTGCCTTTGTCAGTGGATGTTCGTGGAAGTCCACTTCTCGGTTGGTCCGCAACACTTCAAGTCTTTTTGAATTTGTTTATAAGTTTGGCAGCGGTGTCGTGTGTGATGTGCTTCCATGTTTC
>JANDJT010000169.1:28590846-28601980 GCA_024331685.1 Stegophilus panzeri | reverse complement strand
CACACACACACACACACTATAAACTAAGTATGAACATTTTTTAAAGCCATTTTGTTAAAAAGTGTTAATTTCCTCTATGAATGGAGACTTTTGGGACACCCTACATTTTAAGGGTTTCTTAAAAAATAAACACCACCATTTTCAAAATGATGGGGACAATAAAATGAATATTTGGGGAAGGTTCTTCCTGGAAAGTATAACAGCATGGAGACGCTTCCTGTAGTGGCGAATTCCTTTATATGCTCCTCTAATGCATGCAGATATCCTCTTCAGTTCATAGCACAAGTTCAGCAGGGTTCATATCTGGAGACTGAGATGGTCATTGTAATGTGATGATTTTGTGTTTGTCTTGATTTGGAAATTTGTTTGGCATCATTCTCTTGTTGAAAGCTCCATCTGCAGCTGAAGTCTTAACCTCCTGGAAGATATAACCAAGTTTTGGGCTAAAATATTAGCTTGGCAGAATTCATGATGCCATCAAACTACACAAGAGCCCTTGGACCACAAGCCATACAACAGCCCCAGTGTATGCTCATGCATGAACTTCCTGGTAAATTTCTAATTGTTCCCATCATTGTTGTTTTTAATTACAGTCCTGATTTTGCATAATCTTTTTTTTTGTTTGTTTGTTTGTTTTTTACCCGTTACCTGACTTGCACAGGCCTACATTTCAGGTAGAACTGTCTACCTCTATTGTGCTAAAAGCTCTTTGGTGAAGCTAAAGGATATAGGGATTTATGTATCTAAAAAGTCATATTTAGTCAAAGGCAGCAATAGTTTCTGGAAACAGAGCAAGATTTATAAAAAAAAAAAAAAAAAAAAAAAAAAAAAAAAACTTTTATCATTAATTTTATTATCTATGTGGGTCATTTTCCCCACTTCGTCTTGAGAGAAAGTATTGTTATTTCAAAAAGCACGTTCATATGATGATTATTTTTGGTCATTTCTCCAGTGTAATATTTATCTTGTACAGTCATTTTGTTCCATTCACTTGAAGTGAGTGAGTATGTCCATAATTCCAGACTTCATTTTATGTTGGTACATAAGCTAACCGTTATTGGAACTACCTTTAATGCAATTAAGTTCTTGAGCTTTCTGTATTAGTCTGTAGCTTAGTGTACAAAAATGGACATATTTTGTATTATTGTATAGAAGGAATGTGTTATGAATGTTCAATCCAAGTTACATATTTATGGAAAATCGGGAGAGTTAAACCGCTGTTAGACCCAACCGTGCCGTGGTCCAGTTATGTTATTTTTGTTTTCTTGATCCAGTTCATCCAGAGACGGCACCAGTCAGAGAACGAGCAGTGTTGATCTTTGTCTTTGCATGCTGCCTGACACTGGTTCCATTTCAGATCAGACCAAACCACTGTGTTCTTTCATGCACATTTCTCCAAGCCTGTCTGATGAACACATTTTCCAGTGTCATTCTTCTGCAACACTGAGAACAGGCGAACAATGCCAGCTCCCTGACCTCCACCACGACACACAACCAATATTTCAGCGTTACGTTAGTGATATCACACCAGGAAAATGTACGCATAATGTATGTGGCTTCAGTGTGAAGAAACCTACCTCTAGTGGAGAGTCACACAGGAACCTCTTAAACTGCAAAGAGAAGAGACAGGAAAGACAGACTAAATGTTAGTGCACATGGTCATACAGCACAAACAATTCATATATATATAAAGTGAGAGCCACAAATAAATAATATGCAATGCACAATGCATATTTTTGTAATTCACGAATAAGCACCGGCTCATGCAGTTCTATCCAAACAAGGGTCTGTTCTAGCCAATCAGATAGCGAGACATCTTTGCGCTAACGCTCATGTTACTCATGTCTCAGATGAGCTTAGGAAACTGTTGACGCTTGCGAAATTAAAAAATAAAACAAAAACTTCAGTAAAAGACGGCGGGGTTGTAAGTTTGCATCTTCGGTGAACAGAGGTGAGACCAATCAGACAGGGTTTACAGGAAAATATGTGGAAATACTCGTGTCTTATTGGCTGACAGCTCTCAATTCTGCCAAAAGCTAGGTCAGTTATTTTGAGTGTGAAAAATGGATATACGTGGATTTATTTATTTATTTGTTTGTTTGTTGTTGGTTCTTTTTTTTAAATAAGTAAAGGGGTTGAAACTGAAACACTAACATCCTCTGATGCTGAGCAGGAAAACAAGTTGTGTAAACGTCTATATGAGGTCTAAGTTACGTGAACATGATATGAGCAGAGCATAAGGACAGATAATATACTTGACATGGCACTGTAGCAGCTAAACCCATACAGGTGATAGCTTAGTTGTGCCTCCCCTTGGCTAGCGACACCAAACCAGCCTAATCTAGTGTTAGATAGCCAAAAAGTTTAATATTAGCCCTCATATGCAAGAGGGGGGAAAAAAATGCATGGAAACAGTCTATTTAGAAGTATGTTTTTAAAAGTTTTTTGATGGAGAAGAATCTGGGCTCCACCCCAGATGATTAATAGTCCAGCTATCACCCCTGCTCAAAACATTAAAAAAAAAAATTATTCATAGTTTTATTTAGAAATAATTATATAAAAATATAACCTTACTGTAAAACACGAGTATGTTAAATATATCTTACTGTAATATACCACTACATTTCTTGTACACTACATGTAAAGAAATGATCTATATTTTCTAAATGATATAGAAAAATTGTCTTCCAAAATAACGATTTTCATTTTGCATTCATTCATTCATTCATTCATTTATTTATTTAATTGCAATATTTATTTCCATTATTAAGACTTGAGCATGACGAGGTTTTGTGCCAATCAATGAAAGTTGGGAAGTCTTAATCATCAGGAACACTAGCGACGGATTATTATTTTTTCCTCTCAGATGATGCGAGTAATGAGAGAGTTTTTTTTTTCTCCATTCATTCATCTTCAGTAAGCACTTTATCTGATTCAGGGTTGTGGGAGATCGGGAACTAGACCTGGTAACACAGGAAAATTCCACCCTGGATGGGACACCTGTTCACTGCAGGGATGCGAGTAATTTTCTGACCATTCAAAAACATACACTTTTCTTTTTATTGGGTTTGAATTTTGTAAGCATGGAAAGTTTACTAAACTCATCTGACGTTAGCCTGATACTGCAGAACTTGCTGACTGGTTGAGCATTTATCTGCTGTGACTGGTTGGAGTAATGTGGGCACTATCTGATTGGCTAGAGCAGGGGGAAAAGGGAAAAAGAAGAGGGGGGGAGGGGGTAGAAAAAAGAAAAAAAAAAAAAAAAAAAAAAAAAAAAAAGCACGAGTCAACATACGAAATGGTTCAGAAATCCACAGATAAATACAGGTTGTTCTACAAATACCACATGCACAAAAGTCAACTCCACAAATAAACAAGTGAGGTTTTGCATTTGTGTGTGAACCAAATACTTATTTGGGAATTACAAAAACTTATGTATTTGTGGAAATTTTCTTTTTCTCTTTTATTATGGAATTGTGTTATTTATTTGAAAATTTTGCATCAACCCCCCACACACACCCCAATACACATGACATGGCCAACCTGACTTTTTTTTCATCCTTAATTCTGTGACTATGAATTGATCATCTGTCCCACGCACTCCCGTATCTTTCTCCAAACGATAAAGTTCACACCTTTCTTTCGCAGCACATGGTTACACAGCAAAGAATTAACAACTCTGGCATAAAAGAGCATGCATGGAGGGGTTGGAGGGGGGCGGGGGGGGCGGCGGCAGATGAGGGAAACAGAAAGACAACAAATTGCCTTCGTCAGGATGTTCTCTTGTCTGTTGAATATTTTTTCCAGTGTTTGGTGGATCTGCTTTATGTTTTTTAGAAACTGACTGGGTGACCCTCAGGTCTTGTGGATAAGCTGGGCGTGTTTATAGGTTGAGATCACAAACCAAACTAAAATGAGAAACAGCGGTCAAACTGCACAACATTCGCATATAGACACACACACACACACACACACACGTGTCTATGATGTATGAGGTGTGCCTAAGCACAAATCTTGCTGACTATAATGGCAAGAGCAACATGAAACACTGTAAAGCCGTAATCAAGATAGATGAAACAACACTGAATATAAAACATGTTGAACAGGCAACATGAGGGCACTCGGGGGCGGGGGCGGGGGGGGGGACAACACTAGCTGCACGGTCCTGAAGTTATATACACTCACTTTATTATTAGGAACACCTGTTCGTTCGTGCAATTATCCAATTAGCCAATCATGTGGCAGCAGCACAGTGATACAGGGTCATGGGCTTCAGTTAATGTTCACATCAAACATCAGAAGGGGGGGAAAATGTCATCTGACAGACTGGTTGTTGGTACCAGACAGGCTGGGTGATGAGAGAGGTTCGAGCAGAATGGCCAGACTGGTTCATGCTAACAGGAAGGCTATGGCAACTCAAATAATAATAATAATAATAATAATAATAATAATAATCACTCTTTACAACCGTGGTGAGCAGAAAAGTATGTCAAAACATATGGAACCCTTAAAGCAGATGGTCTACAACAGCAAAAGGCAACATCGAGAACAGGAATCTACGGCTGCAGTGGGTACAGAGCAAAGGAAAATAAGAATGCCTGTATATATTTCACTGGTCACTTTAATAGGAACACTCCCTCTAGTAGGTTTACCTAAATTGGGCAATTTCAATGAGCCTATTAAAGTAGGCGATCCTATTACATTGGCCAGTGAGTGTATATATACATACATTCTTGTATTCCTTTTGTGTGTGTGTGTGTGTGTGTGGGTGTGTGTGTGTGTAATAGCTTCCTCCAGGCGCCAGAATGATGCGTGTTATCCTTACCCCCTGTCTTGTTGTCCTGGCTGCAGGAGAGTAAGGGAGTCGGACAAGAGCGTGATCATACACCCTTAACTCTCTGTCTCTATCTCTCTCTCTCTCACACTCACACACACACACACACACACACACTCACACATACTGTACAGATATACGCACACCCCTTTCTAATGCCAAAAGCCCAATCCAATTATTAGACTTTTCATTCCAGACTTTCATATTTCATATTAGACTTTTCAAGTCCAGGGAGGACACACAACTGTAAAAAAAAATTTTGTATGTATGTGTGTGAGTGAGAGAGAGAGAGAGAGAGAGAGAGAGAGACAGAGGGAGGGAGAGAGAGAGGAGGAGTCATCGTCGTCGTACCCCCTCCCGCCACTATATGTGTGATAAGCCTGCTGACATGAGTGTGTCTGGGAACATTTAACACATTAGAGGTCAATAAAACTCCATTTCTGTAAATAACTCATTATAACATCTCTACTGTTACCCGGCAAGCATGCCCCCCCCCACACACACACGTATGCTCTGGAGAAAGCAGGCTCCTGTGGTTTTAAACGCTACACAACAGTAGGCTATGTCTCTTATTGAAGGGCTGGAGAGAATTAGTCAGCTCCCAGCTGTTTTTTCCATCTAATGTCTTTGTAGCAAACACACACAAAAAAAGTGAGGGGAGTCCAAAATGGTGTAGAGATCAAGGCAGATGGAACAAGAGGTACCAACAACTCTGCTGTTTTGTTACAAAGTATCCATCTTGACTAAACAGAACACTGAGAAGAATGATCCCTTCTCCATGCATTTTGCATTAACTCGCTTCCAATCATACATTTGTGTACAGGATTTGTAACAACAGTGTGTCCTTCAGGTGCACAGAAAGAGTCTGAGTACTATTCTTAAGAAACCAGAACCATTTCTGCACCTGAAATGAAGAAACTATGAAGATCCATTACATAGTTATACTACACATCAGCTTTTATATCTTTAAAATTATGTCAAAAAGTATTTGCCCCCATCCTGGTTTAGTCTGTTTCTCATACTAAATAGTAGATCTTCAGATCTACATACTAGATATTTAGATCTTCACACAAAATACAACATAAAACAAAGGCAGCCTGAGTAAACACATAATACAGTTTTTATTATTTTTTGATTGAAGCTAAAAAAGTTATCCAACCCCTACCACCTATGTGAAAAACTAATTGCCCACTTAAACTTAAAATCTGGTTGTGTTACCTTTAGCAGCAATAACTGCAATCAAACGCTTCTAATAAGTTTATCGGCACTAATGGTCATTTCTATTTGCAATACATATTTCAATTTGTATCACTTTTACCAATGGGTCACTTTGAGACAGTCAGTATATTGGCAGCTGCACAACTTTTTCAATTTGTGTAAACTTTATTCCTGCCATAAATATCCAACCAGTCATTCATCTCTAGTAAGAGCTTTACTCTGGTCAGGGTTGTGGTGTATCTGGAGGATATCCCAGGAACAGTGGGCACACGACAGGAATACGCATTGGGATGGGACACCAGTACATCACAGAGCACCATGCAAACTCACATTCACACACTTATTCACATCCATGGACTATGGAGTTCATATCCATGGACTCCCCATTGGCATGTGCAGACTGGAAACTGGAGAACATCGAGGAAACTCATGTGAACAAGGGAGAACATGAGGAACTCCACACAGACCTGAGTATGTGAATCCATTCTGACCAAACACTACCATAAACTAGTACTCTTTTGGGAAAAGTCAAACAAATTAAGTTGTAGCCTCAACTACAAAACCTCTATCCTAGCAACTCAATAATGACTAAATAAATAAATAAATATAGCCTGACATTTTACTATGAACATCATCTGTGTCAATAACATACAAGTGCAATAACATCACAGGTTAAAGTACTGGCTGCTGTGAAAGCTTCAGTGTAATGGTTTTGGACTGGCCAAGAAGCAGAGAATTATTACTACTATTATTATTACATTATTACTACTGAAACTTGAAGCTAATTTAGAAAATGGCATCTACCTCTGCGCTACACTTTTGGAATAACCGGTTAAGTATATCCAACTTGGTTTGCTTCATACATGAAGCCGGTTCTTGCTCCAGACTCTCCGAGCCGAGTGTTTGTCCCACTTAGGCCATAAACACTTGCTGGAGCTGAGCTAATGCAAACACACGCACCAACACATACAGCTTCCCTGCTATAAAGACGGCTCTCTTATGGCACCAGGAAAGAATCTGGGCAGGACCAGTGACTCTCACAGCTTTTAGTATTCATAGCCATGGTTTATAAACTGGAGTATTTATCGATTTGCTAAGCCCCCTTGGCAGAGCCAGGCCAGTTTCCAGGCCTGAGGGGACAAAAACCTTCTCACAGGTTACAGAGAGTGCTGGAGAGCTCCTTCCCCTCGACCAATCTCTCACAGTGCCTTGTTGTTCAAGCGCTTTCAGGTTTGCTGTATGTTACCGGTTTCTACATGCTTGGGCTCACAACACCATCGCACTGGCACCAGCTATTTCTTCTGACATAAACAAGGGGCTAATTCTAACAGTGAAACAAAAAAAGCACCAAAAATAAATAAATAAATAAAATAAAAAGTCCAAACACTGGACAGATGTGCAGTATCTCAAAAGGTCTTTCTACAGATTTTCCCTGCAAACAATCAGATTCGACTACAATTGATTACAAAAACTGGGTCTGTTTTAAGGAACTGATAATGGCCATGCAGAATTCATTGACCTGATGGGGTTTTTCCCCCCAGTGTCTGCATATTGTAAACATCTGAGAAAAACAGCCTTTTTGAATAAACAAGCATTCCCAGAATTCCTGGCTAAAACTCTAGATAGAATGGATGCATCCCATTTTCTTATTTGTAGAAATAAACTGGAAGAATACGCTATACGGTCAAAGGTTTGTGCACACCTGACCATATGTGCTTTTTTTTTTTTTTTTGAACATCCTATTCTAGATTTAGACACCTATTTTAGCTGTTATAATCACCTCCACTCTTCTGGGAAGGCTTTCCACTAGATTTTGGAGTGTGGCTGTGGGGATTTGCCCATTCAGCCACACACGCATTAATGCGGACAGACACTGTTGCTGGTCGAGGAGACCTGAGGTGCAGTCGGTGTTCCAGTTCATCCTAAAGGTGTTCAGTGGGGTTGAAGTCAGGGTTCTGTGCAGGCGACTCGAGTTCTTCCACTCCAACCTTGGCAAACCATGTCTTCATTGACGTCATTGGACATCTTCATGCTGGAATAGGTTTGGGCCCTTGAGCAAGGTCCTTAGTTCAACTGCTTAGCTGTATAAATGAGATAAATGTAAGCCGCTCCATATAAGGGTGTCCGCCAAATGCTGTAAATGTAAACTGTAATACTACAGCATACAAAGACATCCTATAACTGTGCACTTCTAACTTTGTGGTAACAGTTTAGGAAGGCACACATAATGGTGTGATGGTCAGTTGTCCATAAACTTTACGCCATATAGTGTAAAACATGCTCAAAAATAATAGTTTAATACATGGCCTCAGCACAAGTGTATTACATGTATGAGAAAACCTGTTTGGGAAAACTGTGTTACAGTCTGGGTTGCCTGTTTTTGTTTATTCTGCCTCAGTAAGCACCCAGCACTGCCAAATAATTCTCTCGTGAGCAAAAAAAACAACTGGACACAAAATGAACAATGCTGCTCCTGGACAGGTATGTAAACACAAACTGTATAAAGCTTCGAACTGCTTGAATGACCTGCTTTACATAACAATCAAGTAGATATTTTTATTATGAAGAAAAACAGGACAGCGAAGACACTCCTGAGTCCTGACCATTCTCATAAATCAGTACAAGTCAAATATTGAGTATCTATACTATTAGAATTTGGCTTTCAAACAGTTGATTGCACTTGAAAGCATGCGAACTTTACTTTAAATCACTGTAGGTCCTGGGGGAGGAGCAGTAGGAATGGGAGGTCAGGCTCAAGGAGTTAAAAATTATTATTATTATTATTATTATTATTATTAATAATAATACAAATCTTAATCGACTCAACCTATTTAACTGTTAATCCTGACAAACTTTGACAAATCATTGATGCAGAATGCTCTTTCATATGAATTCTAATTAAACAGTAAGACTCCTAGAGATGAAAAGCTAAACTTGCTGTCTTCCACATTAAATGGAAGGAGAACTTTTTCTACTATAAAAAGGATCTCGTTGCCACTCGATCAGCATCTCTCTGCACCATAAGAGAAGACGAACACACACAACCTTAGATTCAATCTTAATACGGTAGCAAATTTTATAAAGCTGGAGCACAAACACCAACAGTATGCAGCGGTGACGAGTTTATGAAATGTTGGCATTTTTTTGGCAAAACTGAAAACAGTATTCATTTCAACTCAGCCAATTTGATAACTAGTTATGTAGAAACCGATACGACCACGCAAGTACAGTGATTAGAATCACTTTTACATCAATCCATACATGCTGAATTCATTTCACCCATTCCCTCCTCAACTAGTTTAGTAGATCCAACACCTATGCATTTTTCTAAACAAATACAACCGGAAGTGTTTGCTTGCTTGTGTAATGTGATCACTGTGCAGCCTTTCATACCATAGACACATAATATTCTTCTTTTACAGACTATGAAAATGATGGTGGCGTTAAGAGAATGACTCTTTCCTGAATGCTGGTGTCTGAATGTTAATGACAACTTCTTGGTGCATGCAAAAGTAAAGGTTGGTGTTCCACAGGGCTCTGTTTCAGGCCCAGTGCATTTTCCCATGTATATGCAATATCTGGGTGCAATTATTCATGAATAGCTTTCACTGTGATGTATATATTAAGACAAACTCTACCCAGGGAAATGCCTAGTTTACTTTTATAATGTTTTAAAAAAAAAATAAATAAATAAAAAATAAATTCTAAATCAGCTGGGTTTTTTTTTTTTCCATACACACACTGAAAACAGCTCTTAATATCTTATATCTTAACATGTAGTAGTACAAAAGGATTGTAAAAATAAACTGAAATCAACTAACATACTGTGGCTCAAGCAGCCCTTCAGCTTAGAAAAACATTTCTAAGAGTTGATGTGGTCCACGGTGGTACTACATCTGAGAAAGAATGCATGCAGGAGAAGACTCGTACCTGGCTTTCATCACATTCGAATGGATCGTCGCCATGAACGGCCATCTGGTAACGGGCAAACAGCTCCACTGACTGATCGTACGACGCCAAGAAGTCAGGGTCCTCAAAGCTGATCGGCACTAGCCTCACCTTCAGGGGCAGCAGGATGGAGGATGATTAGTGGGAATAAGGAAAATGGCCCAGTGACCAGAAATGAACAGGGAATGAACACAGAAACGTTTCATTTACCAGATACAACCGGATTACTGGGATAAGAAGCATTGCGTGGAGGAAGAACGCAATGAAATGGGATGATAATAAGACAGCACACACAGGTTACAATGAAACAGGGCTATTCATACACATATAACGCGACTAAACTTTAGAAGACAAATCTCTCACCCTTGCTCATTCTTTTTCCATCTACAAGATCCATTAAGAAAAGTTTGTCTCCTGTTCTTAAGAAGACTAATTGCTGTTGATTTTCCTCACCACATATACGACAGTAGAGGAACAGTGATGCAGATAATGGAGGGAATGGAGGACAGCAGAAATCTGAAGGTGAGGCTAGAACTCTGCTCAGCTCCTGGCTAACTTTTTTTTTTTCTTTTTCGGACTATCCAACTGTGCGTCATTCGAGGAATAATCCTTACAAATGTAGTGGACAGAGAGTTGAGATTGTTTAGCATTGTCGCCCTGTACTGCACAACATTATACACGTACCAGAACAAACAACAAAGAACATCCCGTGGTGAATGAAAACACCAAAACAATTTTAATAACTACCAAAACATCTCAGTGCAAAAAGAAAACCATTATTCACGTTTTGAAACTGCTGCTTTATTGAAGACTCGTATCTTTTTAGTGCTTCACACAACAAGCCCGATGTGGAGGAGGGAGAATAAAATCACATACAAAAGTTCACAAGCAGCAGGAATGAGTTTCTCCTAAACAAACTAACGGAAAAGAAAAAACAGCAGTACTCAATATTTTTTACGGCATTTTGGCAGACACCCTTATCCAGAGCGACTTACAGCGTTAAGGGCCTTGCTCAAGGGCTTGCTCAACTTGGCAGTGCTGGGATTTGAACTCATTCCGATTACTAGTCCAATGTCTTAACTATTAAATAAATAAATAAATAAATAAATAAATAAGTGTGTGTGTGTGTGTGTG
>JANDJT010000169.1:28568961-28584099 GCA_024331685.1 Stegophilus panzeri | reverse complement strand
AGAGGCAGTCAGGTTTTCATTTAATATCTGTTAATATTTGATAGAGTCCATGATGCCATGTATCCTAACAAAATGTCGAGGCAGATAAACAGCCCCAAAACATTAAAGCGCCACCACAATATTTAACTGTGGGCATGAGGTACTTTTCCATATGGTTACCTCTCTGTGTGTACCATAACCACATCTGGTGTTTATTGCCAAAAAGCTTTATTTTGGTTTCATCTGACCATAGAACCCGATCCCATTTGAAGTTCCAGTAATATTTGGCAAACTTTAGAGTTTGTTTTTGGATGAGAGTAGAGGTTCTTTTCTTGAAATCCTTCCAACCAACTTGTGGTGATGTAGGTGACTCAAGTACTTCTTTGTTAATGGAATAAAACATTCATTTATATGTACCTATTCAACCCAGTCTTTAAACTAACCGTTATAGGTTTGTCAGTTTGTAAATGCATTAACACCATAGACCTAGACTCCTGTGTTCTACTACCAGTCACATTTGTGACCAGACATAAAATAAATTTTTTCATGGACTTTTCAATTTAAAAAAAAAAAAATTAAAAAAAAAAAAAAAAAAAAAAAAAAAAAAAAAAAAAATCGCAGATTTTCACTGTGGTCTCAGAATTTTGGACCCCATCGTATCAGTACACTCCAACAGATTTTGGTTTTAGAGTTGGTTAGGTGAGAACAAGCAAAGTCACGATTTAACTAGCCTACATTTTACTTTATGATGAACATTCATGACCTATTAAATATTTATACGCTTTAGAAATGTTATGACCAACCAGCACATAAAACACAAACCCATAATCTGACATTAATTAACAAAATATTTAAGAGAAATTGCTTGCAATGCGAAACTAGTATATATAAACTTATTTCAAAGGCTTTATTGTTGTCATTATAGCGGTTAGGAAACACTACAAATTTTCTACTTTGTTCAAAGATAATCACTTCAAGAAAACAAATGATGCACTGTTTATATAATCACACGGGTGGACAAACTGGTAGTCCAGCACCCAGAACTCTCAATGTCTAATCCACACGCCGCACATTACTATGAGACTATTTCAATTTTGTGTGTTTGATTTTAATTTAGTTTTACTAAGAGCTGCTTTGTGCAGTAATCCCTTCTCTGTGACTACATACAGTACACTACTTCGCCAAAAATGTCAGTGGACACCTGATCATCACACCCATATGTAGGCTTTCCTCAACGGTTACCACAAAGTTGGAAGCACACAACTGTACAGAATGTCTTTGCATGCTGTACCTTTACAATTTCCCTTCACTGGAACTAAAGGGCTAAAACATGTTCCAGCATGGCAGTGCCCCTGTGCACAAATTGAGCTCCAAGAAGGCATGGTTTGCCAATGTTGGTGTGGAAGAATTCAAGTGATCTGCACAGAGCCCTGACCTCAACCCTACTGAACACCTTTGGGTTAAACTGGAAAGCTGTCTGGGAAAGCCTTCCCAATAGAGTGGAGGTTACAATAACAGCAAAGGGGAACTAAATCTGGAATGGGATGTTCAAAAAGCACGCATGAATGTGATGGTCAGGTGTCTACAAACTTTTTGGCCATATAGTTTATCTGTAAAGACAATACCTTGTATATCTTGTCAATACTTTTGATGGCAAAAGCCACTTGTGTGTTGGACTTGAACGAGCTATTAATTTCATTTTGCTGTTATTGCTCTATTTGTTTTTCCAACTTTCCTCCAAAATTTGGTCATTTGCCAATTCCCACACAGTAGCTGGCGTAAAGGAATAAATCAGAATTATGATCAATACTGACAAATAGTAGCAGAAAAGAATTTTTCCCCCAGTCCAAAGTTTGGCATCTCTAAATTGTCCGCAGTGTGTGAATGGGTGTGTGAGAGGGTGTGCGATTGTGCACTGCGATGGGGTGGCACACTGGCTAGGGTGTCCCCCGCGACCCTGCATAGGATAAACGGGACAGAAAATGGATGGATTTCAAAAGCTGGCGACGGCAAGGGAACAAAAAGAGCCAAATCAGAAAGTGTTCTGTGTTGTCTGTGGGAAGCATCCAGAAATTGGAGGTAAAAGCAGCCATTTTTTCACCAGTTTGAAGATTGAATTGACAAAAGGTAGCAGCCAAATGTTAGCGCACTTTGGCTTAACCCCCCCAATATATTATTAGATGATGTCATTTTAACAAAAGACAACTTTTTGAACTCCAGTAGTCCTGCTAAAATATTTACTCGACTAGCAAACCAGCTTCTAATTATTAGTCCTTCTTGTCATGTTTGTGTTGGATGAAGTGCTTATTCTTCTCAAGTCTTCATGCTGGGATCTAAAAGGAAACCGGTATAAGATTTATTTTGTTTGGCCTTTCCTTAGATTCCTGTATGAATGGGGGGAAACTACTACATTTGCTTTCAAAAGATTAGCAACTTTTACTTGAGATGCACACACGTAGTATCTTTCAAGAGCCTGGCTGTTTGTTTGGCGATATTTGGTGGATGATTAAGAATACAAGGAGTAACCAAGATACAGAAAGCATCATCCTTGTAAACACTAACAGCATCGGAAAGGCTCAGGGAATGTGAAAAGCCAGCATTTCTAAAGAAGTAGGCTGTGAAGGAAGCTTTCACTGTACTTACACTGCCCCCTAGAGGAGGTTGTAGGTCAAAGCATGAATTTTATTCTGTAGAATCTCATTCATGGGATTGTCTTTGCCTCAAGATAATACTTCAGGGTTCAAAGGTTTTTCACTTTAGATGTAAAATGTGTTCGTAATCTCACCTCTGCTTGCTGCATCTAGAAAATGTGAACAATTTTATTATCATGTTTGTATTAAGATTGAGCTCGTATCATAAAAACGGTTATCCTGAAAATACTGGATCCTTGATCCAGTTGCAGCCGTTTTAGCCATTCAGTGTTTCTTTAAAGACAGCCAAGCAAAGAAACACAAAGGTAGCTGAGGGGTAGTGCAGGAGTTGTCGCAGAGAAGTGGTAAATTATAGACATTTTAAATGTTTATGACTCAGAAGACATAATACAATATTATTAAGTGTAATATTAGATGCAAGTGAAATATTCGGATTTGTGCAAAGCAATGGTTTATAGTCGTTATATTGCATCACCTAACATTTAGGAGTTTTTCTAAAGAGGAAAAAGTAAAATCAGTACTTTCTGTATTAGCTCAGTGACAAATGATCAGGTTTTTGCTGGAATATGTCTGGATTTTTTTGTGTCCCAGGTTTCAGCCTGTTAACGTTGACACAGTGCAAGGATAACGGACCAAACAGCAATCAAAATCCTGGCCTCAAGTCGCTCCAAACTATAGAAGACGAGGCTGACGTGATTCCAATCTGGAGTCAAAGCCCAGTAATGAACCTAGTCCCTGCCAATCTCATCCACTTGGGATGAGATGATAATGAACATTTCTGAAAAATCGGTGACCTTTTCCTTTGAGGTGTATGATAAAGCGCATTTGGAGTGGGGTTGATTGAACCCGAGTAAACATCTCATTAATAAACTGGTGCTGCACGTCCCGTTCGTTCACCTCCCCCCTGCCCCCCTCAAAGGTTTAATGGCCTCAGACAGCATTCCCAAACTGCGCGATGATGAAGTGAGAAGTAGCCTGCAGAGGAAGTGTGCGATATATCACATGCGAGTAGAAACTCCTCCGTTTCCGAGTGATAGGTTGATACTAACGCACTGGAGGGACTGCACTTTAACAGCACACAATTACCACATTTCAAACTCGCGCCGGAAAGCCGGTGCTGGTTTTTTCGCCTTGTGTGCTAGAGCGAATGCTTTATGGATGAAATAAGTAAATGGCTTGAAGGAAAGCAGACAAAAAAAAGCACACGGTAACCTTGCTGAAAAGAGGCCACTTACCATTGTCTTGCGATCTACTTAGGAAAACCGAATGACCTCTGTCAGAGGGCTCAACTCAAGCAGACTGGTTAACTGAGAGGGAAATCTGGATTAATGTCTCAAGGGACAAAAGGAAGACGACACACTGTGGTTTCTAGCAAAGACAAGCTCTTTACCTAAAGCTGATCTCACCCAACCAACTGCAAAAACTTTTACTTCTGCAATGTTTTACTTGATTTGTTAAAATTGATTTAAAACCACATCTTGACAATTTCTAACCTCGAAACGATGAAGAGGCTCATCAGGCAGCGAGTCGGTGATAAATTCTTCTAATGGTTTGGGTTGCCTGGATGATGGGGTTGCTGGAGCAGGCGTTAGGTTTGTTAAAGTGCCTCCTCCATCTTGCTGCTTCTGTTGCTCCTTTTGTAGTCGTCGCTCTTTCCGGATATCCTTCGCTTTGCGACATGGAGGTTTGCCTGGGTCCGCTCCCACGCCTGAGTCAGCAGAAACAAAACAGAGAAGATTCACCTTTCATCATCATTAGCATCACTAGTGTACCAAGCCAAGAAGGAACTTATTACATGCTTCAAGAAGAAGGGAAAGCCTGCGTGGCCTCTTTTCCATCTATCGAAGTAGTAACGTATTTACTTGGACAATCCTGGATAATTGCACCATTTCCCTCAATTTCATACCTCTGACTGCAATAACCAGGAGCAGGATCATTTAATATATTTGAATACCAATTTTACAACCTCGATAGCAATGCTACGTGTAGTATTGGGTTACTCAATACCAAATACAATAAACTGGCCAAAAATCAATCAATCAAAATGAAACAAAAAGTGCACACTCTCGCCAAACACCCAAAAATCAGACTTCCAGATTTAAATTACAACGTCCTCGTTTTTATGAATGCAATGCTCTTAAGTAGAAGCAATTCAATCATTAATAAATGGTTCTGAAAAGATTATTTGTGACAAGAAATAATGCGTTCGCGCCATATACTGTAGCTCTGACCAATCAGGACTCGGGGGCCCAGTTGCTGTTGTCTGAACGGCACATGGTCATGTGTGTTATATTAGTCATAGTCATAGCCCAGTACTATACACCTGCACACTGCACCGTTATTAAGCTAACAATCGTAGCTGCTCATCATGCAGCAAGTAAATGCACACAGAGAAAAGTGGCATGTATATTGTGCACGTGGTTAAACAGCATCAAATCATAAGGTTACAGTGTTTTGCATCCATTTTGTTTTTTAACACCACTGTTTATCACAATCAGGCTATGTAAATTAAATGGTGAACTGGTGATGGCTTCAGGAGTCACTGCACATGAAAAACAGTTATATGCCTGAACTAAACACTTAATAAAACGTTTAGCTGTGTAATCTGCTGAATCCAAGTCAAGGCTGTGATGCTTGTTGGACAAATTCCATGTCAAGTTGTGAGCTTTTTGCCTATTTTCAATGTAAGAATTTTTTTTTTTTTTGTAGTTCAGAAAATAACTTTACACAAAGCATCTTTACAGAAAGGAACTTCGTAGAAAGTAGTTTTACAAAAAAGGCTCTTTACCAAAAAGGAGCTTTACAAGGGGGGGAAAAAAAAAAAAAAAAAAACACATTACAGGAAAGAGCTTTACAAAAAGGATCTTTGAAAGAAAGCTACTTTACAGAAAGGAGCTTTGAAAGAAAGCTACTTTACAGAAAGGAGCTTTACAGAAAACAACTTTACATAAGGATCTTTGACGAAAACTATTATTGTAGAAAGCGTCTTTACTGCAGTTTGGCAGTGGAGAGATTTATACCACCTTTTGCATGCTGACTTACAATCCAAGTGGGTGTCCCCCCACCAAACAGTTTGAAATTGAGGATATTATGACCAAAGGAAAAACGCTATAATGGACAGCAGATACTGCGTGAATTCTGCATTTGGAGCCATTTTGCTGGGTGTGAGAGCATGTTTCCAATTGCTATGTGCTGGGTAGCTGCAGGGCTACGGGTATGCATGCCTATACTTGCGTGTTTAAAAGAAAGAAAGGGGGAAAAAATAACTTTTCTTATAGTTCTTCCAGCAAATTCTGAAAGTAATGCAAGATGGTCTATGTGTATGCATATGGAAACCACATGGTGTGCATACATGTGTGTAATCTGCAAAGCCGTCTCTCCATCGCTGAAGGAGGCTTCTAGCTCACTGTAGTGAATAAGGGGATTTGGTCCTTCCGTGGAGATGGAACTCATTTTCCCGTCCTTCGACAACATGACATCATCGTAGCCGAGGCTGTAAAACAACATGCACTCTGTTCACCGGCTCCTGCTGCTTTTTGCAGGGCTTTTTCCCTCCCCAGACCTCTCAGGTTTAAATACAAGCAGGGAGGAGGCCTTTGCTCAGGCCTGGGGCTCCCTGGATGAAAACTCGGGTATTCCTGGACTGTGTGAGGACGGGGGGGGGGGGATCAATAAAGGCGATTAGAGTAAGGGCCTGAGATTAATATTCACCACACACCAACTGTGCCGTTATTATTACTGATAGTAGTTTAAATTGTCGTATCATCCAACACTCTTGGCAGTGGTTGTAGTTAACCTTTACACTTAACTCCAAGAACATTCCATATTAATAGTTTTCCAGCTCAGGTCCAGGAATCCTGAAATTCAACTCCTACTAATGTTTTCGGCAAAAAGTGACACGATGTTTGCAGATGGAAAGAGGCTTTCCTCAATTGATTTTACAGTGAGTTGCGTACCGATGTGCACTCCTCCTCCTCCCATCCTTTCTGGGCTGAAGCCAGACCCTGAGAGCAAAAGTTTACACACTGACATCCTGTTTAGAGCAATAAGGAAAGCAAGGCCGTTTCCTGCCTGGCCCCATGCCAGCTGCCCACATACCCACTGCCGGCCCAGTCATCCGCCAAGAGCGAGACGAAGCGAGCCGGAAGAATGAAACCCAAATGCTGCGCAACACACAGTATGTATGAAAGAAACAGTTTTCTAAAAACAGTTCAGAACTTGTCGATAATAAATCATGGTGAAATGGACAAGTGAGCACTGGACTAATGCGATCGTTGATGTGCTAGTCCTAAATGTGTTACAAAACTGAAACGCTACAAAAACCCAGAAATATCTGAACCATCCACAGCATTGAGACAGTAACAAATATGCTGTTTATTATTCATTCAAGGCCATAAACTGTAGCCAGCTTTGCTTAAGCTTTTGATAAATTCCTTTAAATTTTTATTTATTTTTTTAAAATAAAAACGAAGTCGGAATTTTCTTTTCTAAATGCCGCACGACAGATGACGGCGAGTTATCAGCTTAGACGGCGATTCATTTTTCCTCGCGACATTCGTTCACCTTCGTTATTTTCCTGTTAATAAATTCAAACGGCTAAATAAGAACAGGAAGGTTTCCGACGGACGTTATAAACACGGCACGGGGACGTGCAACTCGCTGGACTATTTTTTTATTCCTGTAAAGAAGAGTAAACACGAGCAGGAGAAGCAGAGCAGATGCTGGGCCACTTCCAGAGCTGAGGCCTGGGCCCTGTTACTGTCTGCTTGACGCCCCTGGCCGCTTTAGAGCTACAAACTTGAGCGTGCGCACGTACGCTAGCAGGGACAAAACGGGTCATTTCTTCATTGTGGATCTGCTTCCGACACACCAAATGGCGTCTAGCATGTAAGCTGACCGTTATGAAGGTTTGTAATTGTTAAGCATTTTGTAAAAATGGTGAAAAATGTGCAAACATGAACATCTTCCACAAGACACACAATATACAGGGAGGGAATAAAGCCAGACAGATTTGTTCCTCCTGAAGACAGATTCTCCCTCTTGAGCCATTAACACATCATAAAGACCCAGGACTATCTTTGGGCATGTGAACCATGTGTGAATATATGTATATGTAGTTCACATGCTAAAAAAAATTTAAGATCATTAAGAAACATGCACCATTGCAACGTGGTACACTCTTTCCAATAGACAGAAGAAACAAATAAAATACTTAGAAACATCCTCCTCCAGAGGGGTTTGTGTGGTGTAAACAGTATGTAGTGTGGAGAGCCAAAGCATTTCTGGATGAGTGATATTTCTGGCACGATATTTTACAGGACAAGAAAACACAGGAAGTGAAGAATGGAAGAGTGGAAAGACACTTGCTACTAGCAATAACTAGAAGGTCTTACTCTGGATTATAAGCACATACACCCACAGCCAAATATTCTGTGTCGAGCGGCACTTATATATATATATATATATATATATAGCTCTCTCTCAGGTTCAAAAAATATTGGCACCCTAGTTCTGAAAAACCTTTGTGGCTTTGCGTTTAAGTAACTCGCACTGAAAATATAAGAGAAATATCAGAAGACCCTGACTTCCTGTTTCACTGATGTATATACAAGTCATATTTCTAAATACGACAGAAATATGAGGCCAACTTTCCTTATGCATTCACCACCTTAGAGAATGGAAGATTACAGAATAAAATAAATCGAGCAATGTCTATATCTACAAGCATGAACATGCCCACATCCACTGATAGAACAAGAAGTGGAGCTGTGATGAAGCAGCCTGGGAGAGGACATGCATGTGTTTTCCTGCCAGGCATACTGAGGAGGATTAGGAGTAGAGGTGAGCGATATGACAAAAAATATATAAATATTATATCAAGATTCGCAAAGCCATTTCTATGATATGTGATATGTGACATGATATATAGGTTTGGGAACAATTCTCCAATATAGTAGCATTGCATTTAAAAAAGCTTTAAAGATGATTCTAGCTAAAAATTTAATTCATGGCATGGCACGGTGGCTTAGTGGTTAGCATGTTTGCCTCGCAGCTCTGGGGTTGAGGGTTCTCCCTGTGCTTCAGCGGTTTCCTCAGGGTACTCTAGTTTCCTCCCCCAGTCCTAAGACAAGTGTTGATTGGCATTTCCATACTGTCCATAGTGTGTGAATGTGTGCAAGACTGTGCCATAATTTGTGAAGATATATCGACTTGTGAAGATACATCACCACATCACACAACCCTACTTAGGAGGCAAAACTCTCCCATGGTCTCAAGTGGAGATTTGCAAAAGAGGGCGGCATTTTGGGGTAACCAAGCCTCCAAATCTACAAATACACACCACCTGCATGGTCAACAGACCACAGTTGGAAACCGTGCCAGAAGAAAGTCATAGAACCACAAATGAAAGCACCCAGAGTTCAATAAACGCTACTGGAACTTTAGGGAACTGGATTTAACGGTCCAATGAAACAAAAATAAACTTAAACACGCAGATTAAAAAGAGTAAATAGAATGATTGTTATTAAAAACAATAAATAAATACATTCTAACTGACACTGGTAAGTATGGTGGAGGATCTGAGATGTGTGGGCTGTTTTTCCTCTAAAGGCACTGGGGAACCTTCTTACGAGTACCAGGAGATTTTAAATGAAAATCTGACCGTCCTTGGCAAAAAGCAACAACTGGGTTGGGGTTTGATTTTTCCAACAGGACAATGAACCAAAACATACATCCGAAATGACCACAACAATGGTTCAGTGAAATCAGAATCAGTCCCAGTCCCATGACCATAAATCCCATTGAAGCCTTGACAAGACAAGACAACAACCCAGAAGAAAACAGCTCAATTTTGAATTTCACAAACAACAAAATGTGAAACATTTTAAATATTAGCACAAGAAGCTTGAAATATAAAGTGTCACCTTACTCACAGTAATTCTGTTTGGAGCTACAACGCTGGCAAAAGAATTTATTAAAATGCACCCCAACATAAAAACAAGCATTAAAATAAAGTACAAGCCATAATATACAAAATAATAACAAAAATAATAATAATAATAATAATAATAATAATAAACGAGGCAAACTGTGACACCTTTCTTTTTCTTTATTTGCAGCCCCATACTTACGCAATATTTGTAGCCAATTTATTTCTTGCTCACAACCATTAATAAACTTCAAAACTTGCTGTACAAGACTTATTAATATCCTCTATGGAGTGTGTGTGCACACAAACGCAAGTGTCTCGGACACTTGAAACTCTCAGAGAAATTCCTGCTCATGTAGAAAACCTGTGTAATATCAATCACTTAACTCCATCTGTGTTCAGGGTAATAAAGTCGTAAAGATGCTCATAAAGTCTGTTACCGTAAATTTGTCACCAGGTGTTTTCCGTTTCAGAGAAAGGGGGGGGGGGGATACAGAAAGGAGCTCTTTCTCCTCCTTCAGGGATCATCTCTAAATCTTTGCTGTTTCCGGAACATTCCTGGGCTGCTCATTTCGCTGAGGTGTGGAAGTACTACATTTCATTCAGTCATATTCTTGGCAGTAAATCATTCAGCGATGTGGAACTCAGAAGCCTGAAAGAGTTTTTTTTTCTAAAATCAGATTTCTAATTTTACTTTTACTGAGGGTCAAATTTCTGACACCTGACCTGTGTATAGAGCTTTATGATTTTTTTTTTTTTTTTTTAAAAACAGTGTTGACACTCTAATAATGCAAACATGAGTCTGGTGCAGACTGACAGGAAGAAGTCGTACCTCACGCACTCGTGTGTTTCTGAGTATCTGCTGCCCCCTGTTGCACTGATGTAGATCTCATCTGAAACGTTCCACTTTCTGGGTGGAAAGTAACTATTTACATGTACTCTCATTATAGTACTCGAGTACACAGTCATGGTCATTTTTTAGTACTTTTATTTTTGATCAGAGTTACAGAGTAAAAAATAATAACGCATAATGTGTGTGTTTTTATAAACTGAAGCAAAGTTTGGTTTTTTCCCCCCTTTCTTTTCTACTACACGTTTACGTGTTGTGACGCTCACCTGGTTTAGGCATGAGGCATGGGCTCTTCCCTGCTGATGATGACACCGTTTCCTCTCTTGAAGTCTCTGATGTTGATGGTCTGGAATCGTTGTCGTTCTCAGCGCTGCTGGGGATGATGGGACGCTCCACCTGAGAGTGCTGGATTTTCCCAGGATCCACCGGAGGAACTTCCCCTCCTTCTTCAAACATGGAGTCCATCCGCTCACCTACACATCGATATGCAGCATTAACAACAATATCAGCTTGACAGAAATCAATATAGCTTCATATCTGTATAACTAAACACATTTTTTTTTTATTTTTAAAAAGAGACAACTACTATGAAATTAATGGAGCAGAAAATAAGGTCTGTAATTTTTTTCATGGACAATCTGGCAACATTCTCTACAACCAGTACCATGCGACTTCTGAGAAAGCTTCAGGTAAATTATAGAATTTGCTCGGATGAAGATCAAACCAAGTAAATCCAGAAGCATTTCCATTTTCACAGGAAAGGTTAGAGCAACATTTCAGTATCGACCTTGAACCAATTCCAGTGGTGACCAAGAAGCCCATCAAGAGACTGGGTTGTTGGTATGGCGCATTTCTCTTAAAGACACAGAGCAAATAGAGCAGCTCAGGCAGGACACCATCAGTGACCTTGAGAGAATTGTTAGCACCATGCTCTCCAGCAGTCTGAAGCTCTGATGCCTGCATCTTGCACTCTAGCCCTAACTCATGTGGCCATTAACTATCTAAGCGGCACCAATCACAAAGGTTGACAAGCTGGAGAAAAAGATCAGTTCAAATATCAAAAAATGGCTAGGTCTACCCAGGTGCCTATACAGCACTGGGCTCTACACTAAGGGCATCCAACAGCTAAACCTTTCCAGTCTAGAAGAGGAGTACAAGTGCACCAAGGTAAGGCTGGAGATGATGCTGACAGAGTCTTGTGAGCTACTTATAGCCACAGCTTTGACCACCTTGTCACCTAAGGGAATTTGAAAACTAGCAGAGGCAACCCAGCAGGCAAAGGTGACATTCCAGCACAAATACAGTGTTGGCCAAGTGCAATCAGGGAAGGAAGCCTTAGCCTTGTGGTAGAGGAAGTGCATCAAAAAGAACAAGTTACAATGTACATAAAGGCTGTTGCCCAGGCAAGGCAGGGGCAATGGATGAGATGGGAGGGAATAGAGAAGAGAAGGAGTTATAGGAAAAACCTGTATTTAGATCATTTAGATCAAGTTTCATTATTAGAGCCACATATGATGTCCCAAAAACCTCAACAAATAGTATGGCTAACAGGAAACATGCTATCTATGCCCATCCCCAGCAACAATGGACCACATTCTACTTGGTTGCAAGACAAGCCTGACACAAGCCCAGTACAACAAAGTGCTCACATGCAATGCTGGAAACACAATGAATGCACAACAATGCACTACCTACTCCTGCCTCATGTAAACTATCTTAATAACGGCCCTAACATTTGCCAGGGAAGGCCAGAATTCCAATTCCAAGTCTTCACACTTAGAGTATATTAGAGACCAGGCAGCTGGGTGCGGCATGGGAATGAAAGATGCTGACTGACCTGGGCCACAAGCTACGATTCCCGGTTAAGATCACCTCAACAAACTTCAGGCCAGACCTTTTACTGTGGTCCTTCTCTTTGCTCGTTATGTACATCATAAAGCATACAGAGCCCTGGGACGACACTGTGTATGAGCGCAAAAGGCTTAAGTATGCCGAGCTCGCAGTGGACACTGATCAATGTGGCTGGAGAGTCAGGATTTGTCTAGAAGAGATCAAAAAGAAGAGTGTCAACTATTAGGCTTCTAAAAGAGTTGGGAGTATGAGGCCAGGCTCATCGGGAAGCCATCAAAACCTTCTCCAGCAGCTCAAGAGGAAAGACCTCTCCTGGGCACTTGGCATCAAAGGCCCTGTTCACACCTGGTATTAACAACTTGAGTAATCCAATCACAAGCGAACAGCTGAAACATATAGCCGTTTACACCTGGCATTCTTAAAGGGTCTCCAAAGACCGCTTGTGATCGGATTTCATACATCATTATCGCTGGAGGAAAAGCGTTGTGTACATTTTTTACATCAGTCTTCCACTGTATTCTCGTCTCTGCCTTTATCCATTAGCCTGGCGGTGGAGAACTCTACCGCTCAACATGATTTCCAATCAGTCTCGCAATGATGACGTATTTCAGGATAGAGCAAGGAAGCAGCTGATTAGCCGGTCCTTTGTTGCTGTTCGGTATGCATCGAGAAGCTTTTGCATTCACACTGCAAATATTATGTGCTCAAATGCATTCCAAACCACCTCCGAAGGTGGCCTGAGTGATTGGTTAACAA
Source organism: Stegophilus panzeri (assembly GCA_024331685.1). Classification (NCBI taxonomy): domain Eukaryota; kingdom Metazoa; phylum Chordata; class Actinopteri; order Siluriformes; family Trichomycteridae; genus Stegophilus; species Stegophilus panzeri. Next base: position 28,571,084 of record JANDJT010000169.1, on the reverse strand, counting down.
TCTGTATCCAAGACACACTGGATGCTGTTCACACCTGTACTTAGGGCTGTTTGTTTATGATCGGATCACCTAGGATGCATGTTAATGCGAGGTTTGAATGGGGCCAAAGGGACACCAGATCCTGGGGTGCCAGGTCTCACTGCTAAAGACTCTGGAGATGCAGTGGGGCTTATCAGTGAAACATTGAGGGAGGAGGTTGCTCATTTAATAACCCTGAAGATGCCACCACCAAGATGCACTACAGGGATTGTAAGAACTCGTATTATAACAAACTTGACTAACCACTATATTTTTGTTTCCAAGTTGTTGTTATTAGTCACCCCCCCCCCCCATTGGCTAAACAGTCCCGAACAATATATGTAAAATGCTAGGTGGGATTTACTAAGCTGTTAGGCAGTTTGATATAAATTTGTGATTTCTTGGTAGAAAAAAAAAACAACCATGCAGTATGATAACATGTATGATGAAAGTTTCTCTTTGGAGACATGAAAGGTTATGTGCATGTAAAACAACTACTATACTGTGACAGAATTAGACAATCTACATTATCATCAATCTCTGCTACTCTGTGATTTAATCTTCATCCAGTTCAATAATGTCTGCACCATCTCTCTTTTCCCTGGGAAAATTCTACCCACTGATCCTTTTTCATATCTTCCAGGCAGCTCTATGAACACAAAAATGTACCATAATAAACAAAACCCTTCATGAACCAAAAAGGTCTAAATGATGACAGGAGGAAATGGTGCTCCAGAAGGGCACAGCATGGGAAGCGCACCTGAGAAATATGTCTGGGATATTCCAGCAGCTATAGCCACTGTCCGCTGAAGAGATGAAGCGAGAGGCTTTAGGAAGCCAGGGATGTCAAACAGACCTAAGATTGCATTACCAGAAACAAATTGACTTCTCAAAGAGTGACAGAAGACACACCTATAGGAAATACCTGCTCCAAAACCATTTCCTAAGACTTTAATATGGGGTATCAGTTATAAAACAATATAAAAAAGCTCATACAATACTAAACCTTAATCAAGAAAATAAAATCTGCTATTTTCCCCACTAGTGCCAATACTTTCCAACCTCAACCAATTGATGAATTGCTGATTGAATTCCCAAGATAATTTCAGGTTTACACTGGAAATAAGGTTGAAAAGCGAAAAATACCCAGATCGCAGTCAGTGAATCATGTCATATCACATCATATTTCTAAATCTGCCACTAAACCAACCATCAGGCTTGTTATATAACGAAACACAATTTTTTTAAAAGACCGCATTCCTAGTATTCGTAAAATATTTTCCAATCTGTTTTAAAGGATGTGAAGAATTTATCGCAAACACATTTGCAGGTTAACACAGAAGAAAACTGTCTAGAACTTGGAAGCAGGAACGCACCATCACAGCCAGCATCACACTGGCCTTCTGGCTTCTCCCCTTTCGACAGGAACTTCGTCATCTTCTTCAAGATCTTCTTATGGGTCTTTGAAGGATGAAAGTTTAAGGCATGGCACCTTCAATAGACAGATCAAGTATTAGTTTGGATACATCATGTTTACCTTACATATGCCTACTTATATAACGCAACAAACATTGTACATAAATATAATCTACTTCTACAGGTTATTTTATTAAATATTAATCTTATATATGATCTGTATAGATATTTGAAGCACGATACCCAGAGTATGAGCTATTTACACACCCTTTGATGATAATATTTACCTGATAGTGTACTGTGGACAGCAGGTCTTGTTCATGACAGGCTTGTAAACATACTTGCCACTTCTAAAGGCAAAAGACTCATTAACAGTAAGAAGATGTGTTCAAAACATAAAAGCATGGTTAAAGAAAGCTGGTATGTTAGATATAAGTTGGGAAAACATCACCTGCATAAAGTAGGAATAACACCCTCCTCTTATACAGCGGCATATCTTTTAGGGATGCACCGAAATGAAAATTCTTGGCCAAAGCCGAAACCGAATATAATGAAAAACTTGGCCGAAGGCCGAATACCGAACACGTTTTTTCCACTTATTTTGCCATTTTCTTCACCACTGCATAAATTAAATAGTCAAAATGTGCTTTTTACTATTTTGTCTTGCTTTTCAAAGAAAAAAATCAATT
>JANDJT010000169.1:28529322-28541318 GCA_024331685.1 Stegophilus panzeri | reverse complement strand
CACATGAAAAGATATAATCAAATATTTACAAAAATGTGAGGGGTGTACTCACTTTTGTGAGATACTGTATGTTTAACGGCTCCATTGGTGAGTCAAGTGGCACCGCCGTGGCTAATGGACCCAGGATAACTGGTTTGAGGTGTGAGACATGAAATGACGGGGTGATGCGGCTATGCTTGGGTAGCTCCGGCCTGTACGTGACCTCATTGATTCGCTTACTAATCCTGAAGGGTCCGATATACCTGTGATTGAGTTTCTTACATGGGAACGCCTGCCGCAGGTCCTTAGTGGAGAGTCACACTCTGTCTCCTTCCGGTGACGATCTGCCTTTCACTTGGAGGTGTGTGTGGCCTGCACCAGGTGTTGCTGTGTTCCCAAACCTGCTCACTCCAGTGGAACCATTCGTCGACCACTGGCGAGTCGGTGGGGCTGGCCTTCCATGGGAATAAGGGAGGCTGGTAGCCCAAGACAAACTGGAAGGGGGTGAGCTGCGTTGCCGAGTGTCGTAGAGAGTTTTGTGCGTACTCTGTCCATGGGAGGAATCAGCACCAATTCCCCGGGTTCTTGGCACAAAAGGTCAAGAGGAACCTACCAATCTCCTGATTGGCCCAGTCTACCTCTCCGTTAGCTTGTGGGTGGTACCCTGAGGTGAGGTTAACGGTGATGCCCATCTTCGCCATGAAAATGGACCAGACTTGGGACGTAAATTGTGGGCCCCGATCGTTCACAATCTCCTCCGGGATCCCAAAGTACTGGAACACATACTGGAACAATAGCTCGGTTGTGGCAAAAGCTGATGGTATGGCGGGTAGTGGGATGAGACGCAGGGACTTTGAAAACCGATCGACCACCACTAGGATGGTGGAGTTACACTGTGACTCCAGTAGGTCCACGATGAAGTCTATGGACAGGTGGGACCATGGGCGTGCTGGGATGGGCAGGGGTTTAAGCTTGCCGGTGGGCAGTGTCCATGGTACCTTGGCCTGGGTGCACGTAGAGCACGAGGACACTATATGCTGCACCTCCCTGGCCATGTCAGGCCACCAGTACTTCTCGGCCCACAACTGGTAGGTCCGGTGTACTCCCGGGTGGCCCATTACCACTGCCGTGTGGGCCCAGGTGGTGAACTCCAGCCGGTGTTGTTCCGGGACAAACTGCTTCCTGAGCAGACACGCTGTAGGGATTTGCGACTTTGGGAGGCGTGCTAGGGCCTGGTCCAATGCCCATTCAATGGTGTTGACGATGCAGGAGGGGGGCAGGATATAATCCCCGTGGTCAACTTAGCTCTCCGGGCTGTGGAGCCGCGACAGGGCATCGGCTTTGGTGTTCTTCGATCCTGGCCTATATGACAAGGTGAACTGGAACCTGGAGATGAACAGGGACCAGCAGGCCTGGCGAGGTGTGAGATGTTTGGCAGTCCGTAGATACTCCAGGTTCTTGTGATCCATAAAAATAACAAACAGGTGCGTGGCGCCCTCCAGCTAGTGCCTCAATTCCTCCAGGGCGAGTTTGACTGCCAGGAGCTCTCTGTTCCCCACTTCATAGTTGTGTTCCGCTGGAGATAGTTTACGGGAAAAGAACACCACGGGGTGAAGCTTGGGTTTGTCTCCTAATCTCTGTGATAGGACAGCCCCCACTCCTGCTTCTGAAGCATCAACCTCCACGACGAAGGGCTTGGAGGGGTCAGGGTGTCTGAGGATGGGAGCCGTGGTGAAGGCTTTCTTGAGCTTGTTTAATGCGGCTGGGGTCCAAACTAGCCATCTTGGCTTGCCATGTAGGAGGGACGTCAGGGGGTGCGCTATGGTGCTAAACCCTCGAATGAACCATCTGTAAAAGTTGGCAAAGCCAAGGAAACGTTGCAACTCCTTGATGGTTCGTGGCGTGGGCCACTCTACCACCGCCTGAACTTTACGTAAGTCCATGGTGACCCCTTTCGTGCTGATGACATACCCCAAGAAGGAGACTGTGTGTCGATGGAACTCACACTTTTCGGCCTTTACGTAAAGCTGATGTTGCAGGAGGCGGTGCAAAACCTGCTGGACATGGCTGATATGCTCCTCTAGGGACGTCATTGATGTATGTAATGACGCTTCTCCCAGCATGTCTCTTAGGACGTCATTAATAAGATGTTGGAACACAGAGGGGGCGTTAGAGAGCCCATAAGGCATAACCAGGTACTCGTAGTGACCCGAGGTGGTACTGAATGCCGTTTTCCACTCGTCCCCCTCCTGTATGCGGACCAGGTTATATGCACTACGTATGTCTAGCTTGGTGAATATGGTTGCGGACCTTAGCTGTTCGAGGGCTGCAGGCACTAGTGGCAAGGGACAACGGTACTTAACAGAAACTTGATTTAGGCCCCGGTAGTCTATGCAAGGTCTGAGGCCACCTCCCTTCTTCTCCACAAAAAAAAAACGGCTGAGGCGGGAAACGTGGAAGGTCTAATATATCCCTGTTGGGGTGCTGTACAGTAGGAGATGATCCCATCTCCTATGGGGGACCCATCGATGGACTGGCTACGATGTGGCTGGAGTAGGGGACGAACGGGAAGGTTTAGGGCTTGCACTGTTCTCTGGTCAATGAAATTGCCGGCAGCTACTGAGTCAATCAGCACTGTGAGCACAGCAGACACCCCGGAGTGTTCAATCATGACAGGTAATATGAATACATTGTTGTACATGCGTTGTACATGCGTGGTTGGAACTCACCGTTTGGTGCCGGGGTCGGCTGTCCCCGCTCTCCCCGGAGGGCCGTGGCCTTTTGAGAGAGCATTGGCGGACGAGGTGGCTGCCCTCTCCACAGTAAAAGCAGCAGAACTTTCGGTGACGCCTCTCCCTCTCCTCCTCATGAAGCCACGCTTGACCCAGCTGCATGGCCTACTCTTCTGACTATTCTTCTGATTCCCTGGTCAGAAATCTTGTGAGGAGCTCCTGTGCGTTGCCGTTGATGACGGAGTGATGTTGCTTCCACTTGCGGATAATGGCTCCAATGGTGCTTCCTGGATGATTCAGAAGTTTTGAAATACGTCTGTATCCAATTCCGTCAATATGTTTTGCAACAATAAGGTTGTGAAGGTCTTGGGAGAGATCTTTGCCTTAACCCATCATGAGATTTTTCTTGTGTGACATCTTGGCAACGAAAGCCTTTTTATAGACCATCAATTTACTAACCCAGCTGATATTAATTTGCACAGATAGGAGGTATAATTACTTTGTAACTACTTACCGATTTCAGCTGGTTCCTTGCCTTACCTTGCCTTGGAGAACTGCTTTTTCTTAGCGAGTTCAGTACTTTTTTCCCCGTGTCTTTCCACTTTATTACACATAACTTTATTTATGGACTTTAATGTTGTGAATTCTTTATATGTGTGGATTTCTTGAGTTAATACTGATGTCTGGTGAAAATTTCATGTGAATAACCTCATTGGAAATATTTACTGAAAAAAATGGGAACATGTTCAATACTTATTCCCCCACTAAAATATACAAATACTTATTACATCAATTAAAATTCACTGTTTACACTTTCTAGGGAAAAAATGCAGTTTAACAGCTCCTGACATTATTTCAAATCTGGCCCTTGCCATCGATCAAAAACGTGCCAGCAGATTCAACATAATAAGATCCAATGTGTGGGATGGGGCAGTCAGAGGATTTAAACGTGTCTCATACTCAGAGAATTCAGTGACATGTTTGTGAAGTTCTCTGATGATGCTGGCAAATTTTTAAGAGGGTCTTGATACAGGTGGACCAAATTTCTCACGGGAATTTCTCACTTTGCTGATAAGCTGCCTGCACAATCGGCCCATTTTTGATGGACCTCCCAATAGTCTCTACCTGGTATACAATTCAGTTGGTATGTATTTCATTTGAAATGTTGGTTATTTACTTAAAGCAGAACCAGTTAATGAAAAATATCTGTGTAATGAACATGTTCATGTTAGTGTGTGATTTGGCTTTACTTTCTATGACTGTTATGCTGTTAGGGAGGATGAGGATTTCTTGGCAGGAAAAATGATTGCTGTGTCAATAGTGCATGGAGGAACAGGGCCCTATTTTCTTTCAAAAGACCTGGTAAACCACATTGTAGACCAGCCCTCTTCAGCTCCACTTTAAAAGATGTCACAGATGAGGGTATAGTAAAAGTGCTGGAAGAGGTATAGTAATAGACATAATTTAGGTAATTAGTAGGAAGGTTACTTGAATATTTATGACCCTAGAAATTGTCAGCTGCAAGTGTAAGACATTCCTGATTTTAAGTATTTAATTAATTATGCTGAAATTATTTCATTTTCATATATGTATAGCTTGGACCTAAACAACGTTAATAAACTTACTGTTATTGTTTTTCTTTTCAGATTCAGAATGCAACTAATTTGGAGTCAATACAAGAAAAACAGCACCCTGCTCCAAACTGCTGGGTGTTTGACATGTGAGCATTGAGGAGAAACATACAATTGTAGAAGAATGTCAGGTGGTATGTGATTGACAGAAACAACAGTTTTATTAAAAGGTAAAATAATTTTTTTTTTTAATCAGATGACATTATATCCTAGGCAAATGTTTATTTTAATATTTACAAATATATAGCTATAAATGCATCAGTCTTCACAATATTTAACATTCAGTACATTTACATAGACAACAATATTCAGATATTAACCCGGTTAAGACAATACTCTGATTAAGAAACTATCATGTAAACAGCGATTTTTGATGACCTTAATCCGAATAAAGTCATACTCGAAGTAAACACAAATCGAATTAAGACATGTGGAGTATTCCTGTTATAGTCGCATTATCGTAGTGCATTATTGACTACATTTACATGGACAGCAGTAATCTAATTATTGACCTTATTCTGATTAAGACAATATTGTGATTAAGGTGTTTACATGAGTCGCTTTTAGAATACTCCTTTCATGTTCCTGTTTTACATGATATAGAACATAGATGGATTAACAGCACACGTCATTACATCACTGCGCCACGCCATCCGACGTTCCCTCCAGAATTTCACATATCAACATACAGTTTGTCTTCGTTGTGGTACCATATACAATTTTGGGTGTTTTTATTTTTAATTTTTACGAACGCTTCAAGTGAAGTTACTTATTTGTCATGCTATACATGCTAATAGACGACTGCTTGAAGCCATGGGTAGTTTTTTCTTCTAAACAGACCCGCGTCCTTTAGACATGTTTTTAGCGAGCGCAAGCTAATCTTTATGTCGTGAAAAAAAATCACGGCATATGAATATCCTTCCTCAAAGTAGCGCTTAATAAATTCCATCTTCTCCTTTTTTGCCAATATAAACGTTTATCTTCTAAGATTTAAAGTTCCATGTACAGGAAGCAAAGTAGTTTACAATTTCTTACTTCCTGCGTAACTTGACAGACAGATGTGTCATCCAATCAGTGGTAAGTAATCCATTCACAAACTGTACCTACCTGTACCGTTTTTTTCTGACTTGTTAAAGTGGTTTTGGATTTGTTAATTTGTTTTTGGATTTGCTAATGTCTTTTGCACTTCACGGCCACCGGACATATCTGTCTCTAATCAAAGGCTACATCTAACCAAACATTCAAAATAGTAACTTCTTAAGTCTTGAGAATGTTTATCAAGTCAGGGAAAATATAGCATTTCATTAGGACATCACCAAGTTAAAAAACAGCACATACAACACTTAATCTTAGCCAGAAAACTGCCACTGGCTTTCTGTTTCTAGCTGCTACGACTCATTTATATAGGCCCAGCAGATTCTAATAGAAGCAAAATGACGTCACAAGAACCAGAGCCATGTGATTGGTGCGGAATAGAACTCAATGATGTAAGCCCAGCCCTAGAGACAATTCCAAGACAGCTTCCATATTGAGTGAATGGGGGAAATTTTGACTACCTCTAGAAGTGATTGTGAAACTACAGTAGTAATCTGGCTCAGGGAATGGTGGCTTGAGCCCATCTCCTTTTTCCAGCAGATGTTTTCATTTATTTATTTATTTGCCATTATAACAACAGCAACAACAAAAAGTCAAATGGAGCAGATTTACATTGTAACATTTTCAGCTCTACTTACCAAAGTCCACTCTTACTAATTGACTTTGTCAACTATGAATAAAGACTAAAGTTGTTAGCTAAACTATAAAATGAATTCCTGGGATAAAATTATTTCTTTGCCTGACTTCCCATTCTATCTAGCTGAGTAATTCGAAACGACAAACCTGATGTATCTTAACATTACAAAAAAAATGTAGATTAGCATAAAACTATATGCAACAATCTTTTACAAACTAAATATTTTTCGATCTTCGCAGATTGAGACGCGCAATGATGTATGCCCTGGCAATTCTCAAAGTGATCCTGGGAGACAACAGCAGTCCAAGATTGAATTTCCAGAATGGACTTCCTGGTTCTGTCAATGAACTTGTTAATGAGGTACAAAGACAGTGTGGCCTTAACACTAACTTCAGGCTTCAGTACAGGACAGAGGGACAACTAGAATAATCCCCATGACAGAGGCCTCAACTCCACAATGTGCTGATATCCCTTCCACTTCAGCTACTGCTGTATGCCATTCCTCTCTGGATGAATCCCCATCCCTGTGTAGTGGGGGTGTTGATACTGACATACTCTCTTCAACACAGTCGGAGACATCCAGCTCTAGGCAATTTTGGCCCAGCATCGTCTCTGTTCCTCAGTTTTGCTTTGATGCAGAGCTGAAACTTGAGCAAGGAAATGCAGCATACAAAAAGAAGGGTACATTGCTTATTCCAGATCCTAAACTGAAGTCCAACATTCTTGACGGTCTGGTTCAAGAAATTATCTGATACAAAGTTTGTCACTGATAGAGTTTTACACAGTTGGAGAGGCCCTCATCTCAAAACATCCATGTCTCATTGAGAATGGCTTGCTGACAGGGTATGCGGGTTGGAAAGCTAGCTTAAAGAATAAACTCGCAATTTACTGCACTCACTTGAGAAAACTGGGATGTCCTGAGGTGGTTGATGGAAAATACATTTGCATATAGGAAATATGAAGTGATTCGTGACTCACCCATGATCCAAGACTTCAGGGTGAGATGGCCAGCACTTTTTGACGTAATTTTGTAGGTCATTTTTTCAATGGAGGTATTTTGGAAATGACTGTGTAAACAGTGTAGTGGCAAAAATCATCATCAAAAATCAATTTGTCAAAAATCGTCATTGTGAATTGTTTAAAGGGAACCCCGACTTTGAAGACTTGTATGGTTTATTAGATTAACTCTGACATCCGCTATATAAATCCGCTATACAAAAACACTATAGATGTCAGTTAAAAAAAAAAAAAAATCCTTGCACTTGTAGGTCACCATTGCTGTTTACATCGCAATGCATTCTGGGTAGTGACGTCAAATGGTTGCAACAACCTTACAGCAATATAAACATGTCTTCAGCCTTTTCAATTTGAACCCAAGCGTAACATAAGTGAGGAGGCTAATATAGAAGACGTTACTCAAAATGTACATCGAAATGAAGACACTCAGAGAGGTGAGGAGGCAAGAGTGGGGCAAAATCCATGGGGTCTGTGTAGCAGCTGCACGTCTGTGCCAACCAAGAGCGTTTGTTGTTCAAAGTAAGCATATGGATTAAACTATCGTTTCATGAAGAAATGTATTCTAATATCAATAATTTTAGAGATTATCAGCCATTTTCATCGTATACTTTATCCTGTTAAAATTCCGACGGCCCACCTGAGCTCTGTCTCCATGTTATGAGCAACATTATGAGAATATACAGAAAAAATGCACTAACAAGGTGCTTACAGGTTTGATTATATTCAGATACCCCCTGTATCACAACTAGAAAATTACAGCCAAAAGCAGCACAGTGTGGCATTCTTTTCCTGCTGAGGGGTCTAGAAGCTTATTCCTTTGAGTGCAACCATTTTACGTCATTGACTCAGAGTACACTGTGCATGTCACATAACGGCAGCCTCCGTAGGTTAAAATATGTATTAAATATTAACATAAAATATGAAGTATTTTTAAAATAATGAACATATTTCATGTGTTTAACAACGTATTTTAGTAGGAGAGGGCAATTATATTGCATGTTAAGTCCTACAAGTCTTCATAGTCAGGGTTCCTTTTAAAATGTTCTTGTTTTAGATGTTTTTTTTTTTTTTCCTACAGCCCAAAGTGACGTCTGCAGATAGCTTTTTTCAACAATTAACAGTCCAAAACCTAAAGATGTTTTACTGAATCTCTGTAAGACATAAAAGGAGACAAATTTCATTTTAAAATCACAAATTATTAATTGATTAGCAAAATAGTTGCAGATTATTTTTTAGGATCTACTAATCAACAAGTTGTTGCTTCTAACAGAAACAGAGGTGACAAAATACAATCAGACATTCACCTAAATATCCAATTTAATTACCCTTTTATTGTAGGGAGGCGCTATTGTATAACTGTGCTATAAAATTGTAGGCCTACCATCCACAATCCTGGAAACAGTAATCCGTAATCTTTGTTGACGTTATCTGGTTCTCATTATATACAAGTTTATGTTTCTCATGATACCTACATTTATTAAATGATTGAAATTACATTCTGTATAATATTCCCAGAGCAGTGCCCAGTGTTCTGTTGAATCTACTTTTGTGAATGTGCATTCTCTAGGCTGCAGACGAAGCCTTTATCCAAGGATCCATTGAGTAGACCACAGTGGGAATCTATGTTCTCAAACACAGAGATGCCTGTGACAGACCAGGGGACATGGGGATTGTCCTTGAGGGCCAGATGATCTTGCAAGATTTGGATAACTTTGCATTTATTGCATTATTGCATTTATTGGATAACTTAGCTGCTGCATTGTTATTTGGACTAATGTATACATTGAACCTCAACTACCCACCTGAACTGAAATATACCTTTGAGGCAGGGCTCTACGCTAACTTTTTTTTTTTCGCAAGGAGTACATGTGCTCCTAAAGGAAAAAATTTAGGTGCACACAAAGAAATTTAGGACCACAGTGAAAAAAATTTTCTTTAAAAATTAGTTTATTAAACAAATTATTTATTTAATACATACTGCTTGTGCAAAATCACACATTGGCCTAGACGCAAAGGATATCGTTTATCCCGCTGCTTTTGTACGTTGGCCATCTGGAATGCTTGGAGGTCAGCCAGCAGTCCACGGCAGGAGTGGGATCGAACTCCTCGACAGAAAGCCCCTTCAGGCTGATCCTCATCAGGTATTTGGTGGTGGAGACCCCAAGGCAGCTTCTTGATGAATTCTTAATGTGGTTCTGTGTAGAGAAGCCTCACTCACATTGAGTGGCTCAAATGGGCAACACCAGCATAATCTGTACCAACTCCAATATGTTCTAGAGAAAAGATGATACTTTCAATTTCATTTAAATTCTTACCATTAACTTATCAAAACCAATCATAGAAGGATTTCATACACAACCACTCAGTACTACTGCTGGCCTACCTTGTAATCGAGCCTGTAAAGGGTCCTTTGTCAACACGGTCTCCCAGAGGCCACTGTAGGACTTGTCCTTGAAGTTGCAGCCATGTTGCACCCTGATCTGCAGGATTGAACAGAGCAAGTAAGTTTACATAACATTGTCTCATATGGCAGTGCAGTGTCAAATTCTTACTAGAGGCTCCTTGAAATGCCTCACCAGGTCTGCCACAGCATCATCACCAAAGGTGAGAAGGCTGGCCTGGTCCTCTAGCCATGTGTCAGGGTTTAGCACGCTGAAAGACTCCACTGGGGTCAGGGCACGCTCATCCTTCAGCAAACCACCAAACCTGGCTTTGAGTTCTTCCACGCCGATGTTTATGGCTGCCTCCATGTGCTGCTTCAACTGGGGATTGGTGAGGTCTGTGAAGACTTTCAGATTCCCCTTCAGTGTTATTCCCTTTAACAGAAACACATACACACGCACACCAACACACAATGAAATGTCTGGCCATTTGTCAGCCTCAAAATGTTTTTTATAGACTTCTCCAATCTTCACTGCATTTCCCTCCTTATCCTCTAATTGGTTGTATTGTATTGTGCAACCAATACAGTGATTCTCACACTGAGAGTCTGTCTTAATCATCGATTTCTCTTCCATCCTAACAAACTCTCATCCTAACACACCTGGAATGTCCTCTCATCACCCTGCTGCTGAGCAAGCATGGTTTGGATCTCCTCCAGCATGCCACCTGCTTTTGCCCTAAACTTTAGTGCTTCCAGTCTGGTCACTGTCTTCCTCAACTCTGGTGTGGCTTGGGGGAGGATCTGGTCATTCTTTTGCAGGGTGAGGCTAAGTGAGGATAGCTCCTCAAACATGTCTGAGAGAAAATGTCAGAATACAGAAGCGCATTCTCCATTTCCTGCTTTATCTGTGAAGTAGTGAGTAAATAAATACACATTAAAAGTTTTTTGTTTTTTCCCCTTAGCCATCTGCCAATTATTTGATTCTGAATATCTCCATGTGCTGCAGAACAACTGTGTACTGGCCTTGGTCAAGTCCTTGTCTTGTCCATACCTCAGGGACACTTTGAGGGCTCTGTGAACATGGGGGATCCAGTGAGTTCCCTTGATGCTAGATGGTGTACAAATATCCACACCGAGCTCTTATCTGAGACCATAGAGCTCTCGTTTGGATTTTCCACTGAAGTGATAAGTATTCCATATAAGATGCAGAAGATCGTATACAACAGACTCCTTTGGCTCTTTCTTTTGAATGGCCAGTATTGCCAGCTCTAGCCTGTGAAAGACAGAACAGAATCTTTCAAACAATTCACTGTCTTTCTCTAGTAAATAATTTGGTGGTAAATATTTTCCATTCCAGCACTTGGCGCGCACACACACAAACACACACACACAGTATTGTTTAACATTATCTGCTAGTAAATACAAAAAAATAATAGAGAATCCTTTGTCATTAATTACAAACCTCTGTGGCATACAGTGGATTGGGATTATATGCCTCCCTGCCTCTCTTGGCAGCTGGGCAATCACTCCACCATGGTGGCCCATGTTCACGGAGGCACCATCTGCCCCAAAGGAGATGCACTTCTTCATCCATGACCCGCCATCCTCCACTGGGCAAACAGCACAAAATGAGGCCTTGGCGGCATCCAATACACCTCAAATGATAAAACAAAAAAAACAAAACAATTAAGTTATACAAAAGTCTTTCTGACAAACTAAATGCTATCTCCATTATGAATAATGATTCAACTTTAGGGCTGCACTAATGATTATTTTGGTAGTCGACTAATCTGTTGATTAAGTTAGATAAGTGGAAGATAAAGTTGCTATGAATGAAAGCATAGAATTTGTTTGAGTTGGTGTATAGACATTTACATTTATTCATTTAGCAGATGCTTTTATCCAAAGACAGAAGAACAATGTGACAAAGAATATAAAACAATCATGACAGCATGTTAGCTAGTCTGGGTGCAGTGTACGAGAGCTGCACCACTCAGCTGAACAAGTCCTCAATCAGGACTGAAACTTTATATTTAACACTAACATGAATCCACATCTAATCATTTTACCCCCAAAAACATACCACTACTACTACTAATACTAGGGATGTCACGAAAACCGATACTTCGGTACCAACGTTCTTAAAACATGACGGTAGGGCTGCACGATTATGGCCAAAATGATAATACCGATTATTTTGATCAATATTGAGATCTCGATTATTTATCATGATTATTAATTGATTTTAGTGACAACATATTTTTATTGCACTTTCACATTTATTAAGTTTTCTCATACCACAATATAACACACATGAGAAAACTTGAGCTGGTCAATTATGACAGAATTTAGGAACACAGTGTGAGCCATGACAAATTAATTTACCTTCTGATAAACTAAATACAATATTTTCTGTTAATTTTACAGACTGTATGAAAAAAACACCGTTAACCTGTTCCACCTTGTAAACAAATACAGTAAACATCAATGTTCAGTGTTTGAAGTCTGCTCCTCTTAAATAT
>JANDJT010000169.1:28506851-28520130 GCA_024331685.1 Stegophilus panzeri | reverse complement strand
AATGTGATTGGCATAAATGTTGACTGTTTCTATATATGACCGCCAGGGGGTGCTGTAGGCTAGTTGTGAGCTCGACGCCCCGCTGTTTCGTTGCACTAAAGCTGAGCTCATATCTCCTGACAGGCTTCAGTGTTGCCACAACCGCCGATTCCACACAGGGTTCATGTACTGTACTACACTCCCTCTCATCCCACCACAGACAATTAATTCAACCACGTAATTGTACGTTTTTATTTGACTTCAATAAATATGTTGTTTATATGCCACTGAATGAATAAATATATGAGGCGTTTTACACCAAAATACTGCTTAAAAGTGTTGACAGAAAACGTGGGTCAGTTAAAGTTCAGTGCCTTGATAATTAGTTCGTGTTGAAATCCCAGCTCCAACACACTGTCACCGTTGGGCCTTTGAGCAAGATCTGTAACCCTCTCTGTTCAGTTGCCTCAGTTGTCTCCTTCTGATTGGTCAGAACGTGTTGATTAATTTTCTATAACAGTGCTTGCAGTAGTTTTGGCCATAATTCAAGTCTAGTTTTATATTAATGTTCCCTTTCTAAAGTGTTATTGCTTCTACACTGACAGATCATTCTTTACATAATCGAAGCCCAATAATAAACAGATTTTAACAACATGGCATTTAACAAAGATGTATAATCATTGATGTGATGTAGCGTTCTGTAAGGAGATGTTTATTTTACATGTTCATGTAGGCTCTGGTGTCAGCACTTCGTAACACCAAGTTTCCTACTACATGAGTCTTTCCGGTGGACTTTCTGGGTTTTATTTGTATCTTGACAAGCTCCTGGGTTTTTCTTTCTTTTTTTCTTTCTTTCTTTGTTAACTTCAAGAAAGAGAATAAAAAAGAGAGGCTGGTGAGGGAACGACTGTTTATAGCTGCTACAATGTAAGGGAAAACAGGAACTAAATTATTTCATGGGTATCTCACAACATCAGATATAATTACACTATAATAGCCAAACATTTACAGACACCCAACACCCATATGTGCTCTTTGAACATCCCATTCCAGATTCATTCCCCCTTTACTGTTATAATAAGCTCCAATGTTCTGTGAAGGCTTTCCACTAGATTTTGGAATGTGGCTGTGAAGAGTTGTGTTCATTCAGCTACAAGAGCCTTAGTGAGGTCAGGCATTGATGTTGGGTGAGGGGGTCTGGGGTGCAGTCAGCGTTCCAGTTCATACCAAAGGTCATCATGGGGTTCTTCCAATCCAATCGTGGCAAACCATGGAGCTCACTGTGTGCGCCGGGGAATTGTTACACTGGAACACGTTTGGGCCTCTTCGTTCCAGTGAAGGAAGTTGTAACGCTATGGCATACAAAAGACATTCTAGACAATTGTGTGCTTCCAACTTTGTGGCAGCGGTTTTCAGAAGGCCTACATATGGGTGTGATTGTCAGGTGTCCACAAACGTTTGGTCATGTAGTGTACAAATGTCATTGATGTCATTAGTAAATGAAAATATTGAATCATTGACAAATTACTGTGGTATAAGAGTAATAAAACACTTCAGACGTCAGTAACAGTCACTCTGCTTTGTGTCGGTTTACCCTGTTGCTGATTATTTTCCTATAACAGCGTGCTCCACGAGTGTTTTATTCCTTATATACTTTACTTTGGTTTAAGAATGATTTGGGGAAACTGCATATTTGACTACTTTATTGAATGTATTATAATATTTTTTGCATTAACAGTCATGATACTGGAGGTTAAAAATAGTAGTGTTTTTCTTGGGGAGGTTTTGAATCCTGTTTTGTTGTTGTTGTTGTTGTGTTGTTTTGTGCACTTTTTGCCTCAGATCTGGCAACCCTCATTATCCGCCCCACTCAGGCTTTCAGCTAACCAGCCAGCTCGACGCAACTTTTATCACAGCCGGTGTATTTATTTATTTATATTATTATTATTTTTATTCTGCCTTTATTTTAGTGTCGGGTTGGGACTCGTTGGGAATGGATAATATCGCGTGTTCTTTAGGTTTGTGGCAGTTTTGAGCGTTTTTGTTCTAGAAGACCTTAGCACAGGACGTCCTGGGAATCCCTCAGCGCCTCGCGCTTCATTCTCAGCCTGAGAAGAGAGTTAGCTTCGCTGCTAACGCCGTGCCTGCTTTCAACACTCCACTGAGGTGAGTTAGCTGCCTGGTTAACATTCATTTATTCAGAAAGATAACACTTTATAGCCTGGCACTGAGAAGAAAGTGGAGTGTAACCACGGATAATGTTGAAAACAACAACAACGCCGCCAGCCGTCATTGCTGTATTGTATTTTTATTTACTGAGTGAAAGCCTGTTATTTGGATAGAGGACTAGCTGCTTAGCAAGCATTCACTCGTTCAGATAATTACCAATGTGTGTCTGTGAGTTTGAAGACGGGATTTGTGCAGAGACGTGAAAACTGGACGCACTGGTGAATAAAAGGGGTTGGAAGAAGCAGGCGGTCAGTTACAGGGTCGCTGAGGACGTGTTTTCACCTGACCTCGAAAATCCACAGCGATATAAAACACTTCATCTTTCTGCTCTTCATCTTTCTGCTCTTCATCTTTCCTTTCTGTGATGACAGACGCGAGTTTCCATCTCACAAACATCCATTCATCCATACCGCATTGTGGCTTTTATTATAGTCATGACAAATGAAGTTAGACCCGAGTCGCTAAGTGATCCACTGATTGAAATGATGATGGAGATGATGATGATGATGATGATGATCATCATCTGCCTGAACTGACTTTAAAGTCCACATGAAATTAAAACCGACCTTCTGTGGCTTTTAGTGTGAACATCAGCCTAAAGTTCTTTAATAACTACATGTTCTCCAAAACACTGACAAACACATTTAGAAGATGTATGCATTCAAAATGTTCTCTCCCTTTCTCTCTCCTCTCTCTCTTCCTTTCTCTCTCCCTTTCTTTCTCTCTCTCTTTCTCTCTCTCTTCCTTTCTTTCTCCCACTCTCTTTCTCTCTCCCTCTCTCTCTCTCTTCCTTTCTCTCACTCTTTGTGTCTCTCTGTCTTTCTCTCTCTCTACTTTTCTCTCTTTCTCTTTCTCTCACTCTTTCTCGCTCTCTCTCTCTCTCTCCCCCCCTCTCTCTCGTTCTCTGAATGATTTGTTCATCTATTGGTCAGGAATAACGAGTTGTCTCAGAGACTGATACGCCCCCTAAACATTATGCAAATCACCTTGCCGAAGTTGGCGTTGTTGAGCGAGAGAAATCGTATTGGCAAGCACGGGTCGTGAAAGTGTCTTTGTCTGTTCGAACACGTGTGTTTTATATTCCGTTTTCTAACTGTTAGTTACTTAAGAACGAAATGACTTGAATTCGTTGACGTCATTGCTCAGGCTCGCGTCCGTGGTAAGCCACTTTTCCACCACAAGGTACGACTCGACTCGGCTCGCTTTATATTCTGAGTTTGCTTTTCCACTGCAGTTTAGTGCTGTCTCGACGCGGGCGCCATCTTCCACTCGCCTTCACGCAAGAATAATGTTGTATTATCGATGCTCTGTACTGATACATGGTCAGGCCGTATCCCAAATGCCTTTCCTGTTCACTGAACACGGACCCTATAAAGGATGTAAAATAACGGCGGTTTAGACCGATAATCAAAATCGATATGACTTCGGTTAGATTCAGCCATGACAGGAGCGATTTCGATAAACTCCTGTTTGGAAATCGGTAACAAGCGAGATGTAAAAATCTAAGATGGAAACTTTTGTTGTAATTTTATCTGTAACGAGATAAATGATGCATAATTTTCAATTAATAGAATATTTCCATACACAAAGTCTGTATTAAATGACAAGTTTATTCAGGCAGAATAAAGAACCACTCGTTAAGGAGAATTCTCTACTCCCTCAGGGTGTGGCTCACATTTAGTATCGGCTCGGCTCGCTCAGAACCTCGACCGAGGTGGCTCTAAAAAAAAGTACCAGGTACTATCCACAATGGAAAGCCCCCAAAAAGCGAGCAGAGTCGAGCCGTACCGTGCGGTGGGAAAGTGCCAGTCAAGTACGACTTAGCCCGGGATGTGAGGAAAGTTAAATGCTATTGGTTATTTAAAAAGGGGAAGGAGCTACTCAATTTGTCCCACCCTGATTTCCTGCTTCAGTGGAAATTATGTCAACACATCGAATAACGCTGCGTGTTTCAGGCCACTTCACGGGGACTTTAATGTCTCTGTAAAGCATCAGGGTTAAGTAGCGAAATACTTAATGATCCGGATTTGGAAATCCCAGGTTTTGCTATCCAGGATCAAGTAATCCATTGGATCGGATCTCCCTGATCCAGATACAAACCTTTCATGCTACTAGCTACGTAAAGAACAACAGGTTAGTGTTTTTCTTTGCAGAGACAGAAAACAGCACAATAAAACAACACAAACATCCCCTTTCTACAAACAAACAAATATACATTATTCGCAAATAGTGATGCACCAAAACTCAGCATTTTTGGTTTTTGGCTGAAAATATGAGCAGAAAATATATCCTGCCACGCCCCGCCCCTCAGAGCTCAGCGCTCAGATTTCACTCTCGATCTAGACGACGGTTATCATGGTGCTACCCAGCAAAGGGAAATCGTGTCATCAGTTTGGAAATACTTCAGAGTTTCTGATAAGGACATCAAATTTGCAATCTGCAGTGTTTGTTCAGCAGAAATTTCAAAAGGGGGTACGGTGCCGAAGCACTTCTCCATGACAGGTCTGATACACCACCTGAAAACACGACATCCAGTTCAATATGCAGAGTACAGCAAAACAACAACGCTTTAAAAAAAAAAAAAAGTTCCCCAACTAGCATACAAACATCATCGGTTGACAGTCTTTGAAAAAGCAAAGAAATTAGCAAATGATTGCAAATGGCATTACAGAGAAAACAGTGGAATTTATTGCTTTAGATGATCAGCCGTTCTCTGTTGGGGAGGACTTTGGATTTCGTAGGGTCATAGAACATATCGAGCCGCGTTACACACCGCCAAGCAGATGCTATTTTGCAGAAACCTGTCTACCCGAAATGTTGCAGACACGTTCGTGAGCTCAGGACTGCAGACATCCCAGCTCGAAGTTTTACCACAGATATTAGGAGCTCAGACATAAGTCCAACTAGCATGCTTAGCTTATCAGCGCAGTAGATAGATGCAGATTTTATTACATTCTGTAATAAAAATTCCTCCCTGAATTCACCCTTCTGCTGGGATCAGGATAATCCTGAGTTTTCTGGATCACGGGTCTCCCAATCCAGCTAAAAAGTTTTGAACAACACATCCTGAAGATTTGAAATGGATAAAAAGCAAGCTTGGATTACATGATCTAATGTGATTTCTGTTTTCTTTTCAACAACCCATTTTTCAAGATTAGATCCAATCTGATAGCTGAAATCCAATCAGGTTACTTTTGAACAACTGGGCCCTGGAGGTTACATGGTAGATTAGTGTGCTGTTCTGTCTTGTAACAGTGTGGGTTCAATATATTTTTTTTTTCACAGTAGTGGAAATCACAACCTGACTTTATAAAAGTTTGACTGATTATTTGACTAATCACTTGACTAATCACTTATCCACACCTCACACCACATTCCTCGCACCTCCGGGTTGTGGTTAGGCAGTTCAAATCCTGCTTCTGCCCTGTGTGCCTGCAGTTTGTATGTTCTCCCCGTGCTTCGAGGGTTTCCTCCGGGTACTCCGGTTTCCTCGCCCAGTCCAAAAACATGCTCTGTACACTGATTGGCATCTCTAAATTGTCCGTAGTGTGTGAATGTGTGTGTGATTGTGCCCTGTGATGGGGCCTTGTGACCGAGTTCTCTGGGATAGGCTCCAGGCTCCCCCATGACCCCGTGTAGGATAAGTGGTATGGAAAATGGAATCGATGAAAGGATAGATGGAAATCGATAGATGGACCCTAGTGTGTTTTTCAGTTGGAAGTTCAAGAGCAGTGGCAGCTTCTCCAGCTGGTGCAGAGCTGTTCAACAATTGTTAATCTTCACAAAGACCTCATTTACAAACTCCATACTTTTTAAATTCCATTAAGTGGCCATTTTTAAACCATGGCACGGTACGCTCACTGCCCCCTTAACTTCCGCAGAGTTATTATTTTACTTAGTGGTTGAAAATGAGAACTGAAGCAAGTACTAATATTGGTCTGTTGGGGCAGGAATCATGCTGCCCTATACTCAAGAATATTTGGATCTGCTTTGAGGCAGATAGGTTTCTGCTCGTAAACTTCATGCTCTGTATGCTTCTACCTCTAGTGCTGCCTTCTAATGTTTAAGAAGAGCTAGAGCTCATGATGAATATTAAACGGAAAGATCGCTGATGCAAGATAATCGTCTCACTAGTGTTTTGTATCGTGATATTTGAGCCGGTGAAGTTCTGAACAGATCGGAGTTGACATCATTGATACAGCGACTTGATTTTGAGTTCTTGAATTATTTTCCCTACAATAGAAAGGCTTAAGCGTGTTTATGCAGAGCACCTTAAGCCAAACAAATGTAAAAAGGCATTTAGAAGATGTATTGGATTGACTGTAAAAACAACGGTGAGAGTATTCTACGTGCTGAAAATAAATAAATAACAGGAGAGGTGACTTGATCTCAAACGGAAAGGAAAGCTGGCAACAGGAATGACCGGCCTATCAACAATCAGTGTTGGGACGAACATTAGTGTGATTGTTGAGGGGCAGATGCTCATCGCCAAGATAATCAAACAGCTGATTAGATATTTCTCTGTACCATTACCTTGGGACGGTAGTTACAACCATCAACTCAGATAAGCAAGTTGCAAGCCATTGATAAGGTAAAAGAATAAATGAAGTATAAACTTTTTTGTTCAGGAGTAATTCTTGTGGATGTTAACGATAGCTGTAGCAGATAGAGGAAAGATATAACTAATGCAGCCTGCTGAACTAAAGAAACGGCTAACATAGCTACGTTACATAAAGATACCTCGACCGAACTATCATCAGTATCCAATAGTATAAATAGTATCTAGTCTTTTTCTGATGAAAACCGCAGTTGAGAGCATCCCAAAATTCAATTAAATTTTATTTGTATAGGGCTTTTTACAACGGTCATTGTCTCAAACCAGCTTTACAGAAATATATAAACACCGGATACAGATTTTAAGTGTGTGGATTTATTCCTATTGAGCAAGCCGGTGGCGAGGAAAAACTCCCTAAGATGATATGAGGAAGAAACCTTGAGAGGAACCAGACTCAGAAGGGAACCCATCCTCATCTGGGTAACAACGGATAGTGTAAAAGTAAAAGAAAGTTCATTATGGTTTTATATGAAGTCTGTTTGTTGAACTAGTCCACTGTTCAAAGGAGACCCGAGTGCAAAACTGCATGTGGTACTTGCAGTCCCAGGGCCATAGTAGCCAAGTAGGGCCAAGAAGCCCGGGGCGTATTTGAAAACACGGTCTACTCCATAGGATTATTATGTAAAACAGGTGCTTAAAAAAATCACTTCACATTTCCTTCGAATGATTTCAAACCACCACAACTTCCGGGAACCCAGAGAGCACCTAAGCCGTCGGAAGACCTAGCGAAAACCCTGGATTAAATATAGGATATTTCAGGACATTCACTAAGAGAACATTGAGTCTGTATTTTTCCTATACATGATCATTTAAAAAAAAATAAATAAAAAAAACAGCGTTGGCAGATATGCAGCAAATGAGACATCCTACTTTGTCATTTCTTATAAGCCTATTTAGTTTTAGAAGACTGAAACTTGTATATCGAGTTGCGTCCCGTGTGTTAAAGCAAGGTGCAGCTCTGCACTGCAGCCCCGAGGCAAACCTGGCATGATTAGATTTTGTCAGAGCACAGCTTTCAGCTTCTGCTTTGCTTCAGCCGGTTCCTGTATATCGCCTAATCACTCATGCATATGGTTACAGCACAGTTTTGTTCAATAGGAAAGATGAGGCTTAATTAGTAAAACAGAATGTCAGCAATTAATTGAGTACCCTGAATTTTGGAAAATGCGGTCGCACCGGTGAAAATGCATCAGGAAACTGTTTTATACAAAGAGCTACGCAGTTAGCCTCTGGTGAAATAAATACGTGTATGAACAAGAGTCAACTATCAGTCTCTCCAGGTTAATGCAATTACAGAAATGACTGGAAAATCAAGGAGATGCAGAGGAGCTCGTCATTTTTCATAATTACCGCAGATTTTTCCGTAGATTTGGGCCAAGACACGTCATGTGACGTCATCAGCCAAAGCCCTGTTCTATTCGCATGCGTCGAACATGAGGGCAGCTAAAACATCTCCTTTACCAACAAACATCACTGTGAAAGACCGTGCAAAACAAATCACAAAAAAGCACAAGTAACACATTTTGGGGGGGGGAAAACATTCTGGCCGTAACAGTCACAAAACAAAAACAACCCTCCACGAAATCCTGTACAGAGTGTACTATTGACTGAATGATGCTGAAGATGATTCATTTAAGCGGAGGTGTTACAAGTGAAAACCTGTATAAGAATCACACAGAAGTGCTGAATCCTGAGAGGTGTTCCATGAAACCCCATTAGGGATTTTTATTTATTCTTTTTTTTTTTCCACTTTTGAACGTTCAAAATGTAATATTTTGGAAATTCATTTTAGAAATGTATTAATTCTACATATCTCTAATGATTTATATTACAGTTTATATTAGTTTAGCTCGGTTAAATTCATTAAAGTTGTATGTCCTTGTACAAAATAGTGATCTGATACTGCGAGGTCGAGCTATGAATAATACAAAGCCCTGAAGTGGCTCGTATAAAACTCGTGTAGTAAAAGCTCGTCAGGGCGATCGCTCATGCGCTGCTTATGCTCTCCATCGCTTTTAACCTTTACGCCATTGTATAAGAAGGTGCAGTTCCAGCTGAACAGCCGTTTCTGAAATGAGCTCCTGTTGCACTTGTGATGCAGGAGAGCTGCCCGAGATGAGTGAAGGTAGTATCGGGAATCGCAGATAGATGGAGGGGCTATCAAACTGCAGTTTACATTTAATTTATGAGCTTTAGTTACTAATAATAATAACTCTGTAGGTTTATTTACACTCCAGCATTCCTGACTTTGTTAATAAGTAAGCTATGGTCATCTTGTAATCATCTTCATTGTTTGTTTGTTTTGTGTAATGAAGTTACAGGTACACGACACATGTTGGGTATGTCAGCAGTACCCTGTACACACATGCCAGTTGGAGCCGACACTCCTCCAAAGCTACGAGCGATGCTGTCGGTAGCCAGCGGTAGTTAGGGTGTGGTGTATTTCACATGATCTCACAGGCCTGGATGGTTTAGTTTTATATGAATTGCAGTTTTGGGTTGTTTCTTTATCTGGAGGTGCTTGTGATCTTTGTGTATGTATGCTCACGGGTTTATTGTGTTTCAGCACGCTTTTCTCCACCACACACACGTTGAGCTTCATGAAAGACTGAGAAGGCGAAATGTTGCCATGGTGGCGACTTTAACGCGACCCTCAAATCATTTTCAATAATTAGCTTCTAATCTAATAATTAGATTTAACCACTGACTACAAAAGAAACAACATTGTGTGTTTTTGTTTTTTTTCAGTTATGAGATTTCTGAATTTCTTTTTTTTTTTTTTCTTGCTGATTCAAGTTCTTGGTTGTAGGGTTGTACGGTCTACCGGTACTACCGTAGTATCATGATTATAAAGCATCAATTATGTAAGTAATGTTGTATGTTAACAACACACAAAGATTTCAGACACTTCATTTAACCTAAACTCTTTACTTTAATCTTTAAAGATTTCTTTCTTAGTACTCTGAGGACAGTTTCCATTTGCATGATTTCATCGCTCTAGAGAACAATAGATGAAATATGTAGCACATTGAATTAGTTGCTTGTTAGTTGTGGGATTGTTCTTGAGTTTTTCCAAAAGCCAGTTATTCATTCTCATTAGTGTGTGTGTGTATGTATATATATATATATATATATATATATATATATATATCCATCCATTCATTTTCTTTACCGCTTATCCTACAGGGTCGTGGGGAACCTGGAGCCTATCCCAGGGAGCATCTTTGTATTTCTGTAAATTATTTCATTTAGTAGATTTGAAGTATGAATTAACACAATTTTGTGTGTAATGCGTTACAAAGTAATGCGCTACTGTAATCTAATGACTTTTTATGATGACACAGTAATGTGACGCATTACATTTTAAATGTATGTAATTTGATTAGTTACTGATGTCAATAAAATGTTACTTGCATTACAAATTTATTGTTAAGAAAACAATATTAAGTGAAATGTATTTTTAAAATAAATCACTTTTAGCCCTGAATAATTCTCCACTTGGAGCGGTTTGTCGCTACGTAACTGAGCATCAGTAAAAGAAGATGGCGGTGTTGTAATATTATATCTTCAGTGAATGGAGGCGAGACCAATCAGACAGGGTTTACAGGAAAATATGTGGAAATACTTGTGTCTTATTGGCTGACAGCTCTCAATTCTGCCAAACACAAGCTCACAGTGAGTGTGGTCAGTGAAAAATCGATATACGCAAATTTTTTTAAACTAGTAAAGGGGTTGAAACTGAAACAGTAACATCCTCTGATGCTGAGCATGAAAACAAGGTGTGTAAATGTCTACATGAGTTCCAGTTTACGTGAACACGATATGGAAAGATAATATACTTTGCATGGCACTGTAGCAGCTAAACCCAGACAATGATAGCTTAGCTGTGCCTCCCCTTGGCTAGTGACACCAAACCAGTCTAGTTAGAAAAGTTTTATATTTTATCAGTCTGGTAGTCCTACAAACAGTGACAACACCCGAGACAAGTCTTATGATCAATCCAACTTTTTCTGTTCATGTGCATTAAAATTACTGAAAGAACGATGAGTTTCACCTTGTAGTGTATTTTTGTAAGTTTTTGGTTTTGGTTTTTGGTGATACTTCAGCTGGTATAGTATCGTAAGATATGTTTATGGTATCGTGACAACCCTACTTGGTAGAGGAAATGGCAGTGTTACCAAAGTTTTCATAAAAATGATTAATCTGTTTACGTCTGATTAGGGCTGGGCAATATGGACCAAAAATCATATCTTGGTATTTTTAGGCTGAATGGCGATAAGCGATATATATCTCGGTATTTTCTACAAGCTGGGCGAAATGTTCAGTTGTAGGTTAAAGTCGCATGTGAGATGTCACGAGCGCTTTTATTAAAACAGACTGGGATCAAAGTAAAATGCAGGGTTTCCTTCCTTGTTTGAAAATATACAGCTGCACAATATATCTGTATATATGTAAATGCAAAAATTCTACAAAATAAATAGCCTATATTAAATAGAAATAGGCCTATCTCTCTGTCTGAGAATGCTCCTTCAGTTGTTTACAACAATAAGTCCAGACTGATTAAAATAGACTATAATTTCAGATTTTCCTATACTGCAACAGGGAGCATATCTTTAGCGATGTGGGAGGCCACCGTCTTAGTTATACCATGCCACTTGTCTCGTTTCTATTCATAACGCACAGCACAGGTAAATGAAGATTGCAACGTGGTTTGTTTGAGGGCAGAAGACTTCTCGGGCTGTGAAGGCTTTGCGTCTGGGTTTACAGCAGCAGCAGTAGCAGCACGGAGTTTAACACCCTGTTCGTACTGGAGTTTAAGCCCTAAATGCTTTAATAAGCTTCCCAGTGACGCGTGTTAGTAGGAAGTTAATGTACTTCAGTAAACCAGGCGTGATGTGAACGCTGCTCCTGCACGTTGCAGCGCTATGCTCCGCTTATCTGTGGAGGTTTTTAAACTAGCTGGATGAGGGAAGTTCTAGCGGCAGAGCTGTGGTGAGGTTTTTATGTTGTTATGTTGTGGTGAGGTTTTTGTGTTTCTGATCAGGCTGAAACTAGGACTTTTTGTAGCTTTTACTTATCATTAAATTGTGGTTAATCATGTATGCTGTATATTTCTTATTTGTTGTAAAATGCTTATTTAATAACAGATTCTTAGTATTATTATTATTATTATTATTTAAAAAAAAAAAACATTTTATATTGTATTACCAGGAAGCTTTAAAGCTTCATCTTAGATTTAGGACTTTTTATAGGTGATTGAACAGGCGCACGGTGGCTTAGTGGTTAGCATCTGGTTAGACAGTGATGCATGAGCACAAACTTCTGTTTATATCCAAAATGCTCCACTGTGTGCAAGGGGTTGAGGAGTTGCTTAAAAGCTACCGTAAGTTATATAATTTATTATAACATGAGTGAGATATTATTAACGAGGCCGTGTTGCTCCTCACTGACAGTATAGACGCGGTGATAAACAGTGGGAGCGCAAGTAAAATCTGTAATGTCTAATAAAACCGCTACGCTCAAAGTAAATATAAGTAAAACAATAGGTGAGTAACAGAAACCATACGGTACAGTGAAAGACCTGTAGTTTAGGACTGTAGTTTAATCAGTGCTTTTTTTTTATGCATCCACAAAAAATAATGTATAAATACCTCATTTTCTATCTGATTATTCAAAAAATAATAATCGGCATAATCAATTAAACGATTATGAAAGTAATCGTTAGTTGAAGCCCTAATTATTATCATTATTATTGTTATGACTATTATTATATCAAATGTATAAATTATGCAATTTATTAATATACTATATGATAAATAGTATAGTTTTATAGTTGAAACTAACCAAAGAAACTCCCAGACAAAAGCTAAATGAAACAGTTTACTATGAAGGTGTTATGTGTATAAAGGTTTTTACTACGGCTGGTTCCTTATACCAGAGATAACATTAGTTTTTTATGATCTAGGAACAAATCTAAAAGTCATTCTGTTTGAGAGAGACAAGACTGATAAAAAGTAAAATATTTAAGGTCATTAACTCCACTCTATAAGATACAGGAGACTTATCAAGTGGTGTAAGATTCAGTGTAACGTGATCACTCATTCTTGCAGCAGGCAGATTACTGAAGAGAACAAACTTCTTTAATTCCACGGTTTTCTTCCTTCTTTTTTTAAGGAACCATAACAGATTTGAATCCGGAAGCAGCCGTCGACTTCATAAAGTTAACGTTATGTAATAACAAAACAAATTTTATATAGAAGGTAACCGGACCATGTTTGCACACTTTGTTCCAGATGATTCCTCCGTTTGGGAAGCAGAATACTTTTGCTTTTTATTTGTCTCAATGTTCAGATAAGAAGCAGACAAACTGCGAGCAATGTAATCAATATGAAAAGTAAAGTCCACATAACAGGGATCAAAGAGCAAGCCAGTTAACCAAATAAACCCCCCCCCCCC
>JANDJT010000169.1:28485227-28503327 GCA_024331685.1 Stegophilus panzeri | reverse complement strand
TCTTTTGCTCTCTTCTTTTCTATGGTGGTCTGGCTTTATAATATGTAATATGTATGTTCTATGTCTGGCACTGGGTGGGGTGGTGGGGGGTTTGTTCTATTTGTTTGCTTGGTGTTGTATGTTTAATTTGAAAAATGCTAATAAAGAAACCTTGATCAAATTATGAAGCCACTGTAAACTACATATTATATCATAATTGTACAATGCTATCATATTTTGTGCAGGCAATTAGCTTAATAATAATATTAAACATGATTAACTGAAATCAGCTTCTGAGACGATTAAACATTCGATTTCAGCAAGTTTATCGTCAACTATAGACGTCGTATCCATCGATTCCACCATGTGTTCTTACTGTCACACCCCCAACTCGGAATCTCTGAGCTCAAAGGAAATCCAGAGTTTCCCACTCACCGACTTTGTGGTGCTGTTCATGTACGTTCAACTCGTAAATGCGATCTTATCCGACATGACTCGAACGCACCAATAATACTGGAGAGTTCAAACCACATGTGCAGCCGTTAGTCCAGATTGATATGCTGCTTAGCTTGTCGTATTTTATTGAGGAGGTGAAGAATGTGCTCTTGCCGTTTGATTCGTCAGCTGACTGGACTTCCCTAACGGTCATGTTGAAATGTCTGTTACTGACTCCTATTTATTTTACGTTTAGGATACGTCAGTTTTTAGGATTTTCTGCTGGAAGTCCCTTTTCAGATCATACAACAGCACTTCAATATGAATGAGGTCATGTGTGTTTCCTGAACGGTCTCATTTTAGTTCAGATGGAGAGGAGACACCTGACATGCTGCTGTAAGAACTGCGATTCATTGTTCTCTCAGTGTTTTAAAGTGTCCAAGGCCCTGAGGAAGCAAAGCAAGCTCATACAACTATATTCTCGCTATAGTCTTCAGAGTAGGACAGGGTGTGGGTGGGTGTTAGCCTGGCCTTTTTTTTTTTTAACCATAAACAGCATGTGCCGATACATTTAACTTTTTCTTTTCAATTCACAAAGGTTGTGTAACATTGGTGCATCTGTTTGATTCAACCTTAGCAAACTTGTGACAGCAGGCAGTGTCTGTGTTGTTGTTTTTGTGCTTTCTTTTCTTTTTCTTTTTTGAAAGAAGTGATTGTCTCACTGTCAATATAAGCGGGATAATCCACGGTCAAGTGTGCGTTACATGATTTTAATGCATGGCGAGGAGGCAAAGAACCACCCAACGTGAAGTCACGTAAAATCGTCTAATGCGTAAAATCGTCTAACGCGCACCTAGCCGTGGATTATCCCGCTTTTTCCATGGTCACTTGCCAGCATTGATGAGTTAAAGCTGTCGTTTATGTTTGCAATGTAAAATTTGACTGGAAGGATCAAAATAACAGTTAATTTTCATTACTTATTTTATATTCAGGTCATTAGATCTAGGATTCTGCCGCTCTAAATCATACACCGAGATAAAGTAGTGTGATTTATTTGAATAAATTATAATAAATAGTTATTAGAGAGCGCGAGAGAGAGAGAGAGATTGTGCATGTGTGAATTACCTGTGTCTGTGCCGCGTCTCTACTAATAATGAAGCTGTGAGTTTAACTACAGTATGCAGCTGTAACTGTATGTTACTATGGTTACAGTTGTTTATAGGTAGCGCATATTTAGAACGGTGATTAAACTGACTGGAACGGCCTGTGCATTGAACGGTTTGAACACACACTTTCCAGCCAATCAGAATTCGAGTATTCAGACAGACCATGGTTTAAATATTAATAAAGCCTGCAGATCCATTCGTCTGTTTCAGCAGCTGATCGTCGTGTATGCCGTAGAGTCCCAGATAGATACGGCGCTCTGTGTTCGAGACGAGCAACATCACGATCACGTATTAGACTTTTCGCAGAGTAACGTTTGGTTATTTTCGTGAGGGGTGCCAGTAATTGTGGAGGACACTGGAACAGAGTGAATACTGAAACCTATACACAAATGTTTCGTTTTCCTTGTTAAATACGTTAGATACTTCATGATATGTTGGAAAATCTGACCTTTACGCAACCTGAAACCTTATACACAACCTTTATACTGAAACTGTTCGGATACTGCCGTTTATTTACGCCATATCAGCCACACGTGCCACTGAACCATTCACACTGAAGGAGTTTGAAGTAAAGACGTGTCAAAGCCTAGTTAAAGATAAACCAATGAATTCAACCAACAACTCGTAATCTTATCATCGAGAATAGATGATCACGTTATAGTCCTATCAGAAATGTTCGTTTTCTTTTAGGCAGTTGAAGTTGTGTTGCCCTGCGTTCCTTCTGTATGAGATTATTGTATGAGTTTGAGATCAACAAGTTGATATTTGAGATGTTTACCTGCTTCAAAGCAATATATGTGTTTTGGTATTCTGTCTAGAATAAGTATAACTAAAACATAACGAAAATCTTTACCAGAATACAAAGATGTACTGCTCATGTCAGTCAAACTGCTATTATTATGCATGTGTTATTTCACACTCGATTATATTGTGCTAGAGTGAAGCCTGGTTCACGCTGTACGATTTTGGCCATGATTTGGTCGTCTGAGACAAATTTTGAGAATCCTAAAAGATTCCTATAATCCTAAGCCAAAATCTGTAGTCTTTGATCGCTAGTTTGACATGTTCCCCGACAGACGATTAATGGCCGTTGCGATCAAATTTTTCCTCCGATTAAAGTCTGGCAGTGTCAGAAGATTTGAGGCACAGTCCTGTAGTGTGGCTTGTCTTACGCTGTACAAGTCTTCTTGCGTTTATCCATTTTTTTGCGTCTTGACTGTCGTACAGTCTGACATTAATGACATCTGAGATCCTACAGTGTGACATTAATGACATCTGAGATCCTACAGTGTGACATGTCTTACAGCGGGGATCGTTTTCGTACAGTCCAACAACAACAGTTGCAAAGGACTATTAAAAATCGCACAGTGTGCACCAGGTTTAAGTTAGTAAACTAACATGTTTGCCAGGCTGAACAAAATACACAGTTTAGACAATAAACATAGATCACGTAATAAAATACAAACACCCCACGCGAACAGATGCGATCGTTTTGTTCTTTACATTATCAAATGTTCTTCCACTAGCTTCCTTGGACAGAGATGGCAAAATCTCTCAAATTGTTACATGCAGTAGTAGCTTTAAGTCTTTGGTTAACTTGAGGTTTAAAGCTGTATTTGGACTGGATTAGCTTTACACAAGGAGGTGGGGTAATACAGTTATCACTGGAGTAATTCTGGGATTTTAGTCACCTCCGAATCCGTCTCCTACTTATAGGATAGGTCATGTCTGTATAAACTAGGTTAAATAAATAATCTGAGGATTTGTCTGGGATAGATGTATGGATCTCGTTACATAAAAAGGTAAGCTTGGCAACTAGATAGAAAGCTAGCTAAAAATGTATTCGTTTGTTAATGTGATGATATTTAATAATATAAAGCTGTGTACAACACCTGTCGGGACAAATGATTTAATTCGCGCATCAACCCGCCGGTCGATCTAGTTACGGTAACATTAACATTATCCTGGCAGATACACTAGGCTAGCTACACGTCACTGGCTAGATTTAGCTCACAAGTAACTCCATTATAAACTTTTGTTTATGTTTATAAAGCTTGATAAAGTGATTCTGCTGTTGAATTATCTGACTGTACATGACCTAATGTTTTTTATCCTTTAATTGCCACTGCTTTGTTTTGCCGTACTCTCTGATGTAAATATCTGCGAATGTGAGATTCGGCAATGTCTGTGCTGAATTAAGATCTACAGGGCTGTGGGGGGGGAGTATTTGCCCCCATTCTGATTTCTTCTGTTTTTGTGTACATCTCGGACTAAATAGTTTCAGAAATTAAAATGAAGATAAAACAAGTATTAAAACCTGGGTAAACACAAAGTACAATTTTTAAAGGATAATGCTATTTATTGAAGCAAAAAAGTCATCCAATACCAACTGAGCCTGTGTGAAGATGTATTTGCCCCCATAGTTACTAATTCCCCAAGTCTTTGAACCTGCATTCATAATGGGGTTCAGCTGGACTAGACGTAACCAGGCCTGATTTGAGGAACAATTTTGTTATTTAATATGCTGCTGTTGCTTATGTATATCCACTTCAAATTTACACACATAATGTTTTCCACTTTGTGCTTATAGATATGAACAAAAATGCTTGCTTTTAGCTTTTGGTTATAAGTTATGGTCATAAATATTGTGGCTTGGCTGAAAAGATCACGTGACTGAAACAGGTCAATAAAATGTCCCGTAGAGAGAACTCCAGGGAATGTATATCCTGTCCAGATTGACATGCTTGTAAAGAGTCTATCGTGTTATGTGGGCAAAGAGGATTCGCTCTTTTCTGTTGTCTCCTGGGAAACCAAACCGAAACCCATATCTGTTGTTTATAAAACAGAGAACAATAACATGTAGACCACATTTCGGAAGATATTTTAGAGAAGTAATGCTTCCAGGGTTTTGTTTTTTGTTATTGAGTTGCTAGTACAGGTATAACCTGCATTCATATTATGGTCATGTGACCTGCTAATGATCCAGCCCGACCTGTGCAGCCGTAAACCCTCCTGCAACAAGCGGTAATAATAAAGGTCAAAACATTCAGATATGAGAAGTGTGATTTATTCAGAGATCATTTATCCTCTGAACAGAATTACTACAGACATCCTCCAGCAACATCACTTAACTCGCACATGTCCGGAAAACTTATCCCGTCTTAATGGTACCTCAGAGCTACTTGCAAATTCTCCAAAAGCATACTTGTGGGGGGGGTTTCTCCTTCTAAGCATTTTTAGGCCCATGTTCGTCTACTCTCAAGGTTGCTTGCAGTGAGCAGGCTTTATTGATCTGTTAATCAGAACTGGAGCAGAAGGTGGACAGCAGGTCATCAGTGGCACACTGCTGCTCTTGAAATGTCTATCCACTTCAAATTTACACACATAATGTCATTTTTCTTTGTATGTATAAATATGAACAGAAAAGTATGTATTTACAAGAAATGTTACAAACTCATTAGGGAAAAATGTATGCAGCCACCACAAATGATCAACTTTAGTACTTAGCTGTTTCGAGTCCATACAGGATTTCACTGAGGTGTTTTTTTTTTTTTTTTGGTTTTTTTTTTTTTTTTTTATTTAAAAATTTCTGATTCAACTTGCCGAAGTGGGGTGGGGGGAGGGGAAAGTACTTGAATTTGGTAAAGTTTCAACTGCACGAAATTGTTTTGCAGGGTCTTTCTCAGCGATATTTGTTGGTAAATGAGACCTTTTAGCTGTATTCGTGTTCGAAGCATACGAAATTTTTGCAAAAATTGCAAGCTTCTGCGAAAATCGCAGCGTTTCTTTGATTTAGTGTTCATTTCTGTGATCGCAAAATCACTAAATACTGTAGCGACTGTGTATGCAGTAAGGAGTAATTAGTTTCTGCAGTGTTGTAGTTCAGTTTAGGCCCGTTCCTCTTGCAGTTCATCTTCATTGTCCCGAGGTTGTGAGGATCCCTCTGATAGACTCAAATTCAAAACCATCCATAGTATTTAAATGGAATACAATAAACAATAAAGACAATTTCTCACAGCCTTCTTTGCTCATATTTACCAAGGATGCCAATATTAGTGGAGGGCACTGTATTATCAAATTTATAAGGGTGACACACTCGTGTGTTTTGGGTGGATGCCAGACAGTAGTACTGTAGGAGTAGTGAAGACATGAGTTCATTTAATCTTTTAAGGCAGGATCTACCATCAACCAATCTCACTATATTAATAACGTGACCATAGAACACCATTATGACAATTCCACTGAAAATTATTAAAATAAAATGCTAATAATTCAGGGGTTGGGGGTGTCTAGATTTTTATTTTTAAATGCTTGATTCTGATTGTTAATCCCAGCAGCTAGTTGCCTATAAAACATTTAACAAGCTAACATTTGACCTTCAGGGTGGTTAAATATGGAATCATACTGATGACTCTGTTTATTGTTTATTGTTATCATTACAGTGTAATTACTGTGCAGAACTTTTATTTTCCTTTATACCACCACCTGGTTAAGTGCTCAAATCTGATTGGTTGGAAGATGTGCAGCTCAGACAGTAGTTCTGGCTGTAACGTGAGCAATAGATTAATATTAATGCACTCGTTCTAGTACGTTATTGTTTCTATAGTAACAGCTCATACACAGGGACTTGTACAGCGAACACTCCACATAATCTGAATCATAATCACATAAGATGAATAATAAACAGATTTTTTTTAACAAAGTAAAAGCAATAATCGTTGATATGGGCATGTTTTTAGGTGATATTTATTTAACATTTATGGGAGGAGTCTCAGTTGTATGAGCTTTATAACAATCAAGGTTTCCCAGCACAGGAAATTCCTCAGGACAGAGGAGATTACGCTTTCTGGTTCATCTGTAAAATGATGGGATGTGTTTTGTGTTGGGTTTTTTTTTTTTTTTTTTTACAGAGCGAGAGAGAGAGAGAAAGAGCGAGATCTGTCATGTGTTATTCCTTACCTAAAGTTTTTGTGCTGTATCTATGCTATAATTATGTTCATAATGGGTATAAACATAAACAGGATAATAAGGCCCCCACCCCCCCCTGCTCCCTCCTGTCCAGTTTCCACTTTATGGAAATTGTTGGCTTTTTTGACATATCTGGACAAGCAAACATTTAATCATCTTTGGAAAAAGTGCCTATTCATGAAGAGCTGAGCTTTTACTCATAAATGTCTAATTATACATCCCAACATTTTGTTTCTCTATATTTTAATTTTATGTATTTTTTCTTCATGAAATGGGTCTCCATGACTGAGCAGCTGTACACAAGCTGTACCTAAGGTCACTATGCACAGTGCCAAGCATCGGCTGGAGTGGAGTAAAGTACGTCGACTCTGGACTCTGGCGCAGTGGAAACATGTTCTCTATCTCAGTCTGATGAATGAATCTGGGTTTGGCAGGTGCCAGGAGAACGCTACCTACTGGAATGTATGGTGCTAACATTAAAATTGTTGGAGGAGGTATAACAGTCTGGGGCTGTTTTTTCTGGTTTTGGGCCCCTTAGTTCCAGTAAAGTGTAATGCTAATGTTACAGCATACAAACACATTTTACTCAACTTTGTTTCAACAGTTTGTGTTCCTGTTCCAGTATGATTGTGCCCCTGTGCACAAAGTGAAGTCCATGAAGAAATGGTTTGATGAGTTTGGTGTGAATGAACTCGAGTGGCCTGCAAAGAGCCCTCACTTCAACCCCTCTGAACATCTTTGGGATGAATTGGAATATGGATTGCGAGCCAGGCCTTCTTGTCCAACATTACTGGACTTGAAGAATGATCTTTTGACAAAATTTGTGCAATAGACTCTCCAAAAAGCTCAGTTGAGGCTGTTATAGCTACAAAGGATGTGTAACTCCATATTAATCTGTTTGGTTTTTGAGTTGGATCTTCAACAATCTCATATACGTGTGATGGTCAGGTGTCCACATACTAACAGCATGTTTTTCAGAGGTGGGAGGAAAACTGAGAACTCGGAGGAAACCCACATAGACACAAGGAGAACATGCATTTATTATTATTTAATGTACTTGATGTAATGTTAGAGTTTCTGCAAGATAGTGCTTATTAGTTCAATTATTGTTTGGATGTCTATTTTATTTATTTATTTAATTTTAACATCACACTTTACACTCACCGTCCATGTACATCTGGATAACTTATGTAGTTATCCAATCAGCCAATCATGTGGCAGCATTGCAGTGCATAATATAATGCAGACACAGGTCAAGAGCTTAGATGGAACACCTTGTTGATGAGCGAGATCAGAGGAGAATGACCAGACTGGTCTCAGCTGACTGGAAGGCTATAGTAACTCAAATAACCACTCTTTACAAATGTGGTGAGCTGAAAAGCATCTCAGAACACACAACACATCAAACCTTGAGGTGGATGAGCTACAACAGCAGAAGACCACATCAGGTTCCTCTCCTGTCAGCTAAGAACAAGAATCAGAGGATATCATGGGAACTTTTTCTTTTTCATAATCTTCAACTGTCCATTTTTAATGAGACTGTGATCATGAAATCCCCAGGAGATTTCTGAAATACTCAAACCAGGCCTTCCGGTACTGACTTCCATGTCATGGTTAAAGTAACTGAGATCACATTTCTTCTTCATTCTGATGTTTGATGTGAACATTAACTGAAGCTCTTGACCTGTATCTGAATAGTTTTTTATTTGTTTATTTATTTATTTGCAATGCAATAGTTCATTACACTGAAAGTATTACCACACTTACTACAGGCTGTCAGTCTGCATGTCATGGCAGCGTGCAACTCTCTATTCACCTGTGACTTCTTTGGGAACTATTTTCGTTGTCGGAGCTCTATATTAATTTCTTGTTTGTAGAACTGGTGTATAAAAGCAATATTACTCATGCAAACATGATGTGCTAAATATACCCATTCAGTACAACTGTGTGTGTGTTATTCGTAATGCACACCCTTCAAATGTTTATCAAAATTAATGTCTTGTAATGGTATGTTCTCTGTCACAACCAAACCAAAATACATGTTCGTGGGCCACTACCAAGAGCAGCACGAATGTGGGCGCAGTTGCTGCTACACAAAACATCATTTAAAAAAAAAAAAAAAAAAAAAAAAAGTATGTGCTTAAAGACATTCTTGGAGTGCACGAAGACTGATGATTCATACTGAGTGATGAACTCTTACCTACATTAGCACGAGGTACATACTGTAGGAGTCTGCTGCTCACAGAATGACAACAGCTTTATTTTTCCTGTCACTGAATCGTAGTGTGACTGAGTGTTTACTCTTTAGATTATTCATACAGCTGCCCAAATTCCTGTTCTTAGGATTATCAGTGATGAGATCTGACTTATTAATTTATAAATGCGAATCCAGATGTATCAAACCCCTATTTGGACAAATGTGCAGGATTTAAAGTTTGTTGTTTCATGCATATACTGGTGGTGAGGGAAAGACGAACTGAACTGACTGACCTCCATTTGTCTATTGTTGAGCCTCCTTCTTGGCTGATGTCACACAGAGTGTTCAGTGTGAGTGTGTGTGTGTGTGTGTGTGTGTGAGTGAGAGAGAATAGTCTGAGCCTGTGAGGCTGTTCTTTACAGATCATACACGTCTCCACATCTAAGAGAGAACAGTTCTCAGTTGCCAACTGCAGCCTTTGTTTTGTTTTTGTTGCCATTACGTAATCTCTGAGTCACACCTGAGACTCGCAGTGTCCCGACTCTGTGAAGGATGTTTGTTGGAATCTGTGAGTGTGAGGGAGTGCTCCAGCAAGTGGCTGAGTGACTGAGACATGCACGGAGAAATACTCATCCTCCCATGGTGACTAGTAAACTGTATTGAGCGGGTAGTCTGGGTAGGTTTTCTCTCATAACCACCACATACACCCCCCCCCCCCCCCCCCCCCCCCCCCCCCCCACACACATACTAATGTGGTGCTGTTTTTTTTCTGCTCTATTTATTTTGCCAATAGAGCTGTTTTTGTTGTGTGTGTGTGTGTGTGAAATGTGAAAAAATAAGTACACCCCATGGAAATTGTTGGCTTTTTGACATATTTGGACAAGCACACATTTGATCATCTTTAAAAACATGCCTGTTAATTAAGGAAAAATAGCTTATCCAATTATTTATTCAACAGAAATATCAATAGAGGTGATATTCTTCTGTGAAAAATGTAAGTACACCCTTGGCCTCAGAAGCTAGTATTGTCCCCTTTAGCAGGAATAACGTCTTGTAGGTGTTTTGTATAATTGTCCACCAGGCTTGCTGGATATTCTGACCACTCTTCCATGCAATATTCTTTCAGCTGCACGGTGTTTGAGGGTTTTATTGCATGTAGTTCCTGTTTCAAATCAAATGTTTGCTTGTCCAAATAAGTTTTTAAAAAAATAATAATAATAAATAAAAAGCCAACGATTTCCATGGGGTGTACTTATTTCTTCACATGACTCTCTCTCTCTCTCTCTCTCTCTCTCTCTTTATATATGTATGTATGTATATGTAACTTTCTCTGTATATGTTATATACAGTTTATATTTTTTTCTTTCTCTGTCTCTCTGCAGGTGGTGTGTGTCCAGATCCAGAATGCAGCTGTGGTGAAGGTTCTACTTCTGCATGATGCTGGGGTTGTTTGTACTGATGATGGCTGTGTTGGGGGAGAGTCTGGCCTGCTCAGGCTCGGGAAACTGCACACAGGCCAACAATACCTCCAAGGAGTGGTGCTATAAGGCAAGGATCCGCAGCACCGTGCTGCAGGGACTTCCGTTCGGAGGAGTGCCCACTGTCCTCGCCCTCGACTTCATGTTCTTCCTGGTATGTCACGGCTTTGACTTTTCAGTTGGTTAGAATGTCTGAAAACACCTAGTATACCTACAGCTGAGGTTTACTTGTACTTTGCGGAAGTCTTAAAAATAAATAATTAAATAAGCGGGATTATAAAAATGGCATATCTGACCCCTTTCCAACAGTGGCTATATCATGCCACTGATCCATCTTTTCACCCTAAGGTCTACTTAACTTCAACTTAAATTCAAGAGCGAAAAGAGGGGCAGCTGAGGGAACAGGTGTTTATAACTGTAAACCAAAACTACAGTTAACAAAGAGACAATCATATTACAGATTAAAAACTTATAGATATTAAATTATAGTCGTAACTCTAGACATACTGTCAACTTTCAGTAGAAACAGGCCACAATTCCTAGCCCCACAAACGATTAAAAAAACACTCTGATACGCTACATCCATTTACACACCTAGATCCTGATTGAATCGAAAAGGAAAACAGTTAAAGCAAATGAAATTGCAGTTGAAAATTGATGCACAAGACAAATGTACACTCCCCAGTGTGTGTGTGTGTGTGTGTGTGTGTGTGTGTGTGTGTGTGTGTGTGTGTGTAAGAGAGTAAATGAGCGGGAGAGAGAGACCCCGCAATGCACCACCAAGTCAAAAGTTAGGGAAACTTTCACAAACGCTTAGCAGGAAGTCTCGATTACAGCACCGTTATATGCAACACTGCCATAACATACACCTGCAAAACAAGTTAGTTCCCTTATAACAGTTAGGTGTGTGTTTGTGTGTGTGTGTGTGTTTGTGTTCATCCAGGGGCTACTTTGTGTGTTCTCTTTCCTGAGGAAAGTAGCGTGGGATTATGGGCGTCTGGCGCTGGTCTCGGATGCAGACAGGTAAGAAAAATCAAGCTACAATGACCCATCTAATTCAGCATTAATTCTATTACTCAGAGTAGGTCTGTCTGCTTCATTTTGATGAGCAGCTGCCCTCTGCAGCTTCAGGTTGTTTTTTTTTTTTTTTTACTTCACACTCTGACAATCTGAGGTTACACACATATACCAATCTGCTGTATCACATTTATTGCAGTCTTTAGCAGTCTTTAAAGGTGCAGTTCCTATTTTGGTTCCAGCATGACCATACAACAAAACCCTCATCACCACCGGGTTTTTAGCTCATGGCTGCTTTTACTGAAAGATTTACACCCATCAGCCATAACATTAAAAACCACCTAGGACCCCATGTGCTGCCAAAACAGCTCTGAGCCACGGTTGCCCGTAACCCTGTCACCGGATCACTGGTTGTCCTTCATTGGACCACTTTTCCCACGGCCTACCGTTTTGGAGACGCTCTGACCCAGTCGTCACAGTTTGTCAAAGTCGCTCAGATCCTTACACTTGCCCATTTTTCCTGCTTCCATCCCATCAACTTTGAGAACTGAGTGTTCACTTGCTGCCAATATATCCCGACCCTTGACAGGTACCACTGTAACAAGATAATCAATGTTATTCACTTCACCTGTCAGTGGTTTGAATGTTACGGCTGATACCGGTGTATGTTTTATGTTGTTTACCTGCGTTGCTGTCATTGACACGTTCAGTACACGCTTCTCCAGTGAA
Organism: Stegophilus panzeri; assembly: GCA_024331685.1. Taxonomy (NCBI): domain Eukaryota; kingdom Metazoa; phylum Chordata; class Actinopteri; order Siluriformes; family Trichomycteridae; genus Stegophilus; species Stegophilus panzeri. Next base: position 28,491,358 of record JANDJT010000169.1, on the reverse strand, counting down.
TTGCGCTGTTTTAGTAGCAAGGTTCGTACAAGGTGCTTGAAGTGCTTGAATTTGGCTTTTTTTAAATGTAAGTACTGGAAACCCTTGAAAATAGCCATTTTTAAACCATTTTCTGTATAGTTGTGCTTAAAAAGTGCTTAAATGATTAAAAAGTAAATAAATACGAAATCACTAAATAACTTTAAAGTGTTCACTTTCTATAGAACACGAATATAATTCTTTCACTCAAAATATAACACCCCGCTGCAGCCCCTCCTCCTCACGCTGTTCACTCACTCATTTTAACAGGGACACTTTTCAGACCCCTATGGTGATTTTTTTTTTTTTCCCCACTCGAAAAAGCACCTAGCAGCAAATGTATCGACTTTTTGGGCAAACTACGTTCAGTAGAAGAGAATAGCCAGTACTGCCCCGTGAGCGTGAGGTCCTGCTTTCCTGCTGCAGGTACATCTCTCTCTCTCTCTCTCTCTCTCTCTCTCACTATGTTTACATGGACAGCAGTAATCTAATTATTGACCTTACTCTGAGTAAGACAATATTGTGATTAAGGTGTTTACATGAGTCACTTTTAGAATACTCCTTTCATGTTCCCGTTTTACATGTTATAGAACATAGTTCGTTTAACAGCACACGTCATTACGTCACAGCGCCACGCCGTCCGACGTTCCCTCCAGAATTTCACGTATCAACATACAGTTCGTCTTCGTTATGGGACCGTTTACAGTTTTGGGTGTTTTTATTTGAAAAATTTTACAAACGCTTCAAGTGCAGTTAATTATTTGTCATGCTGTACGTGCAAATAGACAACTGCTTGAAGCCGTGGGCTGCGTCACAAACCGCGTACTTAACTGCTGTATAGTAGACGAGGTACATGTATTTCACCTACCATATGCATGTGTTTCGCCTACTGTGTGGTAGGTGACTACGCGGTTTGGGACGCAGCCGTGCTCTCTTGTTTGCCGTAAACCGGTTGAGCACTGCTGTGTGATCGTGTCCTGTCGCAAAATGCGGTGAAAACTCTCACACGACGTTAATAATGTGATTAAGGTGTTTACATGTCTGTAATACATGTCGATAATGTGACTAGAACAGGAATACTCCACATGTCTTAATTCCATTTGTGTTTACTTCGAGTACGACCTTAATCGGATTAAGGTAATTAAAAATAGCTGTTTACATGGTAGTTTCTTAGAGTATTGTCTTAATCTGGTTAATGTTGGATTATTGTTGTCTATGTAAACGCACTGATTCTCTCTCTCTCTCTCTCTCTCTCTCTCTCTCTCTCTGTGTGTGGCTGCTCTGTTCAGTGAGTGGCAGAGAGGAGCAGCACATTCATTCACTTCTACCTTTCTTTCTGAGTGATCGTTTTACATGTAAATATAGCCAAAATCACAGCACAGCCGGTGTCTTAAACTTCTGTGTCTGCTGATTTTGTCAGACGACATCACGGTTATAAATCAGGATATTAGCAATGCAGAGCAGCAGCTTGGAAGTGACTGCTGGTTAACATGTAGTCTCTTGATGGGTCCTCTTTTCAGTCACTGTTTCATACTCGTTCCTTTGTCTTCTGACATGACAATATCTTTTGTATAGTCCTTGAAACAAAAAAAAAAAAAACAGTGCTTGAAAGTCTTGGAATTTCATTATGAAGCATCTGTACGAACACTGTAGTAACATTAATGATGATGATGATAATCACCACTTTAAATGGCGGTGGTGTTGAAAATGTGTTTCCTCAGTGGGTCTGTCATCACATGATCTCATCACAACCATTTCTTCTCTCTCTCTCTCTCTCTCTGTGTTTTTAACTTCAAGGCAGGATCAGCGATACCGGCGTCTGGACGAACTAGAATAGTATGTTATGGTTTTACGTTCATCACTTCCTAGGAGTTCCTGCTCTCTTTTTCCAAACATCAAATTAACCTTCTCTCTTTCCCTTTCTCGTTCCATCTCTCCATCTGGGATGGTGTGAATTGCTTTAACATGGCTCTGTCAATACTTTTCACTTACATAATTGCATCATTTCCTAGTATTCCTGTACATTTTTCCCAACGGTGGAGGGCTTTTTTTTATTTTTTTTTTAATATACGGTAGTTATGGGCTAATCAGTGATGCATGTGTGTTTATTTGATGCTCAGCATGCATTTTGTGGATTTGGCTATTGCACCAATTGCCTCTCAGAAGCAGACTGCTTACAGGGAGACATAAAGCTTATTAGAGTTATTAGCTAAAAAAATTTTTTTAACTGTTTATAGAGTAGTTAGTTTATTATTTCTGTGACTGGTTTAGTTATTAGCAAGTGCAGAAAGCCATCCTAACTGAACTGTTGGGATTTGATTGCACATATTGCGTGTGTCTCAACCAGCTCCCTAGTTCAGTAGTAAGGGCACTGATCAAAGACTCGGCCATTTTAAGGGCTGTCTCAGTCGCAAAATCCTTCCAGTGGAGTGGTCGCGCCCTAAAGCAAATCCCACAATGCACCGCAAAAACCAGGGAGCATCGATGCTCACTATGTCTCCACTGGAAATGACGTCATATTTTCTGAAGCCTCTCACCTCGAAAAATAAATAAAACCCGTCTATAACTGTAAGTAGCTTGTTATCAGTGTTGTAGCTCACAAATGATTATTTACATTAGCAATTTTTAACTTTGTTTGACATTCTATATGCGGTTTTTGGTTTTTTTTAGTCTAATGACTTTTAAGTGTTTATGATTTTTAAAAATACACTAGATCCTGCTTGAAGTACCATGACATAAATGCATCTAATTAAGTGAACACATTTATATGACATATAATGTCAGAAAGATATTGGTCCTGCCCGTTGTTGATAAATGCCAGTGGTGAGGTTTTACAACGAAGATACGCAGTCATGTCGCTGGAAATTGAGTCACCGGTGTCCCAGTGTGTAGTGAGCCAGAGTCCTTAGCAGTGCCTGAACTCGTGTACACGATATACTGATTCACGACCTAGGGAGCTAGAGAGCTGATTGAGATACACCTATTGTCCACCCAGTACCTCATTAATATACGTGTGTGTATATATATGTGTATATATATATATGTGTGTGTGTGTGTGTGTGTGTGTGTGTTTATGCTGTTTAGCTCGGTCTCTCTCTTCCTCTCCTAGTAGCAGTGCACTCATGTCTTCAGGAACAGTGGTGATTTCTCTCCCTCTGTCTCTAACCATCACTAAATTGTCTTTCCTCTTTCATCTGCATGTCACCTTCTCTCTTGGCCTAGTGGAATCTTTGTCCTTTATCTTTGCCGTGTATCCTTAACTATGTGTACACTTAAGAAAAGTAAAATAATTAAAGTTTGAGTCTAGCATACTAGTTAAATGACATTTGATAGAAATTAAAATCTTCTCTTAAGACATAAAGTGGCCTTGTACAAATCTAGCCAGCCCGATTACTTACTTTTGTGTGAGCAGATTACAAATAGGTGAAACGTTAGCATGGGAAATAATAGTGCTGTGTGTTGTATAGACTACCGGTCTGAATTCCGCTGCCTCTTCATGCAGAGTACACTGAGTAAACCGGTTTGTGTTTGTGTACAGCGTGGCCTCTGCGTTGCAGACGCCAGTCGATTCCCGTTACGAGCGCTTGACTTCGGTTTCCAGCTCCATCGACTTCGACCAAAGAGACAGCGTAAGTGTTTTATTTAGATCAGCTTTGTCAAGTTTACCCAATGCTTTCCCAACACACACTGGCACACACCTCTCACCAAGTCACTCCCTGGGCAGGTCTTAAATACACATCCACATAAAAGTTTACTCGGCTTAGCCTGACAGCCACTTGTTTGACTTTCCCTTTCCCGCTTTCCGCAGCGAGCAGGCCACAATGTGTAATCTGGTGTGTGCGCTACTGCGTACCATGACTGTGAAAGAAACTCGTAAAGAATAATTTAATGACTCATATTCCTTATACACTCAGTTGGCAGGTTATCAGATACCCCCTCCTTGCACGTAGTCATTTATAGCAGCACTTCTATACTATATATATATAATACACCCCCACTTATGGCAGCACCACACACACACACGCACTGCAAAGCTAATACTGTGTGAGTGTCACGTGTTTATGTGCGTGTTTACACATTGTATAAAAGTGTTGCGTGTCTTCCTTGCAGGGTTTCTGTTCCTGGCTAACAGCCATCTTCAGGATCAAGTGAGTCCTGTGTACTTTTATTAAGCCCTTGATTGAGTCATTGTGAGTGCTGGAAGGGTAAGATGAGTGGGCGAAAGCTTTTTGAAATATTGTTTGTGTGATAGTATATCTGTGCACTCGAAATATGGCTCTGCTTCTTTTTCTTTTTTTTTTCCTCTTCCCTCCCTCAGAGATGATGAGATCAGGGAGAAATGTGGCGAGGACGCAGTGCACTACCTCTCATTCCAGCGCCACATCATCGGTCTGCTGGTGGTGGTGGGCGTGCTGTCCGTGGGCATTATCCTGCCAGTCAACTTCTCAGGAGACCTTCTGGGTGAGTCATCAGTGCACAGGACTATCCCAAAGAGATTCGCATGGATAATTCTGACAATTGTCTTTTGTCCCACAAAAAAAAACAACCACCATTTTCTCCAGTTAGTCTGAGTCACATGTTGAATTCCAGTCATGTAGTTAAACAGATTTCTGTGCTCTGAAAATTCAAGAATTGCTCATTATTACTTTCCTTGTGCTTCACAGATCATAATGCATACAGTTTTGGGAGAACAACAATAGCCAACTTGAACTCTAGGTAAAATCCTTTTTTTACATTTTTTTTATATGAATATATGAATTATATATGTCTGTGATCATAGTCTTTAATTAAAATTGATGTACGAGTTCTGTCCCCTTTATATTAACCCAGGAATAACCTGCTATGGCTGCACACTATCTTTGCATTCCTTTACCTGTTACTGACCGTCTACAGCATGAGGCGACACACCTCCAAGATGCACTACAAGGAAGACGATTTGGTGAGTGGGACTGCAGCACTGCTGGAATATCGTGGTCTTTTCTACCAAGAGCACTCTCCAAATGCAGTACTTCATCATTCATAACTTATTTTGTTCTTCCTTTCACAGGTGAAACGCACTTTATTCGTTCATGGCATCAACAGATATGCAGAAGAGAGTCAGATAAAGCTGCACTTTGAGTAAGGCTACTAATGTTCATGACACTCAAACATGAACTGTTTCATCACGTACACTTTATATTATTTTAGCTGCACCTTAGTCGCTTTGATTCCTGCATATAGACATGATCACAGCCTTTTTTGTAATTGTCCGCAAAGGGACCAAGATTATCTGTTGCTCATTTGCTATCAAATGGTATCAAAGTTATAAATAGGTATATACAGTCACTACATATTAAATGAAGAGCAATTGGTATCTAGCATAACACTTTATAAAAGCATAGTACAAAATTTACGTTATAATTCAACAACGCCACAGCCATCAGAAGTCAGGCGTTCTTGCTGTGGGAGGGATGACGTACTCTCGTTCCCCTGTCAATCACAGTGACACTAACCAATCACGGGTGTCTGTGAGCTCGGGAATGCGGAAGTAGGTAGATGGTGCTTTCCTCTGAGTGTGTTCAGCTGCCCTGTGACACAGCACGAGCAGCATGGAGTAAGCTTCATGAGTCTTAGAGGAAGCACATGATATCCTTCACTGTCCCCAGTTTGTAGCTGTTGTATAATGGGGGAAGCTGGCTGGTGGATGGGAATTGGGAGATGAACAAATTAGGAAAATCCAAATGCAGTATAATACACAATATATATAGAAAGCTAGCTAGGCCTGCTAACTAGTTAGTTAGTTACTCAGGCATCATTAAAAAAATAATGTGCACTTCTGTAATAACAGATATAATAGATGACAAATTCTATACCCAACACCACATTCACAAACACATTTGAAAGTAAATCAGGCCGCTCACAAGTAGGGATGTCACGATGCCACCAAAAGTACACAATACTCGGTACCAAAGTCGATACCACGGTGTGGTATAAAAATAAAATAAAAAAACTCCTGAAGGACATCCTCCTCTGGCTGATACTGCCAAAAAAGAGAGGGGGGGGGGTATTTTAGTTATCAAACACTGTCTGACAATGACTAATAAAACAGTGGAGGCTACAAGTGCTAAGGTGCA
>JANDJT010000169.1:28472914-28485056 GCA_024331685.1 Stegophilus panzeri | reverse complement strand
GCGATGCATGGTGGCCCATTAGGAGGTAGTTTATAACACTGCAATGTGTTAGCGTCGTTAACAAATAACTGGCTATCTCGTGACATCCCTACTCACAAGCACTGTGGCAGTTCAGATGTCCATTTGCAGGAGATACTCATTAAAGGCTTCATTATAGGTAGAAAGATTAACTGGTTATCTCAGATAGGTTTACATAATGCTGTTAAAAATGACTTTAAGAAATCAAGTTTTTGTTCGCTGTAATTATTTTTCTCCGAACTAGTTCACTTCTAAACAAGGTTCTTGTGTTGATTTTCCTGCAGGGATTCAGAAAATTGGTCACTAATTGAACTGTCTTTCCTTCTGTCTTCTTTTTTTTTTTTTGTCTTCTCTGTTCTCTTCACCTCTTCTCTCTGCACACAGGCAAGCATATGAAAACTGTGTTGTGCTGGAAGCTCGCATTTGTTATGACGTGGCCAAACTCATGTCTCTGGACTCTGAAAGGTGAACGTTAATCATTTCTTTTAAACAGCTAAAAGCATGCTTGTGTGCAAAAGTCTTAGGTACATGCAAAGAAATGCTGTAGAGCAAAGATGCCTTCAAAAATAATGAAATTAAATGTTTCTCAGTAGTAGTCAAGTAAGTTCAGGTACAATTACTGCAGTTATATAAGGAAGTGAGCTGTAAGTTTTATTGAGCATCTTTCAGAACCAGCCACGGTTCTTCTGGAGACTTTTAATTGTCGCACTTGCTTCTTATTTTTGCAACAAAATCCAGCAGCCTTCATTGTGTTTTGTGTCTGAAAAGTGTCTCTTACCACTTAATATGCTGCTTTCTTTAATAACATACAAACATTTTTCTGTAACATTTAATTTTGTACTGGAAAACAAATCTTTTGTACTGGTTAATGTAGATAAAATCATAAAATAGAAATCTATAACAAAGTCTGTACTAAACTTACAAAAGACTGAGACTTTTGCACAGTACTGTATGACCGAGTGGTGATAAGGTCAATACTGAGCTACTCTCCACAGGAGGAAGACGGAACGCAGCAAGAAGTTCTACACTGACCTGTACAACAAGGAACACGTGCATACTATGATCAACCCCAAACCATGTGGCCACCTCTGCTGCTGCATCATAAAGGGCTGTGAGCAGGTGAGGCCTATTTAGGGCCGCAGGTATTTATTGGATAAAATGCAGAACACAGAACCATGTTCTAACACAAGTTGTTTAGCAGAAATGGTTCAGTTTTGGACTGCATACAGTATTTACCTGTATGTAATATACTGGTGTATATCATCCACTCTATGGGTCCTGTTACAGACCATGATCAGTAGGATTGCATCAGTTTTGTTTGCATGCACTGTAAACGCACAGGCTGAGAAATCCAATGAAAATGAGATGCTTCTTGTGCAGGGGAAATGAGTTTCAGGTTGTTTTTGTTATTTAATATGCTTCTCTATATATCCACTTCAGATGTACACACATTATATCTTTTGCCTTTGTACTTAAATACTGTGTGAAAAAAAGGTATGCATTGATAAGCAAAGATGCGTTTAAAAAAAATAATTTGATAGGGAAAAAATTAATCAGACACTTAAAACTGTTTACATCAATATAAATAAAGTTCCAGATATAAACACTGCAAAATGTAACATTTTAGGCAAATTGCACCAGGTGTCAAAAAGCTGTTTCCGTTGGTCGGGAAGATTTATTTCATCGGTTGGAACGATGTACCAGGACACGTTAGAGCAGAATTGAGTCTAATCAGCCGATAAACTGAATCTGGAGAGAAAGTAGATCTAAATAACATCTAAATAACTCAAGACTGGTTGACTAAAAAAGAAGATGGAAAAGAAGGTACTTGCATGGCCTGCCTTTTTTAAAGGGGGTGGGTTTGGGGGTAGGGTTGGGGCGACTTGCTGATTGATATTGTGAGTCCATCGGGGGATTCTCGTAACCTTAGGGAATTGAAGATGAGTTGTCAAGAAGAACGGGCCAAAACTGAACCACAGTGCTGTAAATGGCGAATTACTACCCTAGACATCTCAAAGCTGTAATCTCCAACAAAGGCTTTGCCAAGCATTAATGTTAATTTGTATTGTTCAAATACTTTTTTCCCCCCTATCAATTAAAATTTCTTAATGTATCTTTGTTTATGCTTGAGTACATACTTTTCATATTTATAGGTACGAAGTAAAAAGACATTATATATGTTAATTTGATGTGGATATATGCACTGGAAGTATATTTTAAAAAATGGCCCAAATATTTTATTTCTCCTGATTGAAGCCTAATGAAAATCTAAAGAAAGCAAGCAACATACCGAAGACTTAACATGATATTGAAACTTAATTAACAGGCAGCAGCAACATTATTTGGGAAAAGTATATTGAAATAGAGTAATGCAGGAAAAACAGTCAAATCCTCTATACAAAATATTAACCCAGCTGTAATCATACAGATGTGCTGTGTGGCTGGTAAAGAACTAAAGACGTGTGCCATTTTAGTCTTTGCATTATTTCTCACTTGCCTCATATTTTTTTTGATTACTTTTTGATTAGTCTATTAAAAGCTGTTATTTCACTAGTGACAGTGTATTTGGAATTACACCATGTGATGGCCTAGACACATTAGATTAGCTCATTAGCTAATCTGATTAGCTTGGGACTTCATTAGATCCTTACACCCCTCAGTACCGCTACACCACTTGGTCCTCTGTGGCATTCATATTTCATCATCTGTTACTGCTTTGAGTTTTTTTTTCTGTGTGTACCATTTTCATAATAAACATATCGCATTATGTAATAATGTGTACTTTCGAACGTATGTCACTGACGAATATACGCTGCTGTATTTGGGACAGGAATCTAGCTGATCATCTCTAAATGCTGTAGGATTGTTTGCGCAGTCACTCCAGTGAACACCTACGTATTTTCATATCTAACTTTGACCTTGTGTCAATGAAAATGAAAATTGCTATGTCATGGTGTTGTGAAGGTGGAAGCAATGACCTACTACACTGATCTGGAGGCCAAGCTGAGAGAGGAATATAAGAAGGAGAGAGAGAAGGTCAGCACTAAGCCTCTGGACATGGCTTTCGTCACCTTCCAGAATGAAGCCATAACTGCAGTGTAGGTTTGAGAGGCTGTGTGTTTTGTATGTATTATAAATATGTGTTACTTGGAGTTTATCTGTAGCTTCAGGATGTGTCTCGATCATCAGTATTTATTTATTTATTTATTTATTTATTTATTTATTTAAACTCATCCAAATATATTGATAACAATGCCCCTGTATTGTAGTTATACATTTTGTGTTTCAAGAACATATCCAATAGACTGGAATTTCAATGTAATGCCTAATGATTTATTTGTTGCACGCTTTCTGACCATACATTGCCCTGAAGACACGTGTTAATATCAGATATAAATGGTGCGTTAGTATGGTGCTTTCTGCTGAACTGACTTTTTATGTCTCTTGTGGGAATGTTGACTGAAAACAAAACTTGTAGAATTTTCTTTACTCTTGTCATTTTTATAAAAATTTTTCCATAGGCTATTAGACTTACTGTTTAACACATTTGTAATTTCTCCTTCTTAGTATTCTTAAAGACTTTAACGCGTGCAAGTTTCATGGTTGTCACTGTCGGCGCGAGCCCAAATCCTCACCCTTCAGCAGCATCCTACATACACACAACTGGTCAGTCACCTACGCTCCTGACCCACAGAATGTCTACTGGTAAGAGACTCTGTTAGGACCAGTCCGACTCTCCTCCGTCGTAATCACAGCACAGACAGTATGAACATATAGACAAAGCCCTTTTTCTGACAAATGAGGCAGTAGGTTAGGTTATAGGTTATAGGTTAGGTAATAATTTTGTCATTTCTCCTGCAGGGAGCACTTGTCAATAGGCGGCGCATCCTGGTGGCTCCGCTGCCTAGTTATCAACTGTCTCCTCTTCCTCCTGCTCTTCTTTCTCACCACTCCTGCCATTATCATATCTACCATGGACAAGTTTAACGTTACAAAACCTGTGGAGTACCTGAATGTAAGTAGGTGTGCAGAGCATGAGTATGACTCTCCTCATTCTTGCATGCTGTGTTTTACGCAGCTTCGACATGGCCGTTTGTGAAATAACCAGATTAAAACGAAATGCAGGACTAGTCATTGTTGGTGTTTCAGGACTCCTTTTAATGAAAAGTTAGATTATTATATTATAAAGTAATAAACCGAATGCATTTTAATTTGTCACCCCCGTCCCACGTCCTTCCCCTTCACTGTGTTCTGCTTTGGTTTGGACTTCTTCCAGAATCCCATAATCACTCAGTTCTTCCCCACTCTGCTCTTGTGGAGCTTCTCGGCGCTGCTGCCCACCATCGTGTACTACTCCGCTTTTTTTGAGGCACACTGGACACGGTACACACTAGCTTCCCTGTTTCATTTCTTTCACACACATTAGCTAGTTAAGAGCATGTAATGGAGGCACAGGAACGATTAAGAGTTCTGTGCATTTTGACACTCATAGTATAGAACAAGATTATTTTTCTGGTAGTTGTTTATTTTATATATTGTAGTTTATGTTAAAGCTGCAGTACTGAACTTTTGCCTCACTATCGCCATCTCTGTTTGAAATATAAAACTGCAAGTTACTTGCGGAGTTATTTTTTCATGTGGGTTGTGCTTCGGCACTGCTTCTCCGCGTGGATTAATCTGATGGTTTGAAGTATACGTATGAGTTGCGTATTAGCTCCAGTAATTGACAACAGAGGTGGTGGCAGATAAGGTTTTTTTGGAGTAGAGGCGAGTTGCTCTCTCTAAAAGCTAGCAGAAGATTAGTGCAATTTACCACACTGACTATAGCAAAAAAAGAAAAGAAAAAACATGGGAAATTCGATACCAGGCTGAATCAAGCGAACAAGTGCGCTAATGTTAGCTAGCTACCTATTGAGCCACTGAAATGTCTTAACTGTTCAGCAGAAAAAAACTTCTCTGCGTCAGTCCTCAGTCCCTTCAGATCTAAGAGTTTTCTCAAAAGCCATGCCAATATTTATTCTCGTTTTAGCACGGTCGTTCACTTTCCTTTTTTAACTGCAGGCTCTCCACAGTTCGAGGTTTTGACAACAGCTGATTCCCCAGATATCAACGATGATTGCGTTTAGAACGATCCAGATTAATCTAGATGACAAGTTTAAATTCTGAGCAACTGCTGTAAGAACATGTTACGAACACGCCACCATCCTCAGCACCCACACACACGATATAGTAGCCGGCTCTTCTTTCTGTTTACGGACGTGACGTAACCACACAAGGATGAATGACGTCAAGCTGACATTTCCCACAAAATCCGACCCTACAGCTGAAATTATAAATTATTATTATAAGCTTACCGCTGTAAATCAGGGTAAGGTAAGGAGACAGTTTTGAACACTGATTTATTTATGTATTATATTCATGTACTTGCTCAATAATTGATTTTTGTTTATTTTTAACCAAAAAAAATGTTCCGTACTGCAGCTATAATTTATATTTTATGTTCTTTAAAATCATAAAGCTGCTAATTATTAAGCAGAACAAGTGTCATTCCTACATGCATTGTTGGACACACACTTAAAGCTACCTTATTTCTCACTCTGGTGTTTTTGGGACTTTTTCCTAACAGTTCTGGGGAGAACAGAACCACTATGCACAAGTGTTACACCTTCCTCATCTTTATGGTCCTGCTGCTGCCGTCTCTGGGCCTCAGCAGGTTAGACTTGGAATACATCAGTTTCTTCAGTTGACTGGTAGAAAATGCAATGTGGAAACTTTTGCCTATCTTACACTTGTTTATATTACTGTATATAGATTTAATTCTCTATATTTTTCAATATTTTGAAGACTTATTTGTATCAAAGATTTCTCTGGGCATATAAGTTCCTGTAAACCTTATGTGCAGATGAAGGCTGCACATTTTGAGTGAGTGCACTGTCACTTTAGTAATATTTTCATTATATGTTTTCATTCTTTTCCTAATGTAGTTTGGATGTGTTTTTTCGCTGGCTTTTTGACAAGATGTTCCTGTCTAATGCTTCAGTGAGATTCGAGTAAGTTGATGCATGAGCAGGCCATTCTGTACCTTAAGGGATTATTGGAATATTATACTATACCATTAACAGTTTAATTTTATTTTCCGTTAGGCTTGGGCTACAATGTTATATTAATGTCAGTAATGCCATTTGTCGTTTGAACACTGCTCATTAACAGCTCTAAATAGATATAATTTCTTGATGTGTCTGTCCACATATTTTTGCTGAAACATTTTTCTCTCTTTGCTTCAGATGTGTATTTCTTCCGGACAATGGGGCTTTTTTTGTTAATTATGTCATTGCCTCAGCCTTCATTGGTAATGCCATGGACCTGTTGCGCATTCCGGGTCTGCTCATGTACATGATTCGTCTGTGCTTGGCTCGCTCTGCAGCCGAGAGACGCAATGTAAAGAAGGTATTGAATTTCCTCCATATTTGAATGCTCCATATTTCTATGCGGTTACATTTTGGCAAATCATGTACATGTATACATTATTGGGTGCCAGTTAACAACAGAGAACTAGTTAATGCCATATTCACTTTTAACATTATATACGCGATATAGCCAAAAGTATGTGGACACCTGATCATCATACCTACAGTTGCAATCAAAATTATTCAGCAAAATTATTGCTGTTTGCAATGAACAAATCAAACAAAAGTAATTGAAATAGTTAACACAACGAATGCTTCAAGTGGTTTAACCAAATTCATCTGAAAATGCAACTTAGGAAAGTGACATATCCAGTCTCAAATTTATTCTTCTGGTTTAGCAGTGGCTTTCACCTCGCCACTCTTCCCTGGATGCCATTTTTGCTCAGTGTCTTTCTGATCGCGTAGTCATGAATAGTCACCTTTATTGCTTGACCTTTGATATTGTCTTTGACTCTTTTGTGAGTTCCTGGATGAGTAGTTGCTGTGCTCTTGGAGGAGTTTTTGAAGGTCGGCCATTTCTGGGAAGGTTCTCTACTGTGCCGAGTTTTTCCACTTGGAGATAATGACCCTAACTGTAGTTCTTTAGAGTCCTAGAGCCTTTGAAATAGCTTTGTAACCCTTCCCAGACTGATGTATTTTAATCCCCTTCTTCCTTATCATTTCTGGAATTTCTTTCAGTTTTGGCTGAACCCCATTTATGAATGCAGTTTCATAGATTTGGGGAATTACTAACTACGGGGGCATATACATTTTCACACAGGCCCAGTTAGTATTGGATAATGTTTTTGCTTCAATAAATAACATTATCCTTTAAAAACTGTATTTTGTGTTTACTCAGGTTGTCTTTGTTTTATCTTAGATTTAGTTTTAATTTCTGAAACAATTTAGTATGACATATATACATAAAAAGAGAAGAAATCCATAAATAATTTTTCACAGCACTGTATAACACCATCCACTCTTCTGGGAATGCTGGCCACTCGAGCTCCTCCACACCAAACTCATTAAACCATGTTTATATGGACTTCGCTTTGTGCACGGGGGCACAGTCATGCTGAAACTGGACAGGGCCTTCCACAAAGTGCTGCCACACAGATGGAAGCCTACAGTTGACTAAAACATCTTTGTATGCTGTAACATTAGCATTACACTATTCTGGAACTAAGGGGCCCAAACCCTGAAAAACAGCCCCAGACCATTATCCCCCCTCCAACAATTTTACTGTTAGCACTATGCATTCCGGTAGGTAGCGTTCTCCTGGCACCTGCCAAACCCAGATTCATTCATCAGACTGCCAGATAGTGACGTGTGTTTAATCACTTCAGCAGACATGTTTCCACTGCTCCAGAGTCCAGTGGTGGTGTGCTCGTAGACACTTCCATTTCACAATAACATTGCTTAGACTTGACTGGGGCAGATCTAGCAGGGCAGAAATTTCATGAACTGACTTGTGGCAAAGGTGGCATCCTATGAAAGTGCCACATCACTAAGCTCTTCAGTACAAGATAATACACATACATAGAGCACAAATTTAACTCAATAATTAGGAAGGGTGTCCACATACTTTTGGCCATATAATGTGCACTACTTCATAAACCCCTTCATGTGTGTACAGAAGGGAGCACAAACTTGATAAATGGAGTGGAACAGTGAATAAAATAGATTTTTGATTGCTATTTTAAAAAATATGCCTTTCTACATTGTTTTTTTTTGTTGTTGTTCTTTTTTCGATTCATCATACTTAAACATTTTAAATCAAAGCTCTTCATGATGCATTTATTAGGATAATAAAAATGCAATGAATCACGAAGTTCAATTAATGTGAGATTTTCTACACAGCATCAAGCGTACGAGTTCCAGTTCGGGGCAGCGTATGCCTGGTTGATGAATGTCTTCACTGTAGTCATGACCTACAGCATCACCTGTCCGATCATTGTTCCTTTCGGTAAGCTTCTCAAACCCATCCCACCCTTAAAAATGGGAAGAAGGAAAAAAACAAACAAACAATGTACGACTTTTCTGTGCACGTGTCGTTAAAGACATGAAAATTTGCCTTTAAATATTATCAGCTTTAAAAATATATCTAAACATTATCTGTTGAGTTTTACTCTACGACACATCTTCAAGAAAAGCAGCAGTGTCTTTTGAATGTTGAAAACTCAACTAATGGAAGATCATTTTGTAATCCTACCCTGCACAGTCGAATGCCTGTAATGTCGACTACGTTCTCCATCATAAAGCGTTCTTAATGACTTCTTCTGTTCTGAGGATGTACTTATATGTTGGCATTGTCTTAGTGCCCTAAGCATTACAAAAGTGATATAGGGAGAAAAGGAAAAAAAAAGCTTTACATATCATAATGGTCAAAGCATTTCAGTCCATGTGTTGTCATGTGATCTAGGGGAACGTAGCTATTGGTAGAAAGACATAAATAATATTTATTGTGAATGTAAAAAGTAGAGATACGATACCGCATCTAGTAGAGATGCGATGAATGATAGCGGCCGATAACCGATACCGATAGTTCTGCCTTTTATACCTTCTTTTAAATTAATAATAATTAATTCTGCAATTCTGAAGCAAATGCAAATAAAAACTTTATTCTCTCCATTTCAGCAAGTTGTTTCACAGTAACTGGAAAACACATTGCTCTAATTAACATTAACACATGAACTAAATTCTGAAGATTAAAGTAAGATTTCTTAACTTATTGAATGTTATTAATTCATATTAACATTGAATTCTAAAAATCCTCCTGTTAGTCTCACATTCACTCACCACAAACACAAGCATTTCTACTTCATCACTGACATCAAACTGGTCATATATAATATCAACTTTTTTATATACTAACGTTAACTGATATGAAATATACTACTCTACAAATATATTTTTCTGTGCAGTATATACACTTTTGTCAACTCATCATCATTTAAATCTTTCATCAGTGTACTGGCGCTTTAATTCAGCTCGAGCAGCGCGGCAAAATAAAAATTTGACTCGACGCTGAAACTCCCGCTTCACTGCTGCAGTGTCTGGTGTAAAATTTTAGCAGTGTAGAGCTTACAGAGATTACAAACTGCAGTTTTGTCATCATTCCACACAAGAGACATCATCTTTACACACAGCACAAAATACATGTGTTTTCCCGCCCTTTTGATTGACAGGATATAATCGGCCCTGATCATCGGATGTTTTTAAACTGTCGGTCGATGGCCGCTAGCGGGAAAAATAGCCTTTATCAGCTAATACCAATTATCGGCCGATACATCAGTGCATCTCTGGTAAAAAGCATTAGTAGTAGCCTAATGTTTAATATGAAAGTAGCTGTGAATTAGCACAACAGCCATGCCATCTCTGATGCCTAAAATTGTGGCTTGATGGCAGTTACACAGACATGATGCTTATGCCAGGAACTGATGTCATATGACGAACGAGTCCGAAAAAACGTGTAGCTAGTCTGATCTGACACCTCCAGCTTTGCATTGAGATAATATTTTACAGGGCGACTCACAGCAGGACAAGAAGATTAATGCTATGGTTAACAAAAGGGCACAACAGCAAAAACAATCACAAAGCAGACTTAATGAAAATTTACCTGAACCTTTTAACTACTCCCTCTGTCCTCCATTTAGGCTTAATGTACATGTTGTTAAAGCACCTAGTGGACAGGTATAATATGTACTACGCCTACCTGCCGTCCAAACTGGATAAGAAGATCCACTCCGGAGCTGTGAACCAGGTGGTGGCTGCGCCCATCCTGTGCCTCTTCTGGTTGCTTTTCTTCTCCACTGTACGCACAGGTGAGCGGCCTTTTAGGAAACTGTCTTCGTCTTTTTACCTTCATTAAATATTTTTGCTACTACCATGATCATAAATAATTACTGCACACAGCTAATGTAAAATTCCAATAGCTTAGGTATTGTGTATATTTTGCACTGCTTTGTATTCTCTGTAATGCACACTGTACTAGAAGCTATTCAATAATGGCAGCAAAATGCCCAACCTCCCCTCCAACACGCCATAGTGTTTAGTTTCTGTTTAGCTCCAAAGCCAACACAGCGTTCAGCACGCCCAGCCTTAAATGATAAAACCTTATCTGACATAGAGACTGTTGAGTGGATAAAATGTGTTGCCTATTATCTAGGTGCCATTTGTAAAAGATTTGCAATATTCAGTATTCATCTATTGGCTTAGAACGTTAATTCATTTGTTAATTTGAATAGAATTTAAAAAGACATCCTTTTATTTTTATATATATATATATATATATATATATATATATATATATATATATATAAAATGTGTGTGTGTGTGTGTGTTTTTCCTCTAACAAAATTTTCTGTTTTATCATCTGTTCTTTGTCGTCTTCACTCTTTCTAGGTTTCCTCGCTGCCACCTCAATGTTCACATTTGTGGTTCTGATAATCACCATCATAATTTGCATCTCTCACGTTGTTTTCGGACATTTTAAGTACCTAAGCGCACACAATTACAAGGTAAGTCTGTGTCCATGAAAGCGGTTGTGTGTACTGTACTGTATTGTACATCTCTGTGAACCTGTGCTTCATGTATTCTCTGTAGATTGACTCTCAGGAAGTGGATGGAGTAGAGAACGGACAGCCGCCTGGCACCTCCCCACCCACCAAATCTGTGGTGAGACTGAATGGCTACGAGTGTAGCATGCTGTCTGTCATTCTCTCAACTCATCACATCATCACGTGCATTTACATAACTGCCATAAGTGCTATACATTTTGGTATTCTCACATATAAAGAGTAAAGAAATGTGTGAAATAAATGACAGTGGAATTTTTTCCATCCTTTTCAGTCTTTTTTTAATATTTTTTATAGTTTCAATTAGGCTTGGGATTGATGCCTTTCATGTACCGATAATCTGGAAATTTTCAAACATAACTACCTGCTGCTGCAGTGCATGCTTAAATCCATAGTGTATAGGCCTACTTTTATCCTGCATCTGTGGTGCCTTGTAAGTGATAATTTACAAGTTATGATGTCATTTCCCACCAACTGGGGAAAAAAAAACATGGACGTCTCCACAAACGCGTGTCTTTTGTTTACTCTGTGAAAGCAGGTAAAGCTCATAAACAGCTGCTTTAACCGCTCTTTTATTGTGTCTGTATATTAACTGATCTAAAGCCAATACTGCTGTAAACTCACTTAAAAGTACAGAAGGGGGACTTTACACTGTGCACAGTGTGAGCGTCCATGTTGATTTGAAGTCACTCAGTAAACCAGGAAGGGACTGTTGACCAGTTGAAATTGCAAGTTGAACAGGGTGTTTTAAGTGGCTTTTACCAGTTGTATTAAAAGCACGCAAGCAGTGTCGTATCAGGAAGATCTAGTAGATGGAGCCAGGTTACTTTTTCGTGAATGCATTAGCGAGATCAGACCTATTTACAAGATCCGTTAGAACTCTTCCTTGTGGTCACCCATAGCTACAACATGACAAATGTCATTTTAAAATAAGTAACAGTCGATTACATATTGACGTTTTATGACATGGACTTGTTTAGCCAGCAGTTGTTTTGCTATTTTATATATACACAGTGGCAAGAAAAAGTATGTGAACCTTTTGGAATGTCATGGTTTTCTGAATAAATTTGTCATAAAATGTGATCTGATCTTCATCTAAGT
>JANDJT010000169.1:28444943-28455505 GCA_024331685.1 Stegophilus panzeri | reverse complement strand
GTGTTGTCACATGAAAAGATATAATCAAATATTTACAAAAATGTGAGGGGTGTACTCACTTTTGTGAGATACTATGTATACACACACACACGTGTATATGTAAAATATGAATAAATATGGGCTGAGTGTATTGTTCTGTTTCACTCACCAGTGGAAACACAGATACTAGATCCACAAGCGGATCTTAATTTCAAATACAATTCTAAATTCATGTAGTGGTCCAGTGCTGCCTTAAGGGTTCTTCAGTTGTCTTCAGAACTCTTAAAGGTTTTATGTAGAGGGTTCCAAGTTGAACCTTTTTTGGAGTCTAAGACTCCAAAATTTAATTTTCCCCATTAACCCTTAAAGAACCCTTGGAGAACATTTTTTTCCCCTTAAGAATGACTCCGTAAGCATGTGGTACAAGCTCCAGCTTATTGCCAATTATTTTCTTCTTGGTACTTATGGAGGTGGGAGAAAAAGGAGGAAAAAAAAAAACTTCCCTCAGACAGAAAACCAAAGACCCTTTTAGGCTTCCTAATTGCCTGTCTACAATAAACATATATCTTCATAATTAACACCTTGTAACGTTTAGAGTAATACAAAGCTACATTCAGTTATATAGAGATCATATCCACATGCCGGCGTGTGATTACATGGACTAGTTTACAAAAATGCAAATCAGTAAATTAATATTGAAAGCAGCCATCTGTCTCATCGTACCTTAAGCACGGAGTTTGTCTGCACTTTACTACTTCTTCCATTCTCTTAAACCGCAGTCACAGCAAGACCCCCTGCTGTAAATCTCCAGATGTGGAAAGTTGCTCTGCAAAGGTTTTAATACATCAGCTCTGCTCTTGAAATCTGTTTAACTGCTTAGTTTGAAGGGTTCGAAAAAGATCATAGCTTTTATAACTACACACATTGACATTAATTTAGCAGACAATCCAGCTCAGTTTTTATTGAAGACACTCAGGCCAAGCGCCACCAAAGCAGCATGGCCATGCAGTGTGCTGAATCACTCGCAAGATTAAAATAAATTCATTATGACAACAACAACAACAACAAAAAAAACACGAGAAGTGGAAGTTATTACATGATCATGCTGACCTTTTCACCCTAATCCTCATCCATCACCTCTATAGAGCATGTGTGCACACCACACACAGGAGTACAAGAGAAAAACAGAAACTTTACTCATAATGGCACTTGTTAAACCACTCGTTTCAAATACATCATACATAACTGGGATTCAAAACAGCAATCTTGGCATGCTAACAATAAAGGTCTGGCAGACATGAGACAGTAGGTCTTACCAAAATAATTTCAGGGAACAAAGTCATTCTGGTTGCTTGCATGCACTTTCCCCAAACTGCGACACTTTCATTTTAACTGCGGTATGTTGACGATGTTGGTAATGCAGAAACAAAAGTCCCATCTCTTAAAATTTTATTTACTAATTACAAAAATGTATTTACCCCAAACATTACTGATGTAATTGGGGAAAAAAAATTGCAGTACTCCGTTAAAGCTTTATGTTCTTCATTACTAAGCCAAACAAAAACATCTGTACTAAATCAATACGTTATACGCGTAAAAAAAAAAAAAAAAAATTTAAATCCATTAAAAATAAATCTATGGTTTCAACTGACCACATGCAGTTACAAGACAAATACAAATGTAAATGTACTGCCCTTGTTGGTGTGTTTTTTTTTTGTTTTTTTTTTAAAATCGAGGTTCTACATTAATACTATCACTTCTTAAAAATAACAATGTTAAATATAAAAGCCTAAAATACAACAGAACACATTCTATAAACAAATGATTCTCTGATCCTTCTATTACTATTTCAAACTGAAGAAAAGTACTATAACCAAAACTATAACCAACCCTAGGAAAACAAGCGGAAAAATACAAGCTAATAAATTGCTTTTTTTGGCTTACACCATGGCTTTTTGATTGAACACTTCATGGTAAATAGTTCTCTTTCCATCACAATCACCAACTCTGTCCACAATGTCTGTCCCAGGTTTCCATGAACACATGGATGCCAAGAACATGTTCTTCTGAATAAGTGATATATTTTTCTGTATAGGCAGAGCGGTAGTTCTGTTGAACTTGGAAGCCTGGTTAAATTTAATCCGCGCGTTTCCAAATGGCAGTTTAGCAGTCTGGCAATGTTTCTGTCCTTCCCCACAGAAGGTGCTATACCGAATAAAAGGTTCTAGATCATTGCCCTGAAGCCAAAGGACAGCGCAGCTCCCAGCGCCAGACCCAAAGACAGGAAGAAGGCCATGATGGCTCCAGCTGTCTCTGCTTCATGCTGGGCCACTTTCCTGTGGGACAAATTCAAAACAGCAAAATAATTACTACATACTCCACTTCCTGTGTGTGTGTGTGTGTATGTATGTATGGATGTATGTATGTATGTATGGATGGATGGATGGATGGATGGTGCTCTGGTGGTGGAAATGGTGTCCCAGGCAGGATGTATTCCCAAGGCCTCACGCCTGGTGTTCCTAGGATGCGTGTCTGTCCAGTGTGTAAAACAGCCATTTTGAATTCGAATCAGATGGCAGTGTGTGATAATTCTAGTATAGTAAAATAAGTAAAGGTGGCCTTTCTTATTGGCCTAACACTTTCTGCCACTACTTTCTTTCTGTCTTGCTGCAGTAACAGCGCTTTCTCTCGGCTGACTGTTCAGATGGCTGTTACACCTACTTGCCACTATTATATATATATAAAAAAATTCAAACATAATTCTAATATTCAGTAGCTGTGACGTGAAAACCAAAGCTTTATTGCATATAACAGTGACGGCAGAAAACCATTACATCCTCAGAACCTTTACAGCAGTACATATCATTACTGCTTTCACAAACGGTTACGTGCAAAAGTCTGCACTCCTTTAGGCTACATTAACACCAAAAACTGTGTTCGGTTTCACGGGTATTTCCTCATTATCCCAAGTAACAAACTAGCATCTGCTAGCATATCACTTTTCTCTTTCTGAATTCGTTCTCTAATAGAGAGTACACCTATTCTTTGCTTTTATAATTGTGTCTATGTTTTATGTCCATTGAGCATCTTTTGGATCCTCTCAGCCTGCGGCAAATCACTCCTGCAAACCGAGATGGTCAAAGCAAACCTTTTTATCCCATCATCATCGTTGTTGTTGTGTTGCAGGATGCACTAGCACTTAGTGTTAATTATTTTAGGAATTTATTTCCCCAAAGATAAATTTGAGGATTTCCTTTTGGTAACGAACCACCATAGGTCTTTCAGGTGTTGCACACAGCTGACTACTCTGTGCGTAGTAAGTGACCTGAGATGATGCCTTGAACACTCCTTGAATGTGTATAGACTTGCCTCTCACAATTATCGGCACTCATGTGACTCGTTTTTATAAAACAAAAACGTTCAATTATGTTCAATAAATAATTGCCTAATAATAGGCACAATATACAAATTTGCCAACATGCAGTGTAGCATATATTAACAGTAAGTATGTTAACAGTAAGCTTTGGTTGCTAAGCAACATAACAGGAAAAGATTAGGGTAATTTTATGGATAGATCGCTGGCTATGGTGTAACCGGTTTGAACAGGTTTAAAACCTGGAGCATTAATATAGTATTACCTTATTGTGATGCAGTCACAGGTGTGTGCATCTCGAGGATTTTACAACTGCTTTAAAAACGCAGTTCATCCGATCAGATTTTCGAAAAGAATCTATCCGTTTTTGTAAAATACCATTTCTGACCATCAGCGCTCCCTGCAGTCTATAATTTGGGAATATAATTTGTTGTTTGTTCATGTTTGTGTTTTTTTTTTTTTTTTTTTTTGTAGTTTTTTTTGGTAAGACACTGCACTAGATCTTGTATACGAGATGGTGTAAACTCTGCATACTCACTTAGGTCCGAAGCACATGCACAGGCTGGCCAGATAGCCGTTGCTGAACGAGAAGAAGATCATGAAAACGATGTACCAGGCATCATGGGTGAACACAATGGGCAGGTTGTTCCTGGGTTGCACGTTACACAGAACGAAGAAGGGGATGAATACGACACGGAGCATCACCAGCACAGGCAGCAATTTGCTGTCTTTACCGGGCTGAGGAAACGGAGCACACAACCAATATTAAGACCACAGAGACATGGTGCTCTACAAAGTCATGCAAAGCCATCACTGATGCATACAGAATATATCGGCATAGAAGAAAATGTGCTCAAATATTCGACGGGCTGATGATAGTTATTTTTATAAAAAAAAAATTTTTTTTTTTTTTTTTTTTTTTTTTTTTTTTACAAATCTAGAATAGTATAGAATTCCATCCATCTTCTATACCGCTTACTCCTTTTCAGGGTCACGGGGAAACCTGGAGCCTATCCCAGGGAGCATCGGGCACAAGGTGGGGTACACCCTGGACAGGGTTAGTATAGAATTATCAAACATTTTTTGTGTGTGCTTGTGCCTTGTTTTCAATATTATTTGGGTCGCCTGTTGGTCCTTCCACCTGCAAGTTCAGGAACAGCATGCTATTTTGCTCTCCTTTTGGCAAGGTGAAGGATTTTTATTGGCTGGATGTCCGCCACCACTCCACCTCATTCTTTCTGCTGAAAGGCTTGGCATGTTTTGTAAATTAAATGAGCTCATAGAGCCAATGCCAAACTAGCAAATCATTTTTCGAAATATTAGTCCTATTGTCCTCGTTTCAGTGCAAAACCAGTGGATCTTTTTCACAAGCTGGAAAGGTTCGATATTTTTAGCTTTTTATTGCAATGTGCACACTTGTGCTATTATTAGGGACCAACAGCTGGTGCTTCTACCTGCATGTCTCAGAAACAGGATGCTATTTTTGAGCTCTGCTTTGGGCAAGGTGAGAGATCTTTATTGGTTGGACACCTGCCACCACTCCATCTCATTTTCTCTGAAAAGCTTGGCATTTATTTCTGAATGAGAACATGTTATTTAGTTAGCGAGGGTCTGCTGACCTTTTTATATATATTAGTTACTGGCAGTCCTTTATTAATTTTTTTTTTTTTTTTAAATCTTCCAAGAAAATCTTTCAAAAAGATTGCACAAAAACAGTTTGTGCCCAAGACTGACCCCTGCTTCAGTGTATAATGTAACATGATTTGTAGGTTTGTACTCAAGAACTACTGCTGTAATCAAAGCCGTTCCTGTGTTTATGCCAGGACTCTTATTCACAATGTGCTTATACTAAGCAATGGGGGTGTGGTCGAGAGAGAGAGAGAGAGAGAGCCGGTTACACACACACAGCGGAGCGGAACTTGAAATGTGAACGCAAGTTTGTGACGGGCCCTCTTCTGTTGATTTGTGCTTTTTTTGTTGAGTTTTTGAAAGTACACTGAAAAGGATCCTGTGGAGCGCAAATAATAAGAAGGGCACTTCGAAGGGAAAGAACGTTTATGGACAGACACTTTTCCCGATGACCATCTGTAGGAAAGATAGCAATTTTCTGCACATGGTACAGTTCATCTCTGCCGGCTTCTTCAGTCGGACATTAAAAATCTGACACACCAAAGCCACGAACTTACTGAACCGCAAACTGTGTGTTGCTTTGTGGTTCGTATTTGCATGCAGTGGAATTATTCCCGTGATATTTATTTTAGTAATATTTAATTAAAATTATTTGCATTTATATTTAATGAAATTACATGAACGATGTTGGGGTTCTAAGTTTTCAATAAAACTACAGTTGAACTGAAATTTCAGAATTGTCGGCCAAGCAGGAGTTGTTGTTTTTCTCTCGCTCTCCTTTCTTTATTATAGTGTGAGTAAAAAGGTGGGCTTTTTCCTCCAGGGAACACCATAATAAAGAAGGAGAGCGAGAGAAAGAAAGAAAAAAAAAACTCGGCCAACAGTTCTGAAATTTCAGTTCAACTGCAGTTTTATTTAGAGGGATTATAAATCAGTACTCTTCTACAACAGTATGTAGAACCTTGGTGTGTGAGGGTGCAGAAGAAGGGCAGGTGGAAGTTTACCAGATGTGCACTTTGTACTTACCCATGTGCACTTTGCAGTTAAGCTTCGTCCAGCCCAGTCCATCAAGTTAAAAAGCAAGAAGCAGAACACGGGAATGAAGTATTTTTCTAGGGATACCAGTGAAACAGGAAGATGATAACATGAGAGCACAATGAGCAGTGGAATTTTTAAGTGGCACACTTTCGGAAAAACACTCTTACCCCAAGCACCTCCTTCAGCCGCAGAGGACCTGACCTCCACAGTCACAGCAGGGAATATTCCAATAGTGATAGTAAAAACAAAACACACTGAAAGGGCCATCACCCAAATCTAGAGGAGCAGGGGGTACAAAAATGAATAGCAGGAGTCATTTAGGACATCAGGAACGTCTAGTAGCAGGTAGTCTAGGTGATTGGACTTATAATCATTCATATTTAATCATTTAGACAGTTTGCCACTGTTGAAGTCCATTAAATAAGTAGCAAAACATTTAACATTATACAAGACCAGTCTGTGTGACTTACTGTTACTACTACAACAGTGATCCTTATAGCATGGCTATCAAAAACATCAAAATGTCGCCACTTAAACAAGAATGCTTCACGAATACTAGACTAGCGGGCAGTGCGGCAGAGCAGAATCCTCAAACAGGAGACACTGGGAAACTTTTCCAAAAGGTACCTTTTTAAAGATGGCAAACACAGACACGGTATGCGTGGTCTCCTCTTCGGTCAGACTCACTACTGTCTTCTCCCCGGAGATTAATGTAACAGCATCTACAACAGCAATAACATCATATCTTTGTTGCTTTCCAGCACAACTCAATATGAAACATAACTTACAAGTGCAAATCAGGACAAAATGAAAAGGAACATGGAGAATACACAATGCAGGGTCTCAAGAGGCTCTGGCTCTAAACTAAAACCACTCAAATACAGCGCCAAGAAGAAAACCGAACAGATATGCCGGATGGTTTGGAGTTTAGAGCAGGATTTAAGAAAGATTTCCTGGAAATTTATGGGTTGGATTTTCAGCCCTCTGCTTTGAGAACTTTTCTTTTTAGTGGAGTTTTCAAAAGGAGCATCTGTCTGGTTACTAATTACTCTACCTTTGTTCAACAGGTCCATCTTGTTTTCCTCATTACTGGAAGGCTTGAGGTTACTGGTGTCTGCATAATACTTGAAGAATTCCTGCAAAGCCATGAAACAAATGAGTAGAAAGGCCAAGTGGGTGTGTGATATTAGGCTGGACATCACTGGATGCATGTTGGCATAACTTCATTGAAGTCTTAATTGTGCTCATCTCAGGGCTACACCCAGTTGAGAAATTCTAAGCAGTAAGGCATGAATCCTTGGGTAAGGAGTGAATAACACATTTTTAATATACCGCATCAGACCTGGCAACCTTGACACGTTTTGTATAGGAGTGCCGCATTTTGACAAAGTATGCTGGAACATACTCCACATACATTTTAATCAAGAAAGATTAAATAGGTCTACATGTAATACTTTACAAATAATGTTAATGGATTATGATAGAACAGAGATTATAAACACTGTACACATAAATAACATGGGTCTAGGCATTCTTCCTCTTCAGGATTGTCAGTTCTGCTGTATTATGTGCTAGATCAGGGGTCTTCAACAGTGCTTGAAGTTTGGGGGGAAAAAGTGCCAGTACTCCCCTTATTCACGTGTTGGAGTGTGTATCAGCCAGTATCGGCTAATCATTAAGTATTCTGAATTTCTACAGTGAACAAAAGATACTAGGAGATATGGCTAATGTTCAAGACATAAATTTATTATTTACTCAAAGGGACAACCAATTGCCAAACTTAATTTTCTAATACAGAATAATAATATATAATATTTTAATAATGTAATTATTATTCCCCTTTTTGGAATAATAATATAATAATAAAGTTATCAAAACTCTGGAGCAAATGGAACAAATGGAACTATGGGAATTATGCTGTGATAAAAAAAAAAAAAAATCTAAAATAATTCTAAATAATTTTATATTTTAGTATCTTCAAAGTAAACCCCTATTTGCCTAGAACTTCCAGAAATGCATTCTTGGCATTTTTCTCAACCGATTTCTTGAGTAATCAACCTGAGATGCTTTTTAAAACAGTATTAAAGGAGTTCCCACCTACAAGCACTGCTCTTCAATTTTATCCACAAAGAACCGGTATAAATGCAGGCTCATTCCAGCCAAATAGGAGGCATACTTGGTAATTGATTGGAGGCCAAGATGAACTGATTAAACAAGCAGAATCAGGTGTGACTCCTGCTTGGTTGGAATCAAAGCCTGCAGCCACACTGAAACTTTCTAAAGCTATTTTATTCGATTTTATTTTATTATATAATCCAGTTTAAAAAAAAATAGGCAGTAAAAGCCCTGGGAAAATTAAGCAGCTTACTGACAAGTTTGTTTTTGTTGAGTGGGAGGGGGGAACTTAGAAGTAGGACTCAAGGGGAAGAACCTTTGTATATGTCTGGTCTAATACAAAAAGCATGTGATTCTACTGCTTCACACTGCAACTGCAATATTAAAACAAACTGGGGCACCTACAGTCCCCTATGAAATTATTGGAACAACAAGACCAATTCTATTTAAAAAAAAAAAAATCAATCACCTGAACATCGGGTGGTGTGCCACCAAATGTGCCATGTTTTAAGTTGAACATATTTAGATGTAAAAAATTAGAAAATGAAAGCTGAAAATCTGTTCCATCATTCATCTTTTTATCTCGAACACAAATGTCTTCAATGTAAAGGGAAAACAATAGACTTGGCCTTGCTTTTCCAATACTTTTGGTGGGGGATGTATAATTAAAGAACTGGCCACCTGAATTTTGTACACAGTGATTATAATGGGACCTAGCCCCAGGAAATTAAAAACCATAAGGCTTATGAACTTGGGTCACACCATTTTGGGCAGGGCAATGTAAGAAGTGATGGCCAGAAGAATTACAACACAGGCAGTGATGAAGTAGCCAAAAGCACTGTCCTTCAGCGATGAGCCACCTGGGAAAATAAAAATCAGAACAACAAAAGGGTCATGACATCTAAAATCAATAGAATGTGCTGAAAAAAATAAGTCTCAAACAACTGCAGAAACAGAATAATGCAATCCAACATGAACAGTCAGAGAATCAAGAATCTGCAAGCTAAATCAAATAGAAGAAATACACACTGGCGATTGCACAGATCATGGAAGTGGCTGCAAATGATCCAGCGAACCCCTGGCCACTCATGATAGGAGTGGTATAGGAAGCTGGGAGCAGTCCTGCAAGCCCAAAGAGACTCCCCTGCAAAATGGCACCAAAAGCTAGAGAAAGCAAAATAGCAGAGTGGTGAGAAAGGAAGATTAAAAACTTCACACATGGTACAATGCATCCCCATGGGAATTTCAAAGATTAGTTCCCACAACATATTCTCTTTCTGTTGTCTTTTCCACAGCTAGACTTCCCAAACCAGTGTGTAATAATAACATCAAAAGAAGGCTAGTCTGTCACGTTGACCCTAACTCTTTAATGAAAAAAAGTCACGTCACTGCATGGTGGTGGTTGGAACAACTTCTCTAAGAGGCGGACCAGAGATATCCAGCAGAGCTACTCACAGTTGATGCAGATGATTTTGATCATGGTGACGGTGAAAAAGGGCACAGGTGCCATGTCCACCCTGACCAACACTGCGGTGATCAGAAACACCACCAGGATCACAGAGAGGCTGCCGGAGATCCTCCATTTCTGAGGAATCCTGCGGTGGAGGAAGGATAGACAGAGAGAAATAGGGGACAAAGATCAACATTCCTTATACAGTCCTGAGATAATGTTTAGGTGATGAGATCCCAACAAAATTCTCTTGATAATTAAAACTAACATACCCTCTGGATACCTAAACATTAATAAAAAACCCAGACTATATGTTCATCTCACACAAACTCTGCACTTGGGCCATGTCTAAAACCATGCCCTTTTTACTAGATACATTTTGGCAGGCAACCATCTAGCTTGTCCAACAGCACAGTGGACCAGTGGACATAATGGAAACCAAACACACAAACAAAAAAAACAGGGGAAAAGGCAGGGAGATAAGAAGAAAGGTCATGCTGATTAACAGGTAACCTGATCATCAGGGTGGGGCTCGCACAGCATGTTTACCACTTATTTCAATTGACCAAAATATAAACAAATAACTGAGTGAGCGGAACGGGTCAGGATTCCTTCAGGAACTGGTGGGATTGAGAGAAAAAAAATAATCTATCGATGCAGAGCAACAGGAATACAGTGTTGTGAAATTTCTTCTTGATTTCTTCTGTTTTTGTGTGTGTATATCTCATACTAAATTGTATCAGAAATTAAAACAAAATCTAAGATAAAACAATGGCAACCTGAGTAAAACACAAAATACAGTTTTTAAATGATGTCATTTTTGAAGCAAAAAAGTTATCCAATACCAACTGGGTCTGTGTGGAAAATTTATTTGCCCCCGTAGTTACTAATTCCCGCCACATTCCAAAATTCCTCCAAGAGCACAGCAACGACTCATCCAGGAAGTGACAAAAGAGCCAAGGACAACATCAAAGGACC
>JANDJT010000169.1:28417749-28436933 GCA_024331685.1 Stegophilus panzeri | reverse complement strand
GGAACTAAGGGGCCCAAACCCTGAAAAACAGCCCCAGACCATTATCCCCCCTCCAACAATTTTACTGTTAGCACTATACATTCCAGTAGGTAGCGTTCTCCTGGCACCTGCCAAACCCAGATTCATTCATCAGACTGCCAGATAGTGACGTGTGAGACAGAGAACATGTTTCCACTGCTCCAGAGTCCAGAGACGACATGCTTTACTCCACTCCAGCCGATGCTTGGCAATGTGCATCGTGGTCTTAGGTACAGCTTGTGTACAGCTTCTCAGCCATGGAGACCCATTTCATGAAGCTCCAAACACACATTTCTAGTGCTGATGCTGCTTCCAGAGGCAGTTCAAAACTCTGTAGAGAGTGATGCAAAAGAGGATAGGCGATTATGTGCTCCATGCTTCAGCACTCTGTGGGCCTGCTCTGCGAGTTTATGTGGTTTAATAACTTTATGGCTGAGCTGCTGTTGTTCCTAGACGCTTCCATTTCACAATAATAGCTTTTGCACTTGACAGGGGCAGATCTAGCAGGGCAACAATTTCAGGAATGGGCTTGAGGCAAAGGCAGTGACAGTACCATGTTTAAAGTCATTGAGCTTGAGTACAACCCATTCTACTATGTTTATTAATGGAGACTGCCTGGCTATGCGGTTGATTTTATGCCTCTGTTAGCAGTGGGTGTTGCTGAAACACCTGAATTAAGAAGGATGTCCACATATTTTTAGCCATATAGTGTAGCATTTCAAAGCATATATACGGTATATACTGTCAGATCTGTGCCATTTAAAAATGATTTATATTTCCAAATATCTATGATGTTATATGCTGCAGATTTATTTATTTATTTATTTATTTTTAACACCGATGCAGCTGAATTTATTTATTTATTTATTTATTTATTTACACTTTTGCCATTATTAGGAAGCACTAATGAGGAAAATCTTGCATTTTGGATGTGAAATCTGTCCTTCATGGCTGCATGGATAACTTCTGTATGAAAGAACTGAAACATGGACTAAGAATTAACCAAGTATGGAAAGTTAAAATTCAGATTTAACTGTCAGTTTAAAATGTAATGTTCTCTGTGTTGACACTTATTTTTCCTGAATTTTGCATGGAATCCCTCTTTTGTTTATATAAATATAAAATAAAAATATTGAAATAGTTTTCTTTCTTAGAAAATAGATACATAAATTCACATGGCCAATGACTGTAGCCTATTTTCTTCCTGAAGCTCAATACAGCCTAATTCTGTTATGACCAATAGAATTACTTTGGGTCAGCCCATCACATCTTAGGAGTGTTTGATTGGAGTCATCAAGGTCTTAATCAATCTGCTTTGGTTAGTATTTTACTATTTCCTGCTCAGAAAGGTTATACCTAAAGCAATGTGCATGTTCTTATAACACACTGATTTTTTGGGACTGGGGACATCAAACCCAGCTAAAGACATGCTGCGTTAAGAAAAAGACCATTGCTTTTGAAAGGCTTGGTAAAGGAGTGTTGAAGAGAAAAGCCGTGCACAGAGGTTCTCCGAATTCCATGTATTGCATGATTATCATTTGTTTAAAACCCACAAATGACTCAGTCAAATTAAAGACATTTTTAGAAGCAACTGTCAGATAAATGATAATAGAAAACCTTAAGCAACATATAATCTCTCCAGAGAGATGGCAGGTCTGAACAGTTGTTTGGGGAAAATCTGTGCTGGCATATCTCCAGAATTCACTTCTGTGTGAAAGTTGTCTTAATCTTGAAACCTAACCAAAACAGAGTTGGAGGGATGAGGGTCTGCCTAAGAGGGATGTTCCCATGCCAGTATATAAAGTCTCCTCAAAACATACTGGAACGGCCATTTCTTTTGTTTTGTTTTTTGTTATTCATTGAGCCCAAACTTTGAAATCAAAAGATGAATGAGATGATGGATCAGAATTTCAGCTTTCATATCCTGATATTTACATTTAGATTTGTTAAACAGCTTAAAACACAGCAGATATTTTTGTGGAGTCAAATTAGGATCTCAATTCACTGCCTTAAGACATCCAGGCCGACACTTTGGGATGAACAAAATATGCAACAGAAGCATTTCCGATTCAGATTACTACCAAAAATCCTCAAATTCTGTCCCTACTGTAATGGACAAGAAATGGCCACCCTCCAATATTCTCCACCACCAACACTTCCTGTGCTCAGGTATCATGGTATGACCCCAATTCCGAAAAAGTTGGGACAGTATGGAAAATGCAAAAAGAAATGCAAAGAAAAAAAAAAGGCATTTGAAAAGTCAATTCAACCTGTACTATACTGAAAAGACATTATTAACACATTTGATTTTTAACTTTGTGAATTAATTTTTTTTTTTTTTTAAATATACACTCTTAAAATCTGTTGACTGAAACATACTCCAAAAATAGTTGGGACAGTCGACTGTTTACCACTGTGTAACATCACCTTTTCTTTTAATAACACTTATTAAGCGTTCGGGTGTGGAAGACACCAGTTGGTTAAGTTTAGCAAGTGGAATTTTCCCCCATTCATCCATTATGCATTTCTTGAGCTGTGCAAATTTACGGTGCCTTCGTTTTATGCTTCCTAATGCGCCACATATTCTCAACTGGAGACAGGTCAGGACTGCAGGCACGCCATGCTAGCAACTGCACTCTCTGCTTACGCAACCATGCACTTGTAATCCGGGCAGAATGTGGTTTGGCGTTGTCCTGATCTGGATGGCAGCATATGTTGCTTCAAAATGTGTACATATCTTTCTGCATTAATGGTGCCCTCACAGATGTGCAAGGTATCCATGCCATGGGCACTGACACACCCCCATACCATGACAGACGCTGGCTTTTGGACCTGACGCTGATAGAAGCTTGGATGGTCCTTTTCCTCTTTGGCCCGAAGAACATGACGACTGTTTTGTCCAAAAACTACATGAAATGTTGACTCCTCGGACAACAAAACACGATTCCACTGTGCTACTGTCCATCTCAGATGAGACCGAGCCCAGAGAAGTCAGCGGCGCTTCTGGACAGTGTTAATATATGGCTTCTGCTTTGCATAGTAAAGCCGTAACTTGCATCTGTGGATGCAGCGGCGAATGGTGTTGACTGATAAAGGTTTACCAAAGTATTCCCGAGCCCATATCAGGATATCGATTACAGACTCATGACGGTTTTTAAGATAGTGAGGTCTGAGAGATCGGAGATTATGTGCATTCAGAAGTGGTTTTCAGTAGGGCTGGGTAAAAAATATCGATTTTCCGATTTTAATTGATCTTCAATTTAAAAAAAAAAAAAAAAATTATTTGAGAAATCCCCGAATCGATTCTTAATGTGCTTGATTTACTTGAGAGGATATGGATATTATCTGTAGTTTGCCTCTCATGTTGAAGATGTCACCATCTTTCGAGTTGCTCCACTTAAAACAAAACAAAAAAAAACACAGAGGATCATGGTGGAAGTCACGGTAGCCAATTGAAGCCAGCGCCGGTGAAATTAAAGTCTGATGTGTCGAAGTATTTCATGTTCAAAGGCAGTGACGGTAAAGATGAAGTCGACAAAGTTGTTAATGAATTTCACTGTTGCATATTTACAATGTTTTTATTTAATTTTTTACAGTAATGTGCATTGTGCAGTTTGTGCTTACCTTGTGTGCATTGTATGCACATATTTATGATTAACAATGTTAACAATCTAGTTAACAATGTTTGTTACTCAAAGTAAAAGGAAAAAGTAATTAAACGTAATTGTGTGGTCCCGGTTGTTAACGTAAATGTGTATTTCAGTAATATAGCCAAGTAAGAGGGTTTCAGTTAAAAGCATTTATATTAAAATATGGATTCCATGTCTGCAAAACTAACATTTTAAATGAAATATTGATAACTAATCTATATTGAATCGAATAGAAATCGAATCGGCAAATTGGTTGCAATACCCAGCGTTAGTTTTCAGCCTTGCCCTTTATGCACTGAGATTTAAAGATTCAAGGAATCAATTATATTGTGCAGAGTAGAAGGTGAAAAGCCCCAAATCCTACCGATTTATCTTTGGGGAATGTTGTTCTCAAAGTATTGGATTATTCGCTGCTGCATCTGTTGGCAGATTGTCGAGCCTCGACCAATCCTTGCTCTTGAAAGACTAGGCCTTTTCTGGAGGCCCCTTATATACTATGATTAGACGAATTAGTCTTCTTACTTCAACTTGTCACATCACTATTAGTCATAAACTACCCCTGTCCCAACTTTTTTGGAACATGGTTACATGCATTAATTTCAAAATAAACGTAAATCTTCAAATAAACTATACAGTTGATTAGGTAAAACATCTAATACCTTGTCTTTAAGGATTTTTTTTTTGTTTAAATACAAGTACATTTACAAATCACTCCTCTTTGTTTTAGTGACATTTTCCATACTGTCCCAACTTTTTTGGAACTGGGGTTGTATTTTAGTGACCGGGGCTCCAGGATTAGCCTGCCTGGTGGTTTGCTGAGTCTCAAATAAGTAGCAAGTAACCTGAGAAGGTCTATGATGAAGTAAAGACAGCAGGGCTCGACAATAAGCAGCCTGTGTGTGTGGATGTGAAACATTATTTAGGGACACCACTTCAAGTGACTTGACACCTTATTAAAACTCATATATGAAACCATTAGCATAAAAAAAAAACAACCTCATGTGATGTGTGTATATAACCCATTATCACTATGACTAGTTGCTTTTGCTTCATAAGAGACCTCCTCAGGTTACATGTCTATTGGTGGTTATGACAAGGCTGGCTATTCCTGGAGCCCCCCACACTAAAATATTAGGCAAGACTGACTGGAGGCATGTGTGTGCGCATCACTGGATTTTTTTAGTATTTCAAACTCCCTCCAAGAAACCAAAAGGTGTTGTTCTTTCACTTGGTAATCAATAACGGTGACTACATTGATACAGATATCAGGTATCGGTCCAATAATGTGCTCATAAAGAATACCAACCTATACTAATATCCAATACCACGTGATATGAAGTTTTGTGCGTGCTGAGATGCTTTTCTTCTCACCACGGTTGTAAAGAGTGCTTATGTGAATTACTATATCCTTCCTGGCAGCTCAAACCAATCTGGCCATTTCCCTCTGATCTCTATCAGCAAGGCTTTTCCATCCACAGAACCATCACTCACTCAATGTTGTTTCCCCCCCTAACCGTTCTGTGTAAACTCTAAAGACCATTGTGTGTGAAATTCCCAGGAGGTCAGCAGATTCTGAACTGCTGAAACGAGCCCATCCATTACCAATATCCATGATCAAAGTCAGAAATCAGACTTTCTCTTCACTCTGCTTGATGTGAACATTAACTGAAGCGCTTGACCTGTATCTGCATGATTTTTTGCACAAATCATAATAATAGGGTGATTAGATAACCGCATGAATGTGCAGGTGTTCCTAATAAACTGGATGGTGAGTATATGTTTATAGTTCCAAATACTTGGGCCATGTCGCAAATGGCATAGTACCGTACTTAACAGCTTGCCAGTATTGCTTAGGCATACTGCTTTGTGCATCATGCAGTGAGTAATGGAGCGTGGACTTCTCTAAATATTGACTCAGAGCCATGATATTCAGCGATTCCTGCACATAGGTGATATGTTAGCACTCCAACGAGGTAAATGAGGACAGCTCAAGTAAATTTGTCTCATCTGTGACAGAAAAAGCTGCATATATATATATATATATATATATATATAAAATATATATACACACACACACACACACACACACACACACACACCTCTCACACCATACAGTGAACACACCCCTTGTTTCCAATGGCATTAACAAAGCTCATGGGGAGAGGGAGCAAGAACGAGCTAGGATCGGATGAGCAGTAAATAAAAGCAATCTCATTCACTCTCTAGAGCTCAAAACATGGGGGAAAAAAGTGCCACTGGTGTGTTTGATTTACATGATTTTACTTGAGACAGTATTGATTAAGCAATCTGGACGAGTCATATATCTTGGAATTGTACGAAAACAATAGGTTTAATGAATTATTATTAAGCTGGGAACACAGTCGAATATTTTTTTTTAAGAACAAAAGCTAAAACTTCACACATTTGGTAGACATTTCATTTACAGCATTTGGCAGACACCCTTATCCAGAGCGACTTACAGACATGGTTTTAAGTCTCTATAATAAATACATCCTGATACTGGTTCACTAGGTCAAGGACTAATAGTACCATCAGTCTAAAAACTCTGTTGATGAGGTAATATAGTAAGAAACACACACACACACACACACACACACACACACACACCATTTTTTTTTTTTAAATAAAGTGCTAATTTAAATACTTCAGGAAGAGGTAGGTCTTTAGACATCATTTGAAGACTGCCAGTGACTCAGTTGTTTGGACATCTAGGGAAAGTTCATTCCATCACCTAGGTGCCAGAACAGAGAAGAGTTTTGATGCATCCTCCCTAGAGGATCGGCGGCAGCATGGTGCAGTGGGGGATGTGACAAGAGTTTTGAGGTAAGTGGGTGCTGGTACGTTTTTTGGCTTTGTAGGCAAGCATCAGTGTTTTAAAATCACACCCATATGAGGGCCTTCCATGAACTGTTGCCTCAAAAGTTGGAGGCATACAATTGTCAAGAATGTCTCTGTACGCTGTAGCTTTAATCAGTCCCTCCAGGATTTTTGCAATTTTATGATCGTAGAAAGTAACAAAATCAAGCAGACTCCGCAATATTCAGAGCTTACAATTTTTTTTAAATTACCTCAGATTTTCCACAGATTTGGGCCAAGACGCCTCTTTGATTCACGTGTGTTGTACAGCTAAAAGGTCTGAAGTCCATGAAGAAGTGTGGCTTTGGAATGGGCACATATGGGCGTAATGATCAGGTGCCCACATACTTTTGGCCATATAGTGTAAATTTAGAAAGAGTAACCCCAATGTAAATATGCTAATTAATTATTTGCCTTTCATCTCATTTAGACACTGGATGCTTATTAACTTCCTTTTACTTAATTCTGACAAGACAGAAATACTTCTACTAGGACCACAGGCAGCTACAAGTAAGCTTTCTGTTCCTTCTACTAGGACCACAGGCAGCTACAAGTAAGCTTTCTGATTACATAGTAACTCTGGATGGCCTTTCAGTTTCATCATGCGTAGCAGTAAAAGACCTTGGAGTGATTATTGACTTCAGTCAATAGCCTTCTTTCATCTCACAAATTTTGCTAAGATAAGAAATATAATGTCACTACATGATGGAGAAAAATTAGTTCATGCTTTTGTCACCTCTAGACTAGATTATTGTAATGCCTTACTGTCTGGATGTTCCAGTAGGAGCATAAACAAACACCAGTTAGTCCAGAATGAAGCTGCAAGAGTCCTAACTAGAACCAGAAGATACGACCCCATCACCTCGATCTTATCCACAGTGTACTGGCTCCCAGTAAAATTTCCCATTGATTATAAAATACTACTATTGACCCATAAAGCACTGAATGGTCGCGCACCACAGTACCCGAGTGAACTTTTGGTCTTTTATGATCCGCCACGCCTACATCGATCAAAAGGTGCAGGCTATTTGTTGGTACCTCGAATAGTGAGGGCTACAATAGGGGGAAGAGCTTTATGGAACAGCATTCCAATTAGTGTTCGGGACTCTTAGTGTTTAAGTCCTGAAAATATATTTGTTTAGTCAAGCTATTTGTGAATAGTTTTTCTTTAGTTGAAGGAGCAGATCTAGATGGCTCACAGGGATATAGTGTTGTGGTGAACTGGGTGTTTGGATGCTGTCATACACACACATCCACCCAAGTTTGTTGATGGTGGAGTGGCTGGCTGCCTTATGTCCCAGGGCACTTTCATGTTTGTGTTCCCTTCTGGCTCTCCCTTTAGTTTTGCTGTCATAGCTAGTCTTGCCAGAGTCCTGCTTGCACTTACGCAAAATACACTGTCCTTAACCATTACAGGACAATAAGCATACCTAATAATCTCTCTCTCTCGTTCCCTCTCTCTCTTTCTGTCACGCTACACATGGTTCTCCTGAGATGCCAGTGATCCTGACCTGCCTGATCCTTCTCGATGCCCTACTTCTGGTTGGAGTTCTCATCAATTGGAAGTTACATGCTGCTGCTGAGGATGGCCCCACATGGTGCATCCTAAAGATCACTGAGATTACTGAGGATGGTACCACTTAAAACCATAAAGATGGCTTTGGACCTCAACTCATATGAAGAGTTATGCTACGATGGCCAGGACTACAATTGCTATGATAACTTTAGCACTGCAATTACCACAAACAGATTTGCACTCAAGTCTCAATCAGTGAACAGTGGATAAGTTCAACAAAACAGACTTCATGTATAAACTGTAATGAATTTTCCTGGTTACACAACTGCATTATTTGACCATGTAATATTAGCACATTTACAGAAGGAACTTTATAATTATACTATCCGTTGTCACCCAGATTAGTATGGGTTCCCTTTTGAGTCTGGTTCCTCTCAAGGTTTCTTCCTCATATCATCTCAGGGAGTTTTTCCCTTGCTAGAGTCGCCTCTAGCATGCTCATTAGGGACAAATTCATAAATTTTAAATTTTTAAAAGTTACAGAATGTATACATTTCTGTAAAGCTGCTTTGGGACAATGTCCACTGTTAAAAGCGCTATACAAATAAAACTGAATTGAATTTGCAGCCACCAATTCGAGAAAAAAAAAACTTCACCAAGAACATATTGGGTAAGAGCTGTTACTTTCACTTGCCTAGGTTTGTATGTAAACATATATATTTTCTTGTATGGTGACCTGCTTTACATGACATCAAGGCTATCTATTCCTCCACCGTGGTTCTTCAAGGTCCTGCAAACCATGGTGGGGAATAGATAGTCCTTTATCTCTTCCCTCAACTTGGTGACCGCCTAAACCTGCTAAATCCGAAGAAGTATCTTAGTCTTTCACAGTTTACGAAAACATGGTGATCATGGTATGCTGATGAAGCATATGTAGCACTAATATGAAATAAACTGCATAAACAGCTGATCAAATTTCATCCCACTATTTTGAAGGTCTCTCCTGACATAAATAGAATAGGGTTAGCCATGTCTACCAAGTACATTCAGCTGCTTTATGATGGTACGTGTTGTTCCTAACCCTCCCAGATTGGTATCGGTTGTGTAGTAAGTTGGGCTAATTAATAGGGTTGGATCTGGTAAGAACTAAAGTAAAATAAACTAAATTTTAAAATAATTTTTAAAAAATAAATAAATAAATAAATAAATGAAACAGCATCGTCGTACATATGGTACATCTTGTACTTCTGAACTGTTTACTGTGATTCTTAATTCAGATCTCTCATGCCCCACACAGGTATCTTTCATTTTAAAGGACATCTACAGTGGATACAAAAAGTCTACACATCGTTAAAATGGCAGGTTTTTGTGATGGGAAAAAATTAAACCAAGATAAATCATCAGAGCTTTCCACCCTCAATGTGAAATTATAATGTATAAAAATTGTGAAAAACAATCAAACAAAAAAAAAAAAAAAAAAAGTACAATAACCTGGTTGCATAAGTGTGCACACCTCTGAACTAATACTTTGTTGAAGCACCTTTTGATTTTATTACACCACTCTTTTTGGCTAAAAGTCTATCAGCATGGCACAACTTGGCAAAAAAACTTTCTTGCAAAAACATTCTAGATCCATCAGATTGTAAGGGCATTTCCTGTGCACAGCCCACATCAGGTCACCCCACAGATTTTTTGTTGGATTCAGGTCTGGGTTCTGGCTAGGTCATTCAAAAACACTGATCTTCCATTCCTTTGTTGATGTGGATGAATACTTTGGGTCATTGTCAAATTCCTTTTCATCTTCAGCTTACTAGCAGACATCTGAAGGTTTTGCACTAAAATCGACTGGTATTTGTGGCTATTCATGATTCCCTCCACCTTGATAAAATCCCAGTTCTGGCTGAAGAAAAGCAGCCCTAAAGCACGATGCTTCCACCACCGTGTTTCACCATGGGTATGGTGTTCTTCTGATGATGTGCTTTTTTTTGCACCAAACATACCTTTTGGCGCAAACATGGAATTATACTACCTTTTTGAATTGGTCTTATCAGACTATAACCCATTTTGCCAAATGGTTGGGGTGATTTGAGTTTGGGTGTTTTGGTTTTTTTGTGTGAGAAATGGCTTCCATCTAGCCACCCTAGC
This sequence comes from Stegophilus panzeri, assembly GCA_024331685.1. NCBI lineage: Eukaryota > Metazoa > Chordata > Actinopteri > Siluriformes > Trichomycteridae > Stegophilus > Stegophilus panzeri. The sequence goes on along the minus strand of JANDJT010000169.1, from coordinate 28,426,727 downwards.
CCGTAGCCTAGACGTGAATAATATGAGAGATTGCTGTCACATGCAAAGAGTACTTGTCTGATATTTCTGCAGCTCCTGTCGTTTTATCAATTTTTGAGGGATGTCCTGTTCTTGGTGATGTCACTGTGGTGCTCCATTTTCTCCACTTGTTGCTGATTGCCTTCGCAGTGTTCCATGGTACATCTAATGTTTTGGATATTTTTTGTACATCTCTCCTGCTCGATAGCTTTCGACAGTGAGACCCTGTACAAGCTCTTTGCAGACCATGGCTTCAGCAGTCAGATGAAACCAAGACGATGTGAAGAAAATCCTACAGAAACAGTTGGTCTTTATTTGGGGTTAATCTGAATCATTTAATTCATGACAGCTGTATGATAATTACTTTTTAACATGATACGGAATGTGATCGGTTCTGAACACAAACACATCCCCAATTATAAAAGGCTCTGCACACTTATGCAACCAGGTTATTGTTAAGTTTTTTTATTTTTCCCTAAAATGTTTGTTTTTCAAATATGTTTTTTATACGTTGTAATTTCACATCAAGGGTGGAAAAAGTTCTCACATGATTTATCTTGGATTCAATTTTTCACATCACAAAAACCTGTAATTTTAACTGGGTGTGTAGACTCTTTATAGCCACTGTAAAATCTTAATTTAGTTTGTTTTTTTCCCAAAAAATCTACTTTGAATGTACTCCCAGTTTATTTTTCATTTGAGTGCACAAGAGCTGCTAAAAAAACACAAGTCTGAAGCCCTAACATAGAGCTCCAGTTGAACACAGCAGGGTTAAACTTGGAGTGTTCTATAATGTTAAGAGACTTTCCTGAAGTAGAACAGCATGTGGAATGAAGAAACAACTTCGCTTGAACTCCTTCTAAGGGCCAAGGACATGCTGGTTGCTATGATGCAAACAGTCACCTCATATGGACTTGGACAACATGTTTGGAGTATGAAGTGCAGAGCACTATGTCTTCAGAAAAGACTAGTAAAGGAACCGCAGGCCATTGTTACAATTAAAGCGTTCCCAACTGCAATGATGCAAAACTCTGGAGTGATTCCCATGTTTTCTCTTGCTGTGAATCAAAACAGAGCAAATTACCTCAACAATGTAGGGTGCAAATGCTAAGCCTTGAGTCATCTTGCTGTTTGCTGAAATGAAACTGCTTATGGAACAAGCTAAATCAGAAATTATGTCACTTTCATGCTTAATAAAAGCTTTAGTCAAAATGCAACATCTTGGATTCCAGTCAAACTACACAAAATGTTCAGCCATTTTACCACATCACCAGCTTGCATAAGGCTACGAGAATGTTTTTGTATTTTTTACCGTTCTTCATTCTTTACTCCTAATAATTTCAAACAGGCTCAGGCTCTGTTTTTGGATCATTAATTTGAGGACAAGCTGTTCCAGTTCAAACTGTTAGTTCAAACTTCAGGACAAGAAGCACTGAGCAGTTTTTAGTTGTGGAGAAAGGCATTCAAAGAATGAAAAACTGTAAGATGATAAAAGCTAATCAGATGTGATATCACCATACTTTCTCTAAAACGAATTCTTTTGGAAACTTCTAATGGCAGACAGCTAACAGTATGACATTATACTGCAGTAATGAAATACCCTGCGATATACAATCAGCCACAGGCCACATCTGGCCCGTGACTTCATTTTTACTAGCCCTTTGGTTTTGAACAGCTGATTGTGAAGATGTACTTATCAATTTTTTTCCCCCATTTCATATTTATGTATAAACATATTGAACATGATTAAAAAACAATTGTTTAAGCCATGGCCTCAGCTCTAGTGTATTAAATGGCTGAGAACATCCATTTGGAAAACTGTGTTACAGTCTAGAGCACTATAATTCAGTCTAGAGTTTATAGGCCTCCTGTCGGTCATCTTATAGCCATTCCCCAACGCCTCTTCACTCTACCCACATCTAAGTCTAAAATCAATAAGTACTCAGCGCAGCCAGATTATTCGGTGAGAGAAAAAAAAAAAGAAAAAAAAAAAAAAAACACAACTTCATGACAAGAAACTCAGTAAAATTTGAATTTGAGTGGCAGTGATTTTCCATGTCAGAGTCATTTATTACTGATGAAGCTGGATGGAGCATTAGTGACATTGCTCCTGGACAGGAGTGTACTGTACAAGCGTAATTCACCTTTAAAAGGGCAAAGGGGACTTTGCATGCAAAGAAACCACAAGAAATTCTCATACATGTACCAGTGACCCCAGATTCAGAGTTTAAAAGAATGTCAGTACATTCTGTTGGAAATCACATTTACATTATGTGAACATTTGGATGTGGTTCATCCAGGATTTGCTTTTCCCTTCTTGTTGGATACTACAAACCCAAGCTACCATTCAAGTCAACAAGCTAAATGGTCTTGATACCAGTGAATGATATCAGGCTGCAGTTAATCATTTTGGGAACGTGGCAGACTAGTAATGGTATTAAAGACTACCACATGAAACGGTGTTTATCCAAACAAACAACACCTCACATACTATCTTGATGCAATTTGGCTAAAGCAAAACATCAAACTTTGGTGCTCGTGTTAACAAGTAGGAGCAGTCAGACTGAGACTGTTTCTTCACTGAGAACATTGTGTAATAAATTTTTCATTGATGTACACCCCAAACTATTTAGACAGGATAAAAACAACAAAGTGTATTATTAAGGTGTTAAGCTGCCATGAGACAGCATCAACATGCCTTGGCACACATTCTACAAATCTCAGGAACTGTACAGGAGGAATAATACATCATTCTTCCAAGATATTCTCTCTACTAGTGTTTTGATGATGGGAGCGGAGAGTGCTGTCAAACTCGTTGCTCTTCCACAAGTGTTCAACTGGGTTGAGATTTGGTTACTGTGAAGGCCATAGTATTTGATTTACATAATAGTCATACTCATTAAACCATTCAGTGAGATGATGACACGGTCATCCTGGAAGAGACCACTCCCATCAGGATAGAAATGTTTCATCATAGGATAAAGGTGATCAGTCAGAATAACTGTATTGAGTTCAAGAGTATTGATTTGTATGTAAACCTACGGTTAGGGTTAAGTGTGATAAATCTCTCTAGCCAATAAGAGTAAATCCAGAATGGCAGATTGGCAAATGGAAACTTGCAGAGCATAAACAAAGTTTGAAATTGTAAATGAAAAAACTGGTAACATGGCATAAACCATGATTAGTGAAAACGAAGCTTAGAAAACTGTTAAAGAATGCTGTTTAATTGAAGACCATGTTTTTCTTCTCAATGTATATTTTTGTTCATTGCTTGAAAAGTTACGTTCAATACTTTTGAAACAAATTTAATTCCATACTTTTCTACCTGGTTGAAAAGAACACATATACTGATACCACTTATGCACATAAGGGGTTTTTTTTTTTGGTTGGTTTGTTTTAGGATGTCAATTTACACAAATTCCCATGATCGATCATCATTTAAATTAATGATCAATTAATCGATTAATCATTAACCTTAATACCACAAAATGCGTCTACTGCAGTGGCAGGGTGTGCAAGCATTACTATAGCATACAGTTTGCGGTAATGTTAGACATTCCCATTCCATTCCAAGGTAACAATAACCTAGGATTACAGCTATTCACCATAATGTAATACAGGTTAATGTTAACTGCATTTGCAAGTGTTCTGGACAAGGCAAGCTGTAGTAATTAGCATTAGGAGGATGGGTCATGTATAGAGGGTATGCACTGAAGTCACTTTCCCACCAGAACATGCCCCCCTCGGCCGGACTGAGTGGCAAAACATCCAGCTAAATGGCTGGTTTTTTAGGGGAAGCTGTGAAAACACTAGTATAACTAACAATCATCAGCTTAAATTAAAGGCAGTTGGACTCAACAGTGACCCTTACAACTTTACCAAGAACCTGTGGTTCATGGACATTGGCATGTGGCCAGAAATCTGTTTTCCTGACATTTATATGTACCTGAAACCTGAACGCACACAAAGCCTTGATGCTTGGTCCTACTTGGATCCGCTTGGATTTGTTGGAGAAATTAAAAGTGACAAGAACACCAATAAACATTCTGGTTGTATGCGGACAGGTACAGTATGTACAAACATTTTTATTTTATTATATCATTTCATCTGGTAAACTGTCAGCTAGCTAGTCCTAGTTTGTTTGTAGCCAACAGTTCTTCCACTTCCTAATGTTATATATTTGTGAAGGTAAAAAACAGTCAGAAAATGAATTTCATCACCGGAAATAGGCAGCATTTAAAAAGAAATATGTAGCAAATTATTCATCATTGTACAGCATGAATACCACATGCCAAAAGAACTTACACTTACACTGCTTGACTTAGTAAAAAAAAAAAAAAAAAAAGAAGTGAACAGTTTTTTTTGGCACTCTGTAAAAAGACAGCTCCGAATTCTTGTTGAATCTGTTAGCACAGTCGATCGCACAACAGCTTTTTCCCATTTTAGACACCTTTTTTCTGTGTTTTCGCAGAATTCACGCTGTACACTAATGCTGCCTCTCAGGCTTTTAGCCACTCAGCAGGTGTGACCGCGGCGGGTTCCACCCACTGTGATGTCACGTGCATACCCTCTATTCGGCGAACGTTGATGCTGAGTACCAGGTGCAGACAGTCAGTGGCTAATGGAACTTAGCTAGCTCAGTAATGTCGAGGCCAAAAGTTCTTCACAAGGTTAACGTGCCCATAACAGAGGATGGGGTTTAGGTTGTAATGCTTTCCACTATCCCTGTTAATTAAGTTGTTCAAAAAAAACTGGTGGTGAGGTGCTAAATGCAGGAAAATAAATATTCACAAGTTAGCTAGATTTTCCTGGTGAGTCTACAGCACCATTTTGTTCACTGGGAGAGTGGTCACGTTTCCAAAATTGCAGTTTGGGATTCTGTAACGCAATTTCTCAGTTAAAGCCCAAAGGCATTTGTCTGTATTTTGTAGCTAACAACTAACACTCTTTTACAGCTTTTCAAATGGAAAGCAGTGGGACTCTTGTCTTGGCAGGGAGATTTGTAAGAAGATGCATCAACTCCAATTCTTACATCTGTCAAATGTTTATGATTTTAATAAACATCACGTGAATTTCATGCAATTGTTTGTTTATTTTGTGAGCATTTTACCATACAAACAAATAGCCTTTTAAGCACTATTCGGACGGGACTAACATCTCCGTGTTTATTACAGAGGTGGGCGTGTCTGTTCTGTACATCTGGGCGTTGCATTAGCTCACGTGCTCTGGATGCCTGCAAAAGTACTTTAAAAAAGTACTTTATTAGTAATTTAAAAAAGTAAAATTTCTTTAAAATGTACTGATATTACAGTGGCCAGGCTTAACAATTTATGCGATTTGGCTCTTCTTGTTGATTCAATTTTTTTTCTTCGCCGGCTAGCAAAAACATCTACATCCACACTGAATTGCATGCAGCAAGCAGAAAACGCGCGCGCGAGAGCTTCTACGGTAGGTCACGTTGGCCAAAACACACAAGGAAAAGCGTTGTGGAAAAAAATATATATTCTCCGCAATCACAGACATTCGCAGTCGGACGGGATTAGATTTCTCAAAAGGATCACCGAGTTAGCAAAAAAAAAAATAAATAAATAAATAAATAAAAAAATAAAAAATAACACAGGATGTGTGAAAAACACGGACTGGATTAAAATCGTCTGTAAAACACAAATTTCTCCTACATCCGCCTGGAAAACTAGTCCTGCCCGAATAGTGCCAAACACAGATGTTTAAAAACAACATACAGCACGTGTTAAATATACCAACACACACTGTGTTGAAGGAAGCATAAAATGTGTCTTCCTTAACTAGACACGTCTGTTTTAAGAATGTATTAGGGTATATTCGGAGAATACGAAAAAAAAGCGTGTTTCTACTCATGAATGTCCAGGCCTACTCCAACCTAGTTATTACTTCAGCACTCCTGCTTAAAGTTGCGACTTCCATAGCTCACATGGATACCTTTTCATTATGTATACATTACATGCTCAGAAGCTAAACCAACCCGTTAGATGATCTGAAATTGATCAACTCTCGAAAGCCATTGCCTATCGGTGTCATCAAAGCCATGCATCATCTGCAGCATGTCATCTGCGATCATTTTACACAGTCGTTCAGTTATTCCTAATGCATTTCGAGCCAAAACAGAGGTTGCATATGTAGTTTTACATCCTGTGTGCTGCTAGATGCACCCTTTATAAATGGTATATCATGCTGCTCGTTGCTGGATTGTATTTTAAAACACAAATCACAATGTTTGCAATTAACACTGCAATCGCCATTTCAACAAAATGTTCCCAAATGTAACTACAGTGCGCGCGCTTCGTTTTTCCTCGTGTGTCTGCTGCACGTGTTTTGCGCACGAGCTGGCACGCGCCTCGAACCTACACACTCTACTGTAATGATGACATTGTTTTCAATCGATTCAGTTATTAGAGTCAGTAGCATCGCTTCTTTGGTTTATATTTAGGCTACACATTCGTTCCTGTTTAAGAACTTTGGACCTGCTGAGAGTGGCCGTTGTGACCCCGTTTATGTGCAGTTTATATATTTATCACCACTGCTGTTTAGATATGAACCATGACAACAAATGTTATTAACCTCAACATGATTAGATGAACTCGAAATACCATTAAGCCCAAGCCATCCTGAAGGTCCACACTCTCAAATGTTACAAAATGTGATGGTGATAAGACAGAGTTCGCTCAAAGTCTGACTGGCCAGGCTTCCTGTTACAGAACATGTGAACTCAAGAAATATATAGGCTCGCAATCACATCTTTGATTTTCTACGGACGTGACCATGCGCACGAGCTTCGCTTACTCTCTCTCTCCCGCGCACACACATCCTGCCCATTTCCTAGTACAAACCACGTGTATTTAATGTTTCACCCTCAAACATCACTGTCGAATGGAAAGACTCATTCATAATACCGCTACACACTAAGTTATTCATTTTTCGCCGTGTGTGATAATTTGGGTGTCGATTTGTTTAATTTAAACCTAACTACTTAGACTGATACACAACAACTGATGAGCAGCAGTGAGTGTGATATCCAATTATAATCTCAGTCATAGTTTATTTTATATAGCTCATTTTATAGCTATTTATTAGCTATTTGTAGCTAAATAAACACATTAAATTAAGAATACACAGAATTAGACGTACCATTCCCCATTAAGTTCTCTTACACACACACACACACACACAGAGGCGCGTGTTAGTCAAACTCTCCCTGAGAGGAACAAAATAAATCCCTATACAAAAATAACTGAGTTTGTTTTCTGTCTAGTTGTGTTTAAAATTACCTTTTCGTGGAGTGAAGACGACGTTGTCTTTGTTCTTGTTACTCTCGGTTCTCTTGTTAAAGTGGTCCGCGCGCAAAAATGTACGCGTAGCAGCTGCGTAATATGTCACTGTAGCCTGTAAACCGATAGAGCCTTCCTGTGCTGTTGTAACGCATGCGCAGAGAGTTTGCGTGAATGAACCCTTTAGGATTTTCTATATATTTGCATAAATATGACTTAAAACATCGTCAGATTTTCACACAAGCCCTAAAAGTAGACAAAGAGAACCCGTTTAAACAAGTCACTGTAGATATAAAATATTACACATTTAATGAGACAGAAATATTATACTCATTTCATTTATTTATTGAGGAAAATGATCCAGTATTACATAGCCTATCTGTGAGTGGCAAAAGTATGTAGAACAGGGATCTTCACAACACTTCTTTGTGGAAGGGTATCATGGCATGAACATGTATTCTGAGGACCTCAGATAAAGAGTTGTTGATGTTTATCAGGCTGGAAAAGGTTACAAAACCATCTCTAAAGAGTTTGGACTCCACCAATCCACAGTCAGACAGATTGTGTACAAATGGAGGAAATTCAAGACCATTGTTCCCCTCCCCAGCAGTGGTCGACCAACAAAGATCACTCCAAGAGCAAGACGTGTAATAGTCCGCGAGGTCATAAAGGAACCCAGGGTAACTTCTAAGCAACTAAAGTCCTCTCTCACATTGGCTAATGTTCATGAGTCCACCATCAGGAGAACACTGAACAACAACGGTGTGCATGGCAGGGTTGCAAGGAGAAAGCCAAAAGCCACTCCTCTCTCAAAAGGACATTGATGGCCATCTGCAGTTTGCTAACAATCACGTGGACAAGAGAAGGCTATTGGAAAAATGTTCTGTGTACAGATGAGACCAAAAGATAATTTTTTGATTTAAATGAGAAGCGTTCTGTTTGGAGAGAGGAAAACACTGCATTCCAGAATAAGAACCTTATTCCATCTGTGAAACATGGTGGTGGTAGTATCATGATTTGGGCCTGTTTTGCTGCATCTGGGCCGGGACGGCTTGCCACCACTGACTACATTTACATGGACAGCAGTAATCTAATTACTGACCTTTTTCTGAGTAAGACAATATTGTGATTAAGGTGTTTACATGAGTTGCTTTTATAATACTCCTTTCATGTTCCCGTTTTACATGTTATAGAACATAGTTCAATTAACGGCACGTCATTACGTCACCACGCCACACCATCCGACGTCCCTCCAGAATTTCCCGTATCAACATACAGTTCTTCTTCGTTATGGGAGCATATACAGTTTTGGGTGTTTAATTTTTAATTTTACAAAAGCTTCAAATGCAGTTAATTATTTCTCATGCTATACGTGCAAATAGACGACTGTTTGAAGCCACGGGCTGCGTCCGAAACCGCGTACGTACCTACTATATAGTAGCCGAAATACATGGATTTCACCTACTATATACTGTAGTAGGTAAGTACATGGTTTCGAATGCAGCCGTGCTCTCTTGTTTGACGTCAAACGGTTGAGCACTGCCGTGTGTGTATGTGTCCTGTCACAAAATGTGGTGAGAACTCCCACACGACGTTAATAGTGTGATTAAGGTGTGTACATGTCTGTAATGCATGTCGATAATGCGACTAAAACAG
>JANDJT010000169.1:28385089-28397137 GCA_024331685.1 Stegophilus panzeri | reverse complement strand
AAGCTGATCATCCTGCTGAACCTTCTCCAGAAGGATCTTCCTGTCAAACAGACACACACACACACACACACACACACGATGCCACTATTGTTCACATTCCAAGTCGCACCACCTAAATACAACAAGAGTAAAATACAGCATTTCCTTTTACATTATGTGATTTATAATCATCAAGCTTTCAGTTCACTGCCAAGAGCTGTTTTTATATCACTGATAATGAAAATCCAGCCATATTTACAGATTATATTTAGGTGTATATTTCTCCAACAACATTTTATTTCTTAAAGAAGATTTGTCAGAAGCTATAATCCATAATGCATGGACTGCCATGACATGTCCACCCATGTCATGGGTTATCAAGAGATTACAAACATTACTATTCGTTGGACAGAGCAGCTGGAATCCTAGATTTTTGTACCAAACTACTGGCAATAGCTGATACCTAACAACCCAAAATCAATTAAACTTTACAGTTCTGAAACTGTACTGTAATGTCATAAATATGCTCATGCGATCCCATCTTGGTCATACTTTTCCTGGCAAATGTTCTTTTTCAGGACGTTCCAAACTTTTATATTGGTTATGCCCAATGTTTCTGCAATGCCTCCGACAGATTTCCCCTCTTTTCTCAGCTTCAAAATGGCTTGCTTTTCTCCCATAGACAGCTCTCTGGGCTTCATGTTGGTTTATCCTTTTTAACAACAAATGCAGCCTTCACAGGCGAAACCTATAGGGCTCAAACCAAGAGTAGACATGTAGAGCTATTAATTCTTTAAACAATTTAACAGGGCACACCTGGGCAACAAGAAACACCTATCAGTCGTGTGTTCCAATATTTTTTGATCACTTGAAAAAATGGGTGGGTTCAAACAAAAGCTGCCATGTTTAACACATCTAGACCTAAATATGAGGAAATGGAATTCTGATCTGTTGTTTCATAATCGGCTTTTGATTTCAAACCCAAATATCTTCAATGTATAGCGAAAAAATAGAATTGGCCTTTCTGTTCCAATCCAAAAAAATTTTAGTCCCTGACCTAGTCAACAAGCATGATAAGTTGCTGTAAGTTCCTCTGGATAAGGATTCCTGCTAAATGCTGTAAACATAATAACAATAAGCAATTAAAATTCAACAGTATATTCCATAAAATCCAGTACATGTAATCCATGCACACTGTATGATTAGAAGTAAATCAAGTCGAGGTTTACATTAATTAGTCTTCTTATGCTTTAAATTTACACACACTCAGGAGCATGAGTAAGATACAAAGGTTTGTACGAATTTACGGGATTTTCATGAATACCAAATTTCTTGTGTAAAACAAGCGTTTACAAATTAAATCCATTATAAATAAATTACGAATAAATCCATTCATATACAGCTTGATCAATGAGGCCCATTACGCTTATATGAAAGGATGCTGTAAACGTTTCTCAATCACATGACTATATTTTGCTATAAAAACTCATTGCGTCTCAGTTTTCAAATTTGTTTTCTCACTGAACGCCAGTCTATGGGAACGCACATTCATGTAAGATAGCAACTCAAATCGCAATCTTCAAGAGACAGAAGCTTGTGGGCAGTAACTTGTAAGGCAAAAGGTAGCAGAGGCCTTGTGAATCATGAGCAAGGGCATGTTCGCACGTTTCCTGCTCTATAACTGTATTGCTTCGGGACAAATTTCCAGATATTATATTACTCCCTTAAATTATTTATATGCTGATGCTGCTGCAACCACATATGCTGTTTTCAATGCATGTGAAAACAAAACATTTTTTGTCAACACATCATATGTACTGTTTAAACAGTACAGTTTTAAAAAGTCTTCAAAATACAAAGTCTGTCATTGTCAAATTAAGGAAGTACTTTCATCAAAATTTGTCCATGGCACTACACAGAAGAATACAAAGAAGAATACACAGAACTGAATCTGACCTTGTCACAGCTGGCTATATACTGTATGTACACATACATTTTATATATATATATATCTCACACACACACACACACACACACACACACACACACACACACACACTCATCACAGGTATGCTTTAATGTCACGCTGTTTCACAGGATCATCAACAGTTTTGCCTGGTCTGCTTCCTCACAAGGCTGTTTTTACTTTTACTATTTTTGACTCTTTTTAAAAACACAGATACAATTACATATGTGATCCGAACTTGTCTGAGCCTGTTATCAGAGAAAGTGCACTTCTATTAGCAAGGTGGCTGGCTAATGCAGGAGAATACACACACAAACACACCTACACCTATGCGTACAAACACAAAAACACAAAAACACACACACACACACACACACACACACACACACCCATGTTTGTCTTACTATCCTTGTGAGTCATTCCATTGATATAATAATGCATACTAATGGATGAATTCACACTTAATATAACTCTAACCTTAGCTTCAGTAAACAAAACCATTTTGCTCTTTTACCTTCTTAAGCTGCAGTGATTGTGAAAAACAGTTTTCCTTGTGTGGTCAAAACTCTCATTTGGACATTTGATCACCACCAAGATAGAACGACAAGCTACTCAACAACCCACCCCTACCCAACAAATGTACAACAACAAAGTCACACTACTGTTAAGACTACTTACATTATAAAGCGTTTGATTCGACTCTTTCCTTGTTTTCTGCAGTCATCGTTTCTCCTTTCCCACTGGTGTCCATATCGGTCCCAAAAACACGGCGGTTCACTCATTCACATGCAAAGCTGCTACACATTGAAAAGTTGCCAGCTACACATTGAACAGTGATCGTGAAAGCAGCTACATTTCTCTGAATTAGTTTTCCCACTGGCTATGCCACTGAATATGTGAATGACACAGTTATAAGGAATTCATTTATTAATGTCAAAGGCATCTTAAAATGTATTAAATGAAAAGTCATTTCTCTGTAATCTGTGGAAATTGCTTGAACTTTTGATCAAGGTCAGTAAAAGGTCTATATCAGATGTGAATTTGACATTTTCTGCTTGGTTGCTTGACCTTGATCGGTGTGCCCCCAGGCAGCAGTCAGTATACATGAATAGTCAGCAAGCAGCTTTGTGCTATGTTCAGTGAAAGAGAAGTGACAACACAAAGGGACTTGAGAAAGCATTTGAATATTTATTTAAGCATTTTGTGTATCTTGACTTCTTTGCTTAAATTTCCCATGTTAATTTCCCACAGCACAGAACTCTGGCACTGGCCCACAGTCACACAGACAGTAAGCTCCAGTGTCACATAATGCTCCTGCTCTTATAAATAGAACTGAAATCAGCCAGGCACATACAAAAAAAAAAAATTCCGTAACATAATTTTGTGCTGGAAAACAAATGTTTGGAAATCTAAAATGTTCTTGTACTAACACGATAATGTAGATTATCGAGTACTATCTATCTAGCTATCTACACTGCTCTTTTTGTGTATAGCGCATACTAAATTGTTTCAGAAATTAAAACAAAATCGAAGATAAAACAAAGGCAACCTGAGTAAACACAAATTACAGTTTTAAAATGATATTTATTTATTGAAGCAAAAATGTTATCCAATACTCCAAAGGACCACATAATCTCCAAATGGGAAAAACTCGGCACAGTAGTGAACCTTGCCAGAAGTGGCTGACCTTCCAAAATTCCTCCAAGAGCACAGCAACTTCTCATCCAGGAAGTCACAAAAGAGCCAAGGACAACATCAACACATGGAAGAGTGGCGAGGTGAAAACCACTGCTAATCCAGAAGAACATTAAGGCTTGTCTGAATTTTGCCAAAACACACCTTGATTGTAACACTCTGTTACCTCAGCGGAAATGACAGGCTTGGGACAACTAAAAGGGTGCTTTATTTTCTCTTTCCCAGGTTATTTTAATCACACACACACACACACACAGAGCTTCATGCTGGTTGTGCTCTCTCTCTCACTGAAAGAGGAAATCTGCCAGTGCCATCCACGCACCCAGCCTTTGGATCACCTCAAACTTAAATGGCTGAAGTGCCAGATACCAACGCGTGAGCTGCACATTGGCATCTTTCAAGCGGTGGCACCACTGGAGCAGGGTGTGGTCCGAACAGAGGGTGAAGGCCCGTCCCAGCACATAGTATCGGAGGGTGAGGACCACCCATTTGATGGCCAGACACTCCTTTTCTATCGTGCTGTACTTAGTCTCTCGCACGGAGAGCTTGTGGCTGATGTACAGCACAGGGTGCTTCCCCCTTCCACCACCTGGGACAACATGGCTACCAACCCCCCTGTCCAACACGTCTATCTATAAAACAAAAGGGAGAGAGAAGTGAGGAGAATGTAAAAATGGTCTCCACAGAGTGCAGCTTTTACCTGAGTGAAAGCCTGTTTCCACGGCTCTGTCCACTGGACCGGATCTGGCGCACCCTTTTTAGTGAGATCAGTCAGCAGGCTGGTGACGTCCGAATAATTAGGCACAAACCTCCAATAATATCCAGCATGCCCTAGAAACTCTCTCACCTACTTTTTGGTCTTGGGTCTCGGGCAGGCCACAAATACTGCTGTCTTATCAATTTGGGGACGCTCCTGCCCATGACCCAAGTGGAAGTCCTGATACCGTACTTCAACCTGTCCAATCGCACACTTCTTTGAATTCACCGTAAGACCCACCCATCTCAGCAATCTCAGAAGAGCCCTCATGAAGAGCCCCCAATCATTACTGTAGATAATAATGTCATCTAAATAGGCAGTGGCATAAGCATCGTGTGGACAGTGGATTCTGTCCATGAGTCGCTGGAACATCACAGGGGCTCCGAATAACCCAAAAGAAATGGTCACGAATTGGTGAAACTCAAACGGAGTGGTAAAGGCCATTTTATCGTGAGATATTGAAGTCAAGAGGATCTGCCAATATCCCCTTGTTAAATCCAGTGTTGAATAAAAGCGAGCCACACCTAACCAATCGAGCAGCTCGTCAATGAGAGGCATTAGGTATGCATCACATTTAAACAACAATGAATTTTCTAAAATCCACAGAAAAACCCATTAGCCTTGGGCACTAAAACCACTGGACTGCTCCAGTCACTGTGGCATAGCCTTGAGCTCCTCCTGAACCACATTTTTTTGTGTTCGGGCAGACAATAGGGGTGACTGTGTACCACCACTCCTGGGGCTGCCTCTATGTGATGCTCTAGGAGAAAAGTGTGACCAGGTAGAGGCGAGAACACGTCGGAAAACTTGCGAGTTTTGCTCGCAACTCAAGAACATATTGAATTTCGCTTTTACTGTTGGAACTGTTGGATTTTCCTGAATGACATCAAGCACGCTGCAAGGCTTCTGCCCATACAATAACTCAAATGGGGAAAAACCTGTGGAGGCTTGCAGGACCTCTCATACTGCAAACAACAGGGGCTCTAGTCACTTTTCCCAATTCCGTGCATTGTCGTGAATGAACTCACAAATCATGTTTTTAAGCATCTGATTAAATTGTTGGACCAGCCCATCCGTTTGCGGATGGTAAACACTGGTGCGAATCGATTTAATCTCCAGCAATTCATAAAGCTTGCATAGTGTTTGTGACATGAAAGATGTGCCCTGATCAGTCACGATCTCTTTCGGAATCCCAACCCGAGAGATAAAATGGAAGAGTGCCTCTGCAACATTACCTGCGGAGATATTACGGAGAGGTACTGCTTCCGGGTATTGCATTATGTAGTCAACTAGAACTAGCAGACAGCTATGCCCTCATGCAGTTTGATCTAATGGCCCGACAAGGTCCATGGCAATTCCTTCGAAGGGGACCTTGATTAATGGGAGTGGGAGCAACAGCACTTTTGGGGTGGCCAGCAGATTCATCAGCTAACATTTGCAACATGCCGCGTACCACCATTCTGAGAACATTGCCGCGAATGCCTGGTCAATAGAAGCAGGCCATGAGACGGTTCAGTGTTTTATCCTGACCTAAATGCTCCGCTATTGGATTATGGTGAGTCGCCTGGATTAATAATTCCTGACGGCTCTTCGGAACCAACAACAGGGTCATTTCTTCCTGCGTGTGAGTGTCCTGTGTTGCTTGATATAACCTGTCCTTAATAATTACGAAATAGGGGTGGGAGAGTGCAACATTAGGCTTAATTTGCTGACCATTGATTTCTCTCCAAAGGGAAATCTGAAACCCTAACGCTCGAAACCTCAGCCAGTTTATCTCCAGAATTAGTGGATGGGTGAGGTGAGGACTAACCGCCACCTCCACTATATGTTTTCGCCCACAAAATTTAAAGATGACGGGCACCAGCGGATATTCATGAACAGCCCCGTGTACATACCTCACCTTCACCAAATGTGCTTTTCCCAATGCCTCACCTTGAACCAAGCATTGGTGAATTGAGGTCTGGTTACAGCCTGAAACCACCAATGTGTGGTATGTACCCCCTTGAACACTCACCAGTATGTGATATGTCCCGGCTTGATCGGGGGCAGCCTGTGGCGCATCTGGGATAGGGACCAATGCTCCCGCTTCCATCACGTGGCCCAGGCTCCCCGCAATGCCAGTACACTGGCCCAGGCTTTACTCCCATGCCTGCAGCTTCGGTTTCACCCACCTGGGTGAGAGAAGAGACAGACACAGGGGGAGAGGAATGGGGGGGGTAAGGGTTTGGGGAGCTGGTCTCGGGGATATGGGCCCCCCCCATCTCCATGGAGCAGGTCTCTGTGGAAAGGGCGGGGAGAAGGGGGCAAGGTGCGAGAGAGAGACAGGAAGTTAGGAAGGAGCTCGCCTGCCCCCAGATATGCCAGCAAGTGATCCTCTGCCAACTGGACCACCTCGTCGAGCAACACCAGATGGTGGCAGTGGACCCACTCTGCCGTCCCTTCTGGAAGTCGGGTCGATGAACTGCTCCAGCAGCATGAGGATGATCGCATCCCTCAGCCAGCAACCACCTCCGGCAGGTCTCCCGGAGCTTCTGGGCAAATGCAAATGGGCGGGCAAGTTCACAGAACGTCAGCGAATGAAAGCGCTGATGGTGCTGTTCTGGAGTGCGGCTGACCCATTGCCAGCCTCATGCCAGCCTCACGCTGCCAGAGCACCCTGATCCGCTGTTCCTGGTGGCAACGCAACTAGAGGAGGGCCTGATGCTGGGTGTGGTGGAGGTTGGTGAGAGACGTGATGAGGTCGGCCAGTGGTGAGGATTCCATGTCGGCGTCTTCCTCAGATCCCGGGTTTTGGCACCAATCTAACACTCTGTTACCTCGGAGGAAATGAAGAAGCCAGAGGCAGGCTTGGGACAACTCAAAAAGGCACTTTATTTTCTCCTTCCCTTTATTTGATTTAATGTCATAGGCTATTTTAATCACATGCATGCATGCACACATGGCTTTGTGATGGTTGCTCTCTGTCTCTCTCTCTCTCCCATGGCACTTGTCTCTACCCTTTTTATCCTCACTCAGAGACAGAATAGAACTCCCCACAGGTGTGCATTCCTGACCACTCACCTTCTCCAGCTGCACCCTCCATTCACAAACCAGCACTTGAGCACACCCCAACTTCCACAACAATCCTCATACCTTTTGGGAGAATGTTCTGTGGATTGATGAGTCGAAAGCAGAACTGCTTGGAAGTCAGGGGTCCCATTACATGACAGAATTCCACAAAAAGAACATCATACCTACGGTCAATCATGGTGGTGAAGTGTGATAGTGTGGGGATGCTTTGCTGCTTCAGGGCCTGGGCAACTTGCAATAATTGAGGGAAACATGAATTCTGCTCTCTACCAGAAAATCTTAAAGGAGAATGTGTGGTCTTCCTTCCCTAAGTTGAAATGCAAGTGCAACTGGATTATGCTGCAAGACAATGATCCAAAGCATAGGAATAAATCCTAGTCCAAGAAGTAAGTGAAAGACTGATCTCCAGTTATCGGAAGAGTTTGGTTGCAATTATTGCTAATAATTGCACAACCACAACAAAATCTGGCACAACCAGATTTTAAGTTTAAGGGGCAATTGGTTTTTCACATTGGTGAAAAAAAATTGGTGAAGGTTTTGGATAACTTTCTTTGCTTCAATTAAAAAAAAAAAATTATATATAAAAACTGTATTGTGTGTTTACTCAGGCTGCCTTTGTTTTATGATGTATTTTGTTTGAAGATCTAAAACTATTTAGTAAGATATACACACACACACAAAAAAAAAAAGAATTTAGCAAATACTTTTTCAATCCATCGCAGGGGGCACATTTGCACACACAGTCACACACCCATTCACACACTAAAGACAATTTGGAAATGCCAATCTGCCTACAATGCATGTCTTAGGACTGGGGTTGGACGCCAGGGTACCCGGAGGAAGCCCCTGAAGCATAGGAAGAACATGCAAAGGGATTGCACACACAGGGCAGAGGTGGGAATCGAACCCCCAACCCTGGAGGTTTGAGGCAAACATGCTAATCACTAAGCCACTGTGCCCCACCTATATACTGGTGTTCCATTTGCTATTGAAATGATAATCAGTAATCAGTATTCAGATAAAAAGTTGTGGTAGTTTAGTGGTTAAGACTACTTAACTACTGATCCTTGGACTACTGATTGTAAGGTTGTGAGTTAAAAGTCCAGCACCACTAAGCTGTCACTGCTGGGCCTTTGAGCAAGGCCCTTAACCCTCAACTGCTCAGACGTATAAATGAGATAAATGTAAGCCACATAAGGGTGTCTGCCAAATGCCATAAATGCCTTTGAGTCTGATGATCAAATGTTTGCTTGTACAATTATGTCAAAAAAGCCAACAATTTTTTTCATATGACTATACATACGTGTGTGCATGTGTGTGATATACCAAGGCACAAGGCAGAAAGCAGGAGACTGATACAGAATGGCAAAGCTTGATGAATAATAAATAATAAATTACAGGAAGGAAATGACAATCCATGCAACAAATATGGGGGGGGAAAAGAAGAATTAGACCACCGCCAATAAAAAATAGTAGCATTGTAACATTATCTGAATTTGTGTATGCATCGTAACATCCATAATGACCCTATAAACTTGAAATGACAACAAAACTATTGTGCTTAATTGTGATATATATATATTTATTTATTTATTAGGTTCCATCCTGAACTCTGGTTACTGTCTGCTCTCCCCATGTTTATGTGAGTTTCCTCAGGTTTCTCTGGTTTCCTCACAACTTGGCATAATTATATTATGCTGCATTGCTGATAGGTCTGCTGTTTCTGTGGAATTGCCTCAAGAATTTGAATTGCAGTTTGACTGGCAGAGTTAGAACAGGACGAATGTCAGGAAGCACAGGCTATTAAAAGTGAGAGGCTCCAAAAGCTCAGAGAATTTTCACGAGTATTCAAATTTACACATACAAAGATGGATATCTGGCTGCTAATGAATAATGCCTCAGGCAGGTAAAGCTATAAACCATTGTACAGTATGCAAACACTAGAGCACACAATTAAGTGAGAAGTACTGCTGCCATCAACTGGTTAAAATGAGAACCATAGTTAGTTTGACAGACATCAAAGTCAAGTCAGAGTTACACATTACTAAACACTTCACTGGTTAAAACATGAATGGTATGAGGTGCAACATTCAACAGTGCTTACATTACTGAAGAAAGAGCTAATCATTTCTTGGCAAAGGAGAAAACAGGCCTATTATATTCCTACACTGATGCATGTTTAGCATACTGCTAACTAAAGGCATATCGTACCAAAATACATTATTTCTTTTTTCTCTATCACAGAAGCAGCAGACAAAATTCATGACCAATGACACCAATACTGCATGTGCTTGTTGAACATCCCATTATAGATATAGTTCTTATTTGCAGTTATAAAATTCCAGTCTTTTGAAGCATGCCTGTGATGATTTGTGCTCATTATGTGACAAGAGCATTAGTGAGGTCAGGCACTGATGTTGGGTGAAGAAGGGTGTGGGAGTAGGGTTAAGGTCAGGGCTCTGTGCAGGGCACTTTAGTTCTTCCACTCCACCCTTAGGGAAACATATCTTCATTGATTTTACTTTGGACAGGGGCATTGTCATGCTTGAACAGGAAATCTTATTGTTACAGCATACAAAGACATTCTAGACAATTGTGCTTCAATCTTTGTGGCAACAGTTTGGGGAAGACCCATATATGGGCATGATGGTCAAGTGTCCACAAACATTTGACCATATAATGTATTATGAAAATAATATACAGCAGATATAATTTATATCTGCAGGTGACACATGAGATCCCTATTTCATAATATAGTCTATTTTCTAAATTAGTGTGTGTACCAGTATATTAGATAATATACCTTGTGCTTCGACCTAAACCCTTAGACAAATATTTGTGCATTTGGAAACAAACAGTAAAAGACAGAATAACCAGAACTGCTCCTGACGCTCTACTCCTGCTCTGCTCTGTCAATGTTCTACATTGCTGTTGTTGATAATCTCACCTGGATACCCCAAAAACGTCCTAAAAAAACAGTTGCTCAAGACTCACCACTACTAAAAAAAAAAAACCCATAAGGTTGGCATAATCAAACCTGGACATGTCCATGCACTCATGGTCAACCATAGGCCCACAACTGACCAGACAGTACTGTGAAATACATAGATTATTCTCAGCACCACAGTGACACTAACATAGTGTGTGTGTGTGTGTGTGTGTGTGTGGTGCTGGTACACGTGTATCCAGTACAGTAATGTCATTGAATGTCACTGCTGGTTTGAGAATAGCCAACCAACCAAAAGACAACAGACCAGTCAGAAAATGACTGCTAATAATGGGATTGTGGACATTTAAGCCATAATATGCCAGGGACACAGTGAGCTACATTCTCTTACAGCACAACAGAGGTCACCAACCTTGTTCCTGGAGATCTACCTTCCTGAAGACTTTAACTCCAACCGTAATCGTGCCCACCTGACTGTCTAATCATTGCCTTAAGAAGTTCTTGATCAACTTAAACAGGTGTGTTAGATTTTGGTTGGAGATGAAACCTGCAGGAAGGTAGATCTCCTGGAACAAGGTTGGTGACCGCTGACCTACAAGGTCACTTCAATCCATCACAGGGAAAGACACCATGCACACTCACATTCAAACACTCATTCACAGCTAAGGCAGTTTATCATAGCCAACCCACCTACCTGGGAGGAAACCAGAGAAGCTGAATACTCCACACAGACAGTAGCCTGAGCTCAGGATTTAGTGCATCATTTTATGGGAAGCCAAACAACTCAAAATCTGGTCCAAACTGAGCTACTCAGAAGAACTGCACAGCACGGACCAAATACCCATGTGACCTACTGGGTAGCATGGCGCGAACCACTGACCAGCACAGTACAGACCAACTGACATGCGTGACTCAGTGAGCTTTTTTGAGATTTTTTTTTGACATTTGAGCTTTGTAATGAACAAATTAATGTGCCTATTAAGAGATGTGAGGCGTTAACTTAATGCCGGTCAGCGTCTGACGCTAATTTATTTATTTAACACATAGAGGCGTTGTCTTAACACCTGGCAGCGATTAGAAAACGGCGTTTTTAAATTTAAACACGGGGGAATAATGACCCATTTGGCTTTCCATAGTGCTGCTCAGTGGTCCACCTAGTGGGTCACGGAGGTATTTGGTGCGCGCTGCGCAGTTCTTCTGTGTAGCTTACTTTGGAGGAGTTTTTGAGTTATTTGGCTTCCCATATCGTTTAGTGCATCAAGATATACAAACAAATATGGAAAACACTGAAATATGCAGTGCTTTGAAATTTAAATAAGTGGAATCTGCATCCCCTCCCTGCCAAACACACTGACTGACTGAATTAATGAATAAATCACAAATTCCCAAACCTGATCCTGCAGTACACCCTTCCATGCACGTGTATGCTGTAGTCACGAGCACTGCATGGGAACCCGGGATTTTCCAACTTGGAACCTCCTACTTCCAACAAGCGTTCACGCGAACTCAGCCGTTTAAAGTCGGGAATGAAATGAATACTTACTGTAAACTTTCTACAAAAAACAGGAATGAGAATAATTCACTCATAATGACGACGAAAATGACATGAAAGAACACTGATAAATGAAATGTGTT
>JANDJT010000169.1:28356830-28370192 GCA_024331685.1 Stegophilus panzeri | reverse complement strand
CTCAGTTGTTGAATGTTTTTATGTTAATACAAATATTTACACGTTAAGAAATTAGCTGGAAATAAAAGCAGTTGAATATGAGAGGACATTTATTTTTTTGCTGAGTATATAAGCATGTAACCCTACTGTATTTGATTGTTGACACAACATCCCATGGTGTTACTCCTCTCTTAAAACATTTTTATAGTAGAAACATATGGAAGATTATGCGCATGTCAGTCAAGTTACGATATTACAAATGTGGACCGAGGACACAGTGACTTAGTGGTTAGCATGTATTCCTCGCATCTCCGGGGTTGGAGGTTTGACTCCTGCCTCTGCCCCATGTGCGTAGAGCTTGTATGTTCTCCTGTGCTTCGGGGTTTCCTCCGAGTGTTCCGGTTTCCTCCCCCAGTCCAAAGACAAGCTGACTGACATTTCCAAATAGTCCATAGTGTGTGTGATCATGCCCTGCAATAGGTTGGCATCCAGAGTGTCCCTCACCTTGTACCCCGAGCTCACTGGAATAGGTTCCAGACTCACTGTGACCCTGTATAGGATAAGCGATACAGAAGATGGATGGATAAATACTTAAGTGATTAGGTATATTCATGAAAAATAACAATGTTTTTATAAGTTGTATCTTAGATTTAGGGACATCATGTTGAATATTAGCTTAGCTACAAAGTCTTATATCCATCATTTTACAAATAATGTTAACAGTAATGATGATTGGACACAGATTAAAAACACTGTTTGTTTGCTTTGTTCTTCCACGCTGGTCCGTGCAGCAGATCATTAATGCAAGATTAGGCATTTATCACACCAGTCATTGGAAATTCACCACCACCACACCAGAGGGCACCCTCTTCCAAATTTTAAACTCATCCTTGCTGGTTATGCTCCTTTCCTGTTACAAACATGTAAAGCACATGGACCTTATGCCAACTGTGAATCTTTGCTGTTTGCAAATCCATTTGAATACATTTTGCGCTGTATCCTGATTGATTTCTGTTTATGATCTTGCCTTGCCTTCTAGGTTTTTAACCACCTTGGATTATCAGTTTGTTCTTGCTTCTGTATCTCTATCCTGTGCTCCTGGTTTTGCCTGTGTTTACTGACCATGACTTTGGATCTGTCTTTTGGATGGTGTTACTCTGAGCATTTTGCCTATTGTGTATGAGCCGGATCTACCTACTCTGTATGATATTTGGATTGTACAGTGCTGGGAAAAATCTATTTGCCCCATCCTGATTTCTTCTGTTTTTTTGTATATCTCATACTAAATAGTTTTAGATTTTCAAATGAAATACAACATAAAACAAAGGCAACCTGAGTAAACACACAGGTTTTATTTATTTATTTATTGTCACTGATGCAAAAAAGGTTATCCAACACCTATCACCAATGTGAAACTCTGATTGCCCCCTTAAACTTGGTTGTGCCACCTTTAGCAACAATAACTGCAACCAAATGCCTCCAATAACTGGAGATCAGTCTTTCACAGCACAGTGGTGGAATTTAGGCCCACTCTTCTTTGTAGAACTGCTTTAGTTCAGCCACATTGGAGGGTTTGCCCCAATTTGCCTGATTTCTTCTGGTTTTTTTGTGTGTGTATATCTCATACTAAAGTAGTTTTAGATCTACTAACTAAATACTACAACAACAACAACAACAAAAGCA
Organism: Stegophilus panzeri; assembly: GCA_024331685.1. Classification (NCBI taxonomy): domain Eukaryota; kingdom Metazoa; phylum Chordata; class Actinopteri; order Siluriformes; family Trichomycteridae; genus Stegophilus; species Stegophilus panzeri. The sequence continues at coordinate 28,368,530 of JANDJT010000169.1, read as the reverse complement.
ACCTGAGTAAATACACAATACATCCATCCATTTTCTATACCGCTTATCCTACTGGGTCGTAGGGAACATGGAGCCTATCCCAGGGGGTGTGGGGCACAAGGTGGGGTACACCCTGGATGGGGTGCCAATCCATCGCAGGGCACAATCTCATACACAATCACACACCCATTCATACACTATGGACACTTTGGACATACCAGTCAGCCTACCATGCATGTCTTTGGACTTGGGGAGGAAACCGGAGTACCTGGAGGAAACCCCCGCAGCATGGGGAGAACATGAAAACTCCGCACACACAAGGCCGTGGCAGGATTCGAACCCCCGACCCTGGAGGTGTGAGGCGAAAGTCACCATGCGCCCACACACAATACAGTTATCCAACACCTATCACTAATGTGAAAAATGAATTGCCCCCTTAACTGCAAACAAACTCTTCCAATAACTGGAGATCAGTGTTTCACTTACTTCTAGGACTAGGACTTAGTCCTATGCTTTGGATCATTGTCTTGCTGCATAATCCAGTTGAAGCAGCAAAGCATCCCCACACCATCATACTACCACCACCATGCTTGACCGTAGGTATGATGTTCTTTTTGTGGAATTCTTTGTTTGGTTTACACCAGATGTAACGGGACCTCTGTTTTCCAAACAGTTCCACTTTTGACTGCACAGAACATTCTCCCAAAAGATTTGAGGATCATCAAGGTGTGTTTTGGCAAAATTCAGACAAGCATTTATGAAAGTAGGAAACCCAAATATTATATACATGCTCCTCTGAAAGTATTAGAACGGCAAAGGCAATTCTTTTATTACTGCTATACACCAAACACATTTGGGTTCGAGATCAGAATTTCAGCTTTCATTTTCTGATATGTACATCTACATCTATATCTAGGTACAGCCATGTGTTGAACAACTTAGAACATGGCACCTTTAGTTTGAACCCATTAAATGATCAAAAATGATAGAACATGTGACTGACAGGTGATTCTTGCTGCTGAATATGCAACCAAATATTATGTGTTATTTTGCTCATTTAAAAATTGAGTGGTCTGCCATCAAAGGTGCCATGTTCTTTGTTGTTTAACACATCTAGATGTAAAGATAAGGAAATGAAAGCTGAAATTCTGATCTAACATCTCATTCATCTTTTGATCTCAAACCCTCTTCAGTGTATAGAAGAAAAAAAAAGATGTTCCAGTACTTTTGGAGGGGACTGTAATTTTTTTCTGCTTACTCAAATAGCCTTCAAGGACAAATTCTGCCCCTGAAGTCTGCAGTTATGTTGACTTGATCTCTTGATCTCTTGGGACTTTCACCTGATAAAGGACAAACTTCACCTGTGCTACTAAAAGAGTGGAACCGTCTACAAAACAGATTTGGAACACAGATTTCACCATTATTGCTTGTACTCTATCAGCACCAGAACAGGCATTAAGACAGGGAATCCTCCAAGAGTGAATGGTGAGGACCAGTTAATGGGAGCACATTAAAAATAGCATTGGACTGCCAAGCTATGGTCATTAGAGCTTGTGCTCCACCAGCATCAGTTGGAGATGCGTCAGAGCGGACTGCGCCTGCCAGTCATGGCTCCTCAGGATCCATCTGAAATGTCAGTGCGTAGCTGGCAGTGCTGCCATTCTTGCACCCTGACATCCGTTTTGTGGTGACTTTCTATAGTCCTTATGGCCATGCTATGATGCAGAGGCTAAATGTGGCTCTTATATGCTTTAGTGATGCATCTGTGTTTGTCCCCTATTTTTATCCAGTTATGTAGATTCTGTATTCACATAGTAATTGCATTAGGTCTTGGATCAGGAGAGTTTTAATATATAAAGTGGTTTCAGATTTAAAAAAAAAGATTGGCAGTCAAAATGTTTGAGGCCAACAGATATTTAATCATTTGGTTATTCTTTGCAGTATAATTAATTTTAGTGCTGACCTTTACATGGAAAAGAGCTCAGGAGCTCCCTGTTATTCCATTTGATTTATTAAAATACTTCAGCTCCAATGGAACTATGCAATTGAACATGTAATTATGGCTTACTATGATTTAAAGATGCTCTGCATAACACATACACACAAAGACATACAGTATATTCACAAGCACAACAACGTAGGACAAAGACAGATTCCCACCTTCTCACGAGTCATGCTGTTCGGACAAAGAAATCTGATTTCGCAGTTGGTAGATATTTTATAGTATTAACCTTTTAAAACAGGAGTCTTGAGTAATTGAGTGATATTTCCTCGTGAAATTTGCCCAGTTTTCGTTATCTGCTTGAATGCACATCTTGTCTTAAACACACTATGGATGACTACTAGGGATTCATCAGTTTATATATTGTCAGGCAGCAGACTGTTCTTTTCACAGTTGAACAATCTCTTTTTTCCTTCCATAAGTCACGGACATCCTTTACCTGGGACTGGAGGTCTTCAGATTCCATTGCTATTGGCTAGGAGAACACGATGAGAGATAAAATAGAGAACCTAGGCAGCTGGACCCAATATGTAATAACAATAATCTGCATTTGGCTATGTGCATACTGTAAGATTCTAAATAGGCAATATTGCATATTCTGAGTATGTGTCAGTTACAGATTTACACTTTTAGACTGCGATAGACTGCCATCCCACTAAAGGTGTATTGAAGGACTTGCTCCCTCCAGCACATTTACTGATGAAGATGAATAAATGATTTAATTAATGAATGACTATTTGGATTTGTAACTTTCTGGAGAGGTTCCACTTGAAGATTTTTGCCTGAAAACATCATTCAAGATCTCTAAGTGTGCTTGTCATGTGCATGACTGATGTTAAATAGTTTGATAATGGATTAATCAGAACCAAAATATCACAAAAATAACCTATATTAACCATTAGGTGGTGGCTGTGGCTCAGGTGATAGAGTGGGTTGTCCAATAATCGCAGGGTTGGTGGTTCAATTGGGCCACATGCCACCACATGCTGAAGTGGTGAACCCCAAGGTGCTCCTGATGGCAGGTTAGCACCTTGCATGGCAGCTGCCATTGGTGTGTGAGTGTGTGTGAATGGGTGAATGAGAAACAGTGTAAAGCACTTTGTAGAACCACTAAGGTTAAAAAATTTTTGTGTGAATGAACTGAAGTCCAGAGTTCCCTCCGGCAATTCATGACAGTTCCATTGAAAGGAAATTGTAATGCCATGGCATACAAAGACATCCTATACAATTGTGTGCTTCCAACTTTGTGGCAACAGTTTATGGAAGACCCATATATGGGTGTGAAGGTCAGGTGTCCACAAACATTTGGCCATATACTGTAGCTTACTGATGATAAAATCTTAGCTTACTTTTTTCAATTCTTTTATTTATGCTATGTTTTTTCACCAGTTACATGAAACGTTTCTAAAGCGATTGTATGCCTACATCGTAGTGTGACAAATTTACAAACAATTTTGTAAACATGGCATTCTTTACAGAGGAATATTTGGACAGAAAATGGAAAATACAGGTTAGAAAATGGATGGAATGAAAAAGCAGAAACCTAAATGATATAAAAGTTCCTAAAAGCCTGTCTTTCCATCCACAAAATAGTGGTTTCTGGCTGTCCGTTTCTATGGGGAATCGTTTTAAGTGGTACAGCAGCAATTACCAGAGCAGAGGGTCTGGTCAGTGTAGTGGACAGAGGCCTGTCTATTTTTAAGGGCAGCATTCCCCTGGTCCATTTAGCCTGGCAGTAATGAGCACTAATGAGCTGCCTGTGTCTATACAGCTGGGCAAAATCACCTAGCATCTGAACTACACGACACTATTTTACACATTGGATTGATCTTGGGTCCGTCTGACCTGCTGTCATACTTGAAAAATAGTGTAGTGTATAGCTAATGGCTTTTACCACCTAGGATATTTTGGATGCAGTGACAATTCAGATGAAGTATCATCTCACAACATATGTGGTGAGCACAAGAAGACATGATTGTCTTAGTAGGCATCCCAAGGTCTCGATCTTATGAAGCTTGGAAGCTGATAAACATATTTGAATATGAATTTCATATACTTGAATTATAAACACTTTTTACGTGGTATATTTAATAAGCTGCAAATGTTTTTTTCTTTGTAGGTAGGGGTAAAAATACAGATTTTATGTAAATTAGGCCAAAGGTGAAGCATTTGGCATTTACAGGGAAGAGTGCATGCTTTCAGAATAGTTGAACTTAGTGTTTAGCAATCACAATTTTTACATTCGAAAGAAATAGCTAAGTTTGGCCTCACAACTTTAGGGATCCAGGTTCGATCTTGTACTTGTGTTGCTGTCTGTGTGGAGTTTCTGTGTGTGTTTCCCTCGTGTCTGTGTGAGTTCTTTGGTTTCCTCCCACCTCCCAAAAAACATGACAGAAGGTTGCTTGGCTAAGATTAACTGCCCCTAGATGTGTATGTTTGTGAATGGTCTCTAAGCACTGCCCTTGTAGCCATTACTGAGACGGTTCATGCTGCTAGAGCAGCCAAATTCAGTCCACTTCCTCCACGACCTGTGACAAGGTCTTGGAATTCATCTTGGACATAGCATGGCAATGGGTTGCTTCTTCCCTGGGACGACGATCATATATGATGGCTATCCACATCTGCCCCATGCAGACTCTCCAATGGTGTCCCACAAGGCACAGTGCTGAGTACTCTTCTGTTCTTCCACTATACACACTCTCTTGGTGATGCCATATCCTTGCATTATTTTTTATATGGCTGATGACACTTCAGTCATCCTCTCCTTTCCTCCCTCAGACTCATGCATCTGCACGGATCTCAGCTTGTTTGGCAGACATCTTGTCATGAATGGCCTGGAGATGCATGCCTATGCCAAGCTTTTCTGATCTCCCTGGACAATTCTTAGATCTCACCATCTGTCACTTCACACAACCTTGGGCGAACTATGGACAACCAGTGGTCCTTCTCACCTCACATAGCTAAACTGACTTGGTCTTGCTGGTTTCTCCTCTACAACATTAGGAGGAACTGGCCATTCCACACATCCACAGAGGCCACTCAGGTGCTTGTTCAGTCCCTTGTCATTTCCAGACTGGTCCACTTCAACTAGGTCCTGACAGGTCTGACTCTGCACGCTATCTGACCTCTGCAATTAATCCAGAATGCAGCTGCATGACTTGTTTTCAACCACTCCATTTCTATGCTCCCTCCACTGACTTCTGGTAGCTGCCTAAATCAGGTTTAAAATATTGATGCTTGCCTACAAAGCCAAACATGGAGCAGCATCCACCTACGTTAAAGCACTTATCATATGCTGCAATGCACTATGCTCCCTTTCTTATTTGTTTTTTTTTTTAAAAACACTTTGTGTTGTGTTTTTCATACTGTCCTAACTTCCCCAGCAGAGTTTATGGACTGCTAGTACCCTTAGTCAAGTGAACCAGTATGAGGATGTGTTTTTTTCCCCCTCAATTTTTATAGAGACTAGATAGTCGTTTTGTATGTAAATGTAAATGTAAATGTAAATGTAAGCACTTCATTTCTATTCATGTGTTCTTGCTTTAAAGAATACTTCACTTAATATTTTATTGTCCCCCTTGGGGCAGTTTGTTTTGCAGCAATGGAATACACCATATACAAAAACAAACAAATACAAATACACTAATTATACATTAAACATGTAATAAATATTCAAATAAAGGATCACTAAAACCATCACAACAACCTAAATAACTACCTTTATCTATTTGAGTTAAGCAAAGAGAGAGCGCATGGTACAAAATAAAATTAAAATCTGTTTGTTTTAGCTAGAGGGACAAAAACCCTGAAGGCAAAGTCTGGAATTCCTCATGAAGGGGATGAGATGTGTCAGATATAATCCTAAGTACCTAAGTACCGGTAAGTTTCACTGAGCATCTTAGAGAATCTTCCGCAGTTCTTCTGGAGACTTTCACTGTCACGCTAGCTTCTTTTTTTGCATGTAAAACCCAGCAGCCTTTATTATGGTTTATTGTCTGAAAAGTAGTCTATTACATAATATACTGCATTCTTTAATGATATATACAAACATTTTTCTGTAACATTATTTTCTGGAAAAGTATTCGTTTGGAAATTTAAAATGTTTTTGTACTGACTCAACACATGAATAATCATGCACTAATACCTGAATTAATACTTACTTAAATTTGAACTATGATGAGTTAAGGCATGTACTAATCACCAATGCTTTAACTCATCATTAGTTCATATTAAGTAAGTATTAATTCAAGTATTAGTGCATGATTATTCATGTACTGTTATTGTAAAGTGTTACCAAATTCATAATATAAATATCTATAACAAAACGAATAGGGCGCCTAAGAATTTTGCATAGTACTGCATATCTGTGTCAAACAGCAGAAGGTAATAAAGTTACTTTTCCGGTCAACGATAAAATGAGCATTAATTCAACATGACAGATATTCAGACATGATTTCTAATTTTAGAGTTTTGCTTGTTTTTAATATTCTATGTGAATGTTTGCTCAGGCATTCTGCAGCCTCTGACATTTATGATTCAGTTTTGCAAGGCTACACATGACACTAGTAAACAAACTGACTCACCAGTCATGTCATATTAACACATTCCTCTATCTCTAGGTATCAAACCATTATAGAATGGTTTAGCTATAACAGTGAGAATGAAGGAGGAAGGAATAAGAAGCTGAAATTTATTTTATTCATTCAATCATCTTGAATAATTGAAGGTCCTGGTTGGGGTCATGGTAGATCTGGAGTGTATCCTGGAACCACTGAGTGCAATGCAGGGATACACCTGCATGCCCCTCCCTGGTTGGGATGCCAGTCCATCATAGGGCAGCACACACGCACACACATTCACACCTACAGGCAATTTTAATCTGGATGGAAGCAGATGTTGCTCTAAAACCTGTATATACCTTTCAGCATTGATGGTGCCTTTCCAGATGTGCAAGCTGCCCATTCCATAGGCACTAATGCACTCCCATACCATCAGAGACACAGGCTTTTGAACTGAGTGCTGATAAAAAGCCGGATGGTCACTCTCATCTTTAGTCCTCTTTAGTTTAAAGGATGCAGCGTAAATGGTTTCCAAAAAGAATGTCAAATTTCGATTTGTCTGACCACAGAACAGTTTTCCACTTTGCCTCAGTCCATTTTAAACGAGCTTATACCCAATCATGTTACTGGCCTGTTGTCAATTAACCTCCAGCTATTTCTTTTTAGTAACACTTACTTTTCCAGCCTTTTGTTACCCAAATCTTTTTAGACGTGTTGCGACCATCAAATTCAAAATTCCCTTATTTTTTTCTTAAAATGGTACATTTCCTCAGTTTAAACATTTGCTATTGTTTTCTATGTTCTATTATGAATAACATATGGGTTAATGAGATTTGCAAATCATTGTAATCTATTTTTATTTACAATTTACACAGCATTCTAACTTTTTTGGAATTGGGGTGTTTCTCATTTACACAATTGAGCAGTTGAGGGTTAAAGGCAAGGCTGCTTGGATTTGAACTCATACCCTTCCAATCAGTAGTCCAACATCTTAACCACTGAGCTACTACTACATAAGAACACATAACAATCTCCACACAGCACAGGATTGAACACAGAACTCTGGTGCTGTGAGGTGGCAACAATACCACCATGCCACCTTAATTTAATTGAACTGAATTCAATTAACTTTGCTTGTAATTTTTATCATGTCTTAGTAAGGTATTTGGCTACCATAAGCTACCAGAACTGCTTCGATGTACTTTGGCATAGCGTCTATAAGTCTCTGGACCTGTACTGGAGGGATGAACACCATTCTTCCTTAGGATATTCTCTCAGTTGGTGTTTAGATGAGCTCTGTCTAACACATTGGTCTAAAATCTCCCATACTGTAGGTATTCAACTGCACTGAAATCTGGTGACTCAATTTCCTAGATATTAAATATTCAGTGAACCTCAAGCCCTGTGGATGGGGGCACTGTTTGCTAGGTTCAAACCACTCCCATCAGGATAGAAATGTTTCCTCATAAGGTGATAAGTCTGAATAACTTTTTATTGATTTGCAGTTACTCTACAAGTGGATCCAAAACAATACCAGCAAAATGCAAAACAGAGCCACTGTTTTTTTGTCTTTAATTCATAACAGGTTGTGTATTTATTTTTGAGTGTGTGTGTATGCTTTCAAGTGCAAAGGATGTGTATTTATCCATTACACTTAAACATACAACCAACTAAAACCAGTCTCAACGTTGGTTGATGATAGATGTGATACATTGACATGGTTTATGAGTGATGCAGTAGTGGTAGTTGGTAGGTAGTTGGGTTATTTTGCATCTGAAATAATGCACTAAAAGCTAGTGGGTTGTAACCAAATTGACCGACAATACGCACAGCTGATATTTCAATGGCTCTTCAAAGTTTTATTATCATTGAATGGCAAAAATAAAGATTCTCCAGTGCCCCAATCCCACCCAGCCCCTTGAGCTCCCTTTTTTTGAGAACCAACAGAGAAGCAACAGCAATAGATTCTTATAAAATTATTCTGATTTACAAAATCCATTGAGATCAGACCATATTACATAATCACTCAGTGCTCCAACCTAATACAATACTCTTGGGATCTAGTTGATGCTCCGCTTGTGGTCTTCGGGTCCAAATTCATGTTCTCTGATTGTTCTTGCCAGTCCATGACTTCTTTCAATGCATTTATTAATTAATCTACTACTTACAGAGAACATAGAAGGAATGTGTTTCTGGGCCAAAACTCACTCACACACACACACACACACACACACACACACACCTTCACCTTCAACATCTCTTAGTGTACTTATTATATACAGTGTAAACGTTTACTTTATAGGTAACCACATTTTACGTATTTGTTATGTTGAGAAACTTTGTTTCAAAATTAAATGCTGCTATCCTTTACTATACTCTGTATATGGAATGTCTGTTACAGTCACTGATAATTATGTTTTCTTATCAAGTGGTCTTCAGAGTGGCTAAATGAGAGGGGGGAAACAGAGAGAAAGGGAAGAGAAAAGTGAAAAAGAATCAAGCATTCATAATTGAATGTACACGATGATTACACAAATCCCCAAATACGAAGAAAATCAACAGCAAGGAAATGGACAGTGAAAAAATCAGAGAGATGGGAAGAATTGGAGCATGACTGATGACTGACACATGTACACTCAAACACATGATTCTTCAGAGATTATCTGAAATCTTTAGCGTTCTTATTTACCAGAGGCACAGCCATGCTTAGTAATAATAATAAAAAAGTAAAGGATGATCATGGTTTAGCATACTGGCTAGAAAACACAGAAAATACAAGTATGAACAAGGGTTAAACTGGAGGAAAGGGAGCAAGGAGGCTGAGCTTCCCCATTTTTGGTTTATGTGAACAACAAATGGAGCTGAGCTACCATAAATGAATGGAGACGTAGATTATGTTCTTCTTAAGCTGTCAGTGACTTACCATTGGTATATGACTGAGAAGCTCATCTACAGTTATATCATCATAGCTCTCACGGTAGGAGGTTTGTCCTCCAGTGGAATCCTCTTGCTCACTGGCAGAGTCTTCTAGGCTAAAGACATATAAAGTATAAGTGAAATCATCCGGCACAGCATAATCGTATAATACGGTGAAGGTATAATATGTGAAACCATCCCACTCAACAATACTGATATAGTCATATAGCCTATAACATCGTATGTAGTCCCAAGAGCTTGCTCATCGATCAGCCTACCTCCGCTTTCCTGTTAAGACAGAGTTCAGGTACTTTTTCACGGCCATTTGCTTGCGGAAGCGACTGTAGTTATCTGTGAATATCGCATCAGAGTGACGCTTCACTGGCATCTGTCCTTCCAGCAGATCATCACTGAAATGGAGTGAAACACTGGGTTGCAGTAAAATGAGCATACTCGGTCCAGTTAAACTCTCTAGTAAGATTTACTTTGTTTACTAAAATAAGATTTAAATAAGAACTTATTTTTCTGCACAGGTTACAATGAGCAGTTTTGTCTGAAGTTGTCCTAAACTTGCTCAGACTTCCTTTATGTTCAAATACACAACGTCCACAATGTTAAAATTAATGCTGTGAATGTGTAATGGAGTCAGTTATCTGAATATTCCCATCATGTTAAATAAAATGTGTTCCATTTGAATATTTCTGGCAGCAAATAAGCCTCTCCCTCTCTCTCTCTTTCTCTCGCTCTTTTTATTTAAAAAGAGCTTATCCTCTTTTGAACTGACAATAGTTGAAATGTGTGTTTCTATTACTTTTCTGCTCCAATTAACTAGATAAGGGGTTCTCAAACTTTTTTAGAACCTGGAAAATCCCCCTTCCCCAGGGAACATAATAATAATATTTTAGCTATTAATTGGTGCAAAAGAGCTTTTTTTTGTTGTTCTGGAACTTTCCACTGACAACGCATTTGGCCCAGTTTGCCATTTGCTTGTGTTGAGACATGAAAGTTTGGATTAAACCCATCCTTTTCATGTCAAATGACTGCATAACTATAACAACTTGACAAAAAATTTAATAAACTTTGTGAATGTTAGGTTGTGATGACTGTAACAAAATTTCCCTGAGCCCTTTGCGATCCACTGAATTGGATTATAGTTCTGTTAACCAGTCGAATGATGTCGCTTATTTTCCTCAACAAATAGTGACTCTTCAAAGTTTTTTTTCTATTGAATTGTGGAAATAAAGATGATCCAATATCCCAATCCCACCCAGCGTCTTAAGTTCCCTTTTCTTGACAACCAACAGTGAAGCAACAGCAATAGATTCTTAGAAAAATTATTCTGATTTACAAAATCTATTCAGATCAGACCATATCACATAATCACGCATTGCTCCAACCTAATACACTACTGCTGGGATCTAGTTGATGCTGTGTTTGTGGTCTTCGGGTCCAAATTCTTGTTCTCTGATTGTATTATGCCAGTCCACGACTTCTTTCAATGCATTTATTGATTAATCTTCTACTCACCACACACACACACACACACACACACACACACACACACACACACACACAGGACCACTACACCTATGGCTAAGCAGACTACTATTCTGAAATACTGAAGCGGATTGGAAGTTGGTCTTAGTGTGTATACCTGACACGTTTTCCGATCAGAGACTCCAGGTAGCGTCTGGCTGACAGTTGGCCCAGCAGTTTGCTGTAACCACTGGTAAACAGACCGTCTGCGTGTCGAGTGGCTCTGGACATAAGAGGGAAACTTATTAACAAAACCTATTTTCAGAGTTAATTCTGCTCCCAGAAAAATCTCCACAGTGCTGAGACGTCAGATTATTATTATTATTATTATTATTATTATTATTATTATTATTATTATTATTATTATTATTATAGGCTATGCGTTATGGGGTTATACATCAACACAAGTACATTCAAAAAGACGACAGAGTATACATACAGGATACAGAAGGTTATGCATAAGAAAGAGACTATGGACACGAATTTACAACGTGATTCGTTTTTTTTTTTGTTTGTTTGTTTTTCGAACCGTACACATTTAGACAGGAATTTTGACAACATTATATTTGTCGCACAAAATTTGCACAAGCTCATAATGATTAGTTATTGGTCACTAATTAGGCATTACCCATTACGCATTACTAGACCGTACAGACTCCCATGCTGCTAAAAAAGAAAGTTAAAGAAAGAAATAGCAAAAGTCATATA
>JANDJT010000169.1:28316807-28341431 GCA_024331685.1 Stegophilus panzeri | reverse complement strand
CTATGTGTACTACATATACCTTGTTTCAATGCAAACTCTTTGTTTTGCCCTTTATTATCAGCACTTGTTGTAAGGATTGTGCCCATCCATATTGCGCTTGACGATTAGTAGATCACATGACCACAGCACGTATGCAGACTATATTTTACTGTCTGGGTTTTAAACTCAAGCCGATACTTGGTTTCCTTTTGGATTTGCTGGGAAACTTGGAAACTCTTCCCTTAATAATATTCCCAAAGATTTTTTTTGAGAACAACATTTTACAATTTGAAGCATTTATTCTCTCTCCCCCTCTCCCTTTCTATCTCTCTCTTTCTCTCTCTCTCTCTCCTGCTCTTTCTCTCTTTCTCTCCCTTTCTGTCTCTCTGTCTCTCTCTCTCTCTCCCTCAGAAATAAAATGCTGATATTGGGGACTCATGTCGAACGTGCATGAAGAGAGAGCTGCCATGATGATAGCCGCTGGGGAACTGCAGCCGTTTGTCCCGTTCGGCCGTGAGCACTGTCAACACCACCCAAGCGCCGTGAACCTCCAGCTGCGCCAGCTGCAGCCTGCCCCCGAGCTCTGGTGCTCTGACGGAGCTGCGGGACTGGTGGGCTCCTTGCAGGAGGTCAGCCTCCAGGAGAGAGAGAAAGTAGGTGGTGTTCTTCATCAACACTACACACTTCCTGCATTTAAGCACTGATTCTCAGAATACCAGCTCTCGCGCATCTCGTTCGCCAATGTGTAGGACGAAATATTTCATCATTTATATGTAAAGTGTCGACAAACAGACAGATGTCTTGTGAAAAAATTCCCCCATGGTTTACATTGATCTTTGTCTGGCAGGAGTCCTGGCAGCTGAAGAAAGGCTCCGCTGTGTTCAGTGATGAAGCTGAATATGAAGAGGAGCTGTACGTGGCCGGGCACATGGTCATCTGGAGCCGTGGGACCAAGGGTCAAGCTTCCTATGTGTACAAGGCTTTCACTGTGGACAGCCCAGTTCAGCAGGTATCAGTAATATGGTACAGGAGGGGGAAAATTACCTTATCCATTCCAAATGTGTAATACACTCATGGAGCACTTTATTAGGAACACCTGTACACGTACTCATTCATGCAGGTATCGAATCAGCCAATCGTCTGGCAGCAGTGCATAAATCGTGCAGATACAGGCAAGCAGCTTCGGGTAAAGTTCACATCAACCATCACAATGGGGAAAAAAATGTGATTTCAGTGATTTTGATTGCGTCATGATTGTTGGATCCAGACTGGAGTATAGAATATTTCTATAATTGCTGATCTTCTGGGATTTTCATGTATAATAGTCTCTAGAGTTTACTCAGAATGGTGCAATAAAGAAAAAACATCCAGTGAGTGGCAGTTCTGTAGACAGAAATGCCTTGTTGATGAGAATGTCAGTGGAGAATGGCAAGACTGGTGCGAGCTAACAGAAAGGATACATAAACCCAGATAACCACTCTGTACAGTTTTGGTGAGTAGAAAAGCATCTTAGAATGCACAACACGACAAACCTTGAGGTTCTTTCAGCCAAGAACAGGAGACTGAGGCTGCAGTGGGCACAGGCTCACCAAAATGGGACAGTTGAAGACTGGAAAAATGTATCCTGGTCTGAAGATCTCGATTTCTGCTGAGGTACACAGATGGTAGTGTCAGAATTTGGTACCAACAGCTTGAATCTATGGACCCAAGCTGCCTTTTCAACAGTCCAGGCTGGTGGAGGTGGTGCAGTGATGTGGGGAATGTTTTCTTGGCATACTTTGGACCCGTTAATACCAATCATCGCTTGAATGCCGCAGCCTATTTGAGTATTGTTGCTGACAATGTGCATCCCTTCCTGGTCACAATTTACCATCTTCTTCTCATGGCTACGTCCAGCATGATAATGCACCATGTCAATAACCAAAAGTCATCTCAACCTGGTTTCATGAAAATGACAATGAGTTCAGTGTTCTTCAGTGGCCTTCCCAGTCACCGGGTCTGAATCCAGTAGAACACCTTTGGGATGTGGTAGAACGGGAGATTCGCAGCATGAAAGTGCACCTGAAAAACCTGCAGGAACTGCGAGATGCAATCATGTCAACATGGACCAGAATCTCAAAGCAGTGTTACTAACATCTTGTGGAATCCACACCACGAAGAACTGATGTTGTTCTGAGAGCAAACAGAGGCCCTACACAGTATCAGTATAGTGTTCCTAATAAAGTGCTCAGTGTGTGTAGATTAATATGGATGCTGATTACATTTACAAGAGATTTTCAGGTAATGAGTAATCTGTGTGCTTTTTAAAGACTTACTTTGGGGGGGGGGAGATTAATTTAAGATTAGCATAGTTTACACTAGAATTATGCAGTAATGTGATTGTTATATCATGTAAAAAATAAATTAAAGAGCAACTCCAGCGTATTATATGGAAAAGGTAACAGAACACATCATCCTATTTTTTGATCATTTTGATCTTTAAACAAAAGTAATGTTCTGTTACTACCATATTTTATCAAAATGAGACGAGGACCAACCATGACGTCTGCTTGTACAGGGAACAGGGTTTTTTCATTCCCACGCATGTTTGTGCTGGTAAAAAAAAAACCCAACAAAACAAATCTGTAAAGGTATAATTTTATAGGGCAGGTAGGTTTTAAATGTGTTTCTGCCAAATCAGTTAAAACATGGTTGCATAAATGTTCACAGCCCTTTAACTAATACTTTGTTAAATCATCTTTTGCCTGCAATATAGCAATTTCATTACACTCTTCCTTGCAAAAATACTCCAGTGCCATAAAATTGTAAGGGGATCACCTGGGCCATTCAGAAATGTTGATCTATTTTCATCTGAAGCCATTCCTTTCTTGACTTGGGTTTGTGCTTTGGGTCGTTATCTTGCTGGAACGTAAAATTTTTCTTCATCTTCAGCTGTCTGAGGCCTGCAGGTTTTGTGCAAAATAGATTGGTATTTGGAGCTATCTATGATTCCCTCTATTTTTTATAGAGCCCCAGTCCTAGCTGAACAGAAGCATCTCCATATCTTGATAGATGCTGCCACCAACATGCTTCGCCATAAGTATGGTGTTCTATGGGTGATGAGCGCTCTTGTTCTTGCAATGAACATATCTTTTTAAAATTAAGGCCAAAAAGACTGATCAAACCATAACACATTTTGGCAAAATGTATGCAGGCTTGGGTGTTTTTTCTTTTCATTAGGAAGGGTTTCTATCTAGCCACCTTTACCCCATAGTCCAAACATGTGAAGAATATGAGAGATTGTCACATGCAGGAAGTGACCAGTCCTTGGCAGCTGTTCCTGCAGCTCCTTTAATGTTGCTGTAGGTCTCTTGACAGCCTCCTTGATAAGTTTTTATTTTTTATTATTATTATATATATTTTTTTGTTCTTGTCTTCTTTTCTTCTGGCCCTTTGATGACTTTCGGAAATTCCTCTGTACCCATCTCCTAAATGATATCTTTGAATGCTGAGATCCTATGCATGCTTTGTAAGCTCTTGGCAGTCCATGACTTCAGCAGTCAGATGAAACCAACAAGATGTCAAGAAAATCTTTCTAAGCTTTTTAAAGGTCATTTTGCTCATTTTGTTTTCTAGAATGTGGTGCACAGAGCGTCATTTCTCTGTACTTTCTCACTATTATTGCATAAATATATTGTGCAAATGGTCTGTATAAAAAGGTCAGGTTATTATAAACATGCATTACCACAGTATACGACCAAATAAAGTTTATTACCTCGACAAAATTATCTTAGTGTGCGGCAAGCCACATTCCCCAATCAGGTTTAAAATTAGCATTAAAGTGGCGCCAATTATAAGATTTTAACAAGCTTTTAACATTGAACTTATTTTGCAACGCATGCAGAGCAAAAACAAAGATGTGAGAGAGGCAACACAGCTGATGTTATAGAAGCGCCGAAGATATTCGGCCATTATGCTTTGTTGGTGGCAAAAGAGCAAGATGCTTTATAGAGTCATGATCAGCTCTCTGGAATTAACGAACTCGTTCATTTTGTCTGTCGAGTATTTTGAGTTGTGAAAATGACCTAATTACACATCACTATATGGTTTGTCCTGGCAAATAGACCCTTCCACCATCAGTGGTTATGTGATGTAGATGATGTAGACACTGGGATATGGCAATGGTAAAAACAGGCTGCTGGAGTTGCTCTTTAAAGTATTTACAGCGGTGCTTGAAAGTTTGTGAATCTATGTGGGAAAAAATATACATTTCTATATATCTGTATAAATATGACCTAAAACATCAGATGTTCACACAAGTCCTAAAAGTAGACAAAGAGAATCCAATTTAACAAATGAGATAAAAAGTATTATACTTGGTCATTTATTTGTTGTGATCCAATGTGAACCTCTAGGATTAGCAGTTCATTTGAAGGTGAAATTAGAGTCAGGTGTTTTCAGTCAATGGGAGGACAATCAGGTGTGAGTGAGCGCTCTGTTTTATTTAAAGAACAGGGATCTATCGAAGTCTGATCTTCACAACACATGTTTGTGGAAGTGTATCATGGCATGAACAAGGGAGATTTCTGAGGACCTCAGAAAGAGTTGTTGAAGCTCATCAGGCTGGAAAAGGATACAAAACCATCTCTAAAGAGTTTGGACTCTTTAGGAAATTCAAGACCATTGTTACCCTCCCCAGCAGTAGTCGACCAACAAAGATCACTCCAAGAGCAAGACATGTAATAGCCTGTGAGGTCATAAAGGAACCCAGGGTAACTTCTAAGCAACTAAGTTCTCTCACACATTGGCTAATGTTCATGAGTCCACCATCAGGAGAACACTGAACAACAATGGTGTGCATGGCAGAGTTGCAAGGAGAAAGCCATTCCTCTCCAAAAAGAACATTGCTGCCCATCTGCAGTTTGCTAAAGATCACATGGACAAGAGAAGGCTATTGGAAAAATGTTTTGTGGACAGATGAGACCGAAATAGAATTTTTGATTTTAAATGAGAAGCATTCTGTTTGGAGAAAGGAAAACACTGCCTTCCAGCATAAGAACCTTATCCCACCTATGAAACATGCTGGTGGTAGTATCATGGTTTGGGTGTGTTTTGCTGCATCAGGGTTGGGACGACTTGCCATGACTGATGGAACAATGAATTCTGAATTATACCAGTGAATTCTAAAGGAAAATGTCAGGACATCTGTCTGTGATCTGAATTTCCAGAGAAAGTGGGTCATACAACTAGACAATGACCTTAAGCACACAATTGACCTAGAATTGAAGCTGTTCTGTACTGAGGAACGGGCTAAAATTCCTCCAAACCGATGTGCAGGACTGATCAACAGTTACTGGAAATGTTTAGTTGCAGTTATTCCTGCACAAGGGGGTCACACCAGATACTGAAGGCAAAGGTTCACATACTTTTGCCACTCACAGATATGTAACATTTGGATCATTTTCCTCAATAAATAAATGATCAAGTATAATATTTTTCTCAGTTGCTTAATTGGGTTCTCTTTGCCTACTTTTAGGACTTGTGTGTGAAAATCTGATGTTGCTTTAGATCATATTTATACAGAAATATAGAAAAATCTGAAGGGTTCACAAACTTTCAAGCACCACTGTATGTACATTATGTAAAATGATGTCTGTTCAGGAGGCTTATTTCTTGTATTTTATTACACCTTTTATAGGCCCTGTGGTGTAATTTCATTGTTCCTCAATCCCGGAAAGAGGGTAAGCCCCCTTTGCATCGCTGGCTACATTTATTTTCTTCATGTGCGTGTAATTGTGAACCTTTGTTAAATGTTGCTAAAATTGAGCTCTTCTCTATCCTTGAACTTCAGAAAAGGACACAGTTGAACAGTGTGTCTGTATAGTCCAAAGTGCATGCGTGAATGTACACTCTGTGAGTGGAAAGGACTTCATCTCCCCGCTGCCGTTTCAGGTAAATTGTTCCAGGTGTACTGTACCATCGTCATATTCATGCTATATGAGTATTTTAAGCCTAATAAATTATTGATTTAGCTCAGTACGTACAGGTTACTATAATGGGTTTATAATTTATTGAAAATAATTTGAAAGTATTATACAACATTGCAGAGGGCTTTCTTGTATATTGTTTTAGTCCTTTGTAGGACTTTTACTGTCGTATTGTTTTATTTCGTTTGTGGATATTGGACAAACATGAACAATTCCTTATGGTTAGTGTATATATTTGATAATTTTGAACTTTAGTCAGTATTAAAGTAGTCTTTAAAGTCTGAGTCCACTAGTAGTTATTAAAAGAAATGTTATTTCTTAACGATGTTGTTACATAATGTGTCACTAATAGAAATAAGATTAAGTTTTAAGCATTAGCATGATAGCTCATTATGTACAATTGGTACCATGTGAATTAAGTGTACGATAACGGTTTTATTTGCAATTTAGGTCTCCTTTTTGTGGCCCACTAAGTTTGGATTGCTTTTTGGGCGCAAAAATCTCACATCTGATGCTCCATTGAGCCCCTCAAGGTACTTATTTCGTAGTTTTTGTCCTCATTGGCTAGTGGTGATGTTATTTTATCTAACTTGCACGCATTTAATTAAAGTGAGGTTAAGGTGTTTGTGTGTGCATATGTTTTAATTTGTGTTGTGTGTTGTTTTTTTTTTCTTTCTTTCTTTTTTTTCCTCTTGTCAGGGAGCCTCTTCCCACCCTCTTTAGCATGCTCCACCCTCTGGATGAAATAGCCCCTGTTGTCTGCAAGTCTGCAGGTGAGATGCAGCCTGTTCCTCCTCTTATGAGCTACAGTTGTCGTCGAACACATGTTCTGATATTTTTGATCACCTAAAAATTCTGTGGTCTGCCACCAAAGGTGCCATGTATTAAGTTGTTTAATGCGTCTAGATGTAAATATGAGGAAATGAAAGCTGAAGTTCTGATCTAATGTCTCATCTTCATCTTTTGATCTCAAACCCAAATGGCTTCAGTATGTAGCAAAATACCAAAGAATTGGCCTTGCCGTTCCAGTACTTTTGGGGGAGACTGTATATGGAGGCAGCGTTATCTCGAGTTTAACATGTTTGTCTGGCTGTGGCAGGGCTGTTTGAGACGCAGCGCCTGCAGTATGTATCTGACGGCGCACTTCAAGTGGTGTTCTCCTGTGCTGAACCCTCCATCATCATGACCTACGACACACTGCAGTGCAGTCATACTATCTGGGCTCTGCGCAAAGTCACACCAGAGGTAACAGTGATCCAGCTCAACCCTTGTGTTTGGTTCGGTGCTTAAACCTACAACAGTGCAGTTTATTCTGCATACTCAGTAGATAATTTAATCCACACACAAAACTTTGATAGACGGGTTGTTTTTTTGTTACAATTTTGACACAAACGGCGCATGTTTGCTGTGCTGACTCAGCAAAAGTACTTCTGCTGTATTATTATTATTATTATTATTATTATTTTTTTTTTTTCTTAAGAGACTTTTTTTTTTTTAACAATCCTATGGAAATGCCGACTATGTGAATGAATTACAAACTGAAGTTTTCCCCTGCAGGAGCAGTCTACCGTTTTGAAGTGTCCTAGTCAGGATGGGCCAGCTCAGACACCCACAGCTGCACCCACTTTCCTTGGTGCCCACCTGAGGAGCGTGAGCCGGCTGGACTCCCCCGGCTCACCCCTGCACTGCCATGCCCTGCATAACCAGAGCCGTGTGCCCACCTCACCCACACTGCACTCCCGTGCACACTCGCCCAATATCTCCAACATGGCCGCTCTCAGGTCAGGCAGACTCTGCACTCGTCAGACATCTCGCATCTTATTTAAACATCTGACAATTATTGGAGTTTTTCCACTTTTATTTTTCCTTTAACCGATTACACATTTTCCACTTTTGTTAAGATAATCGACACTGACATCCTCGTACCGACTAAAACTTACACTCTACAAGTTGTGAAGAACAGTACAAGTGGAATAGCAGCATGCCTTTAATATATATATGCATTAATATATGTGATACGTGTTGTGTTCATGACATTGGATTTCAGTGGATCAGAAAACGTGTCAAAACCTACCCAGAACCCCCCAGCGTAGATGCTCAGTATCATATCCTGGTGTATCCTGCTATAACCTGGTGTATTTTAGTTGCAACAATGTTTCCAATATGAGTGTTTTTCTTCGCTTGTGTGTGCTTAATAATTAGCCGAGCCCACTCCCCTGGCATGGCGGCACCTTCTTTTACGGGAGCGCAGCGCTTCAACGTGTCATGCCACTCACCGTCAGCCCGTGGACACAGCCTGCTGGCGTCCCCCAACAGCACGCTGAATGAAACAGCCCTGATGCCTGAGATGGAGCCCATCCTGCCTGACCTCTGCATTGAGCAGCTGTGGACAGAGACCACTAGTTCCTACAGGTTAGTCGCAACCTTTATACAATGAAGGCATGCATAAGATTGTACTGCTATTTCTGCAAAGAGGAGATCTTACTTTCGAAAAAAGCAGTATTTCTGCTTCTGTTTTTATAAAGTGGTGTTGGAAATTCTCTAACCAAATCGTTTAGCTTTCACTTAAAGTAATGACTTTTATAAAATGGTTGACCTCTTATTCGGATTATACTGTTAGTTGAAAATTGGGTAAAATTTGCTAAACCAGCATTAAGTTCACATCTTTCATTTAAAACAGACCTTTTAAGTACTTTCATTAAAAAAAATAATTCAGGTAGCATTATGTATGACCTCA
Source organism: Stegophilus panzeri (assembly GCA_024331685.1). NCBI lineage: Eukaryota > Metazoa > Chordata > Actinopteri > Siluriformes > Trichomycteridae > Stegophilus > Stegophilus panzeri. Next base: position 28,332,749 of record JANDJT010000169.1, on the reverse strand, counting down.
GTAAGATCAACCGGCCTGATCCTATATGATGTGAAAATGATTGAAGACGAGGTGATGATGAGAAACTTAACCATAGAATCTATGTGCTAAGTTAAACAGGTTTCACATGGATGAGTTCTTGGGCTGTCATAAGCTCCAGGTTTCCCTCCAGTCACATAGTTGTCCTCGGTTTTCACTGTTATGCTGATGACACTATTCTGAGAGCCGTATCAGTTCTAGCCCTGCTATTTCTCTTCCTCCATCCTCACTTTTACTACCATCTGTATCCACGGTGTTACAAACTCCAATTTGATTCAGTACTGACAAAACAGTGGTTCAGTCAGTCTTGTTGGTGACCTCTGTTTCTGACCTGCATTGATATTGAAGTCCAGATTAAACCCTAAATCTGTCTGTAATATTGGTGCAATTATTGTGACTCATAACCTAAGTTTAGTTCTCATATTAGCTCACTTACAAAGACTACCTTCCTACACTTTTGTAATATTGGTAGACTCTTCCCTATATTAAACAGCGAAGCTGCTGAGCAATAGTTCATACCTTCATCAGCTCTTGTCTTGGCTGCTCTAACCCTTTAGTGCTCTTCCTGCTGAACTTCACACTAAATTACATGAAATTCAAAACGGTCCTAAGTCAAAACTCAGCAAAAATCACAAAAATCAGCCCACGTTACTCCCACTCTCTATAAACTGCACCGGTGACTTGTCACTTTCTGTATTTAGTACAGAGTTCTTATAATAACCGTCAAGGTCATCTGTGGTCTTGCACCATAGTACATTTCTGACTATTCATCCCTGTACACACACGCAGCGCTCGACTTGACTCGAAAGTCTGAACTTTTAAATTGTCATTTTTGACCTCTGTGCCTCAGCACTACAAAGTGGGAAAGAAATATGGACGCCACTATGTCTGCTTTTTGTAAACAATAATCAAGCCAATTAACTGTGATGAGTGATGTATACATTCCTCCTTAAAACACTCAACTGTATAGTCAATGTTATAGATTTAGCAAGCTAATATGCCTGTATGTTGATTGATCTAAAGCAAGTACTTGTGTGTATATACAGCATTAGGTCAAGTAATTTAAAAGTAAGAAGTGTTGTTTGTTTATTGTTGATGTTGCGAGTAGCTCTGTTGATTAGATGTCACTTGCTGAACTCAGGGTTGTGTAGGGTTTTTGCAGTCAGCTGTTGCAAATTATTTTATCTAGTCGAATGCAGCATTAAATCCTTGTTTTAGATTAGCTTCAGTAGGTAGGAGGATGTTTAAAGTTATATCAGCCACCCGTTGGAAAGAATTTCCTCAGAGTCTTGGTGACCTCTCCTCTATTTCAGATTTTAAAGCTGAACTAAAAACACATCTGTACGCACAGTACCATCCCAATTCATGTTTGGTTGCTCCTTTCCTTGTCTTTTATTTTCTCCCTTTGTTTATACTTATTCTATCAAATCTATTAATTCTGATTCATGTATGCGTCATGCGTTCATGTTTATTTATTCTGCTTATCTTGGTCAGTTTTGTTGTAAACAAAATTAGTTGTGGTTTCTGTGGTATCTTATGTTCGAAAAGCTCTGCATAAATGAAATCATTATGTGCTCCTAATTTATACATTTGCTTAGGGAGAAGAGCTGCCAGGCATCTAAAGTGTTCATTACTTCTGACCTGTGTGACAACAGATACCTGTGCTTCCTGGTTGAATCCCACCAGCAGCTCAGGTGAGCTACACGCTCGCTTCTGTGCCACTTTAAAAAAAAAACAAAAAAAACAAAACAAAGCAAAAAAACCCCTCTCATTGTTGCTTTTGTTATTAAAAATGTGATTTCCGCTTTATTGGCTAGACCGTATAATAGTTCGATTTAGCTTTTAAACAGGTTTCTTGTCCACTCTCGTGTGGTTCTTCCAGATGTGTCAAGTTTCTTGAAAGCAACGAAACTTCCCAACTCATATTTGCGTCAGTTACTTCCATTCCGGCCAAAGATGCCGCACCTTTAGAGGTAAGGAAATGAGCCCGAGGTAGCAAATGGAAACAAAATTAAATGTGAACTTGTTGAAATGATCAGAAATAAAATATATATGTTTAGTTGCCTGTAGAATCAGGGTCAGTGTTCAAAACACGTTGAGATTATTTCAGTAGGTGTCACAAAGATGACGGTTATAAAGCTCATGACAAACAGTTAGAGAGATTACATCTATAACATCGAAGTGTTAAAACTTAGAGAAATTGCATTACCTTATTGTTTTTTTTTTGGCACATATAAAATAAAACTATTATTAATCGTAGTTTTTCCAGAAGTTTTTTTTAAATTATTATTCTTTTTTTTTAAATGAAAGAAGCATTACTCTGTGTTCCTAGTTTTCAGTTATCATGACATAGTAATTAAATATCATGACATGTATAATAAAAAAAAGTTATGAATTGTGATGCTATCTTTCTTACAGCCCCCACTCCTAATTCTTAGTTTCTATGTGTGTACTTTCATTCTTGTTTTTATAGGACATAGATGCTCTGCTAGTATTAGAGACCAACAGCAGCTTGGTGTTATACACAGGAGTCACACGGGTGAGCTTCTATGTGCCATGTTGTGTTCATATGTGGTGTTCTAACTTTCTCTCAGTGTACTTAATTAAGTCTATCCAAAAATCTGTATTAAAAATGAATATCAAAATAAATTCATTCATTCAAACGGATCCTATACTGCAGAGTGAATGTTTGTCTATCGACGTCCTTAATTCGAAACAGTTTTCTTTATCAGTGACCTTAATCATTTCAGAAGTGAGATTTACGTCAACAAATGTGATTTTACTCTGACATTTGGCATCGCTGCTTATTTGAATATGACTGCGTATTCGAAATAGTAATGAGTGAAGTGTGTAAATGTGGTGTTGTCATAACTGTAGTTGTCAAAGCTGGGTAACAGTCCCCAATTACCGGTATAGAAACTGCAAAGTAAACTTTATTTAAACTCCACACCAAGTGAAACGCAGCACATCAGATCTTCCAGTCATAATCTTCCAACACGAAAGCTGGAGTTCCTGACTGCATGAATACTAGTGATGCTGTTTTCTTATCACTGTCTCTACAGATGCACATTGCAGCCACACAACCAGTTATTTTCACACAGGAATGCGTATGCGCAGTAACTAGCTAACTTACTTTTGCAAGATAAAAAACAGCTTGGTTCTGTGTGTCAGTGCTGCAAACAGATTAGCTTCTAATATGACCACAAGTAGACTCATCGATCTGCACTGTTTTCTTAATGGTTTTTAATACTGCGCATGCAGTTCTTAAGGTCATCTGTAATTTAGAAGGTTTTTCTTCTGGTGCTTTGTGTCTGGAATTGAATCATTCAGTGATTCTTTATGGCTAGAATTGGCAGGTCCTAGATGTCACAGGTTTTACAGATATGGCTGTGTTTATACAGTGTTATATTGATACATCTTGCATAAAGGAACAATGCTATACATACTACGCTGTCATGACTCTGATTATATTCAGTAGAAAATGACAGGCTTGTATTGTACACACGTTGTCCTCATGCAGCTGAGAGGGCTGATGATGTCACAGCTGAGGCTGGCCGTAGATGAAGCTCACTTGAAGTTGTCTCTTTTCTCCTTAGGTGAGCAAAGTGTTTGTCCCTGGTCTTCTGTCACCAACCTTCAGTTTGCCAACCCCCCTGCCACACTTAAACACCGTGCTGGAGAACGTGAGCACTCCAGCAAAAGCAACCGTCCAGCATATGAGCAGGCTCGAGGAGGTACGTAACGGGGACCTTTCGAGAGGAAACAATCTTATTAACGTTTATTAAGAGCAATTTGTCTCATGACTTGAATGAGAGAAGCATGAAAAGTCCTGACATGCAGATGTTTAATAGTACAGTGATAAATGCAATTGTTGTTCATTCCATAGGTCTGAGGTCTGGATCAATAGAAAGATCTGTTTAAATTTAGAGTTACTTTTCAACCAAATGCGCCTTCGTTAATCAAGGGCTGTCTAAACGACGAAATCGAAAAGCTTTACTCTTTTCTTAACGCAGATGACGTCGGAGATTATATTAAATTGATATTAAAAAAAAGCAAATCGGAAACAGAAAAAAGCATCAGTATAAGATGACAGGAAAGGAGCTTTAGAGCAAATTGAATTAATATGAAGGACAGCTTTACATTACACTAATTACATTCGTTGTGGCTTTTCCGACTATGCTTTTCCATTTCTGTAACGCTGTCACAGTCGTGTCTGATGCCTTATAGCTGTTGTAATGTAAGGTGTCATGTTTTTATCCAAACCTCCCACACCCATCTCTTCCCACGGCGTTAAGTCCGACATGCCTTCCCCGGTGTCAGAGATGAGAACAGTGCAGCATCATGAGTCATCATGGCTAGAGGATTCACCGTTCCAGCAGGCCACGCCGCATATCCAGGCCCTGCGAGACCCAGTCAGCAACCGTCTCACACTGGTCAGCCAGCAAACAGTACTCACTCACGTACATACACACACACACACACACACACACACACTTGTATTTCACTGATATTGGGCCAGGGGACCAGATAACCTTTTTAACAAGCGGGTTGAGAGCTGAGCATTTACGTTGTCAGATGTGGGAGTCACTGATTCATATCCTCTCCCTTTCAGTTTGCTGCAATGGCAATAAAAATGCATATTAAAACCAACCTGTATAGAACACATGCAAAAATAAATAATTATATATATATATACATGTATGTAGGTATGTTGCAGTCACTAGTGATGCACTGTAACAGTGAATTACAGCATCATGGACAGATGAATGGACTTTTATATTAATATTAAGCATTGGTGCTCTAAAATTTGTACCCTCTTGAATCCTCTAAAACTAAAAGCCTGAATCTCTGAAGCATTTTTTCTACATATATGAGCATTTATGCTTCCAAGTGGCTCAATCCATACCACCCGTGTTAGATGCACGTAAAATGTAACCCCATGTCACCCCAAGCTTGCTTTACATGCAGTCTCTTGTTTTTTTAAATTTTTTTTTTTTTTAAGAAATCCACTGAAATCGCACTTTCTATACACACGTTTGTATATATTGTGGACTTTTTTCAAATACTAATTTACAAAAATTTCGATTGTGTAACCTGTAGTGGCATAGAAAAGTGTTGTTGTTGTTGTTGTTTTTAAGTATGACTAATGTACAAAGACTGTTTATGCACTGCCTGTATACACTGTATACAAAAGTGTGTGGACACTTGACCATAACACCCATACGTGGGCCTTCCCCAAACTAAGGTACAAAGGCTGTTTATGCACTGCCTGTTTACACTATATAGTGTACACTGTATACAAAAGTGTGTGGACACTTGACCATAACACCCATGTGGGCCTTCTCCAAGCTGTTGTGACAAAGTTGGAAACGCACACTTAACTAGAATGTCTGTGCATTAAGATTTCTTTTCTGTGGAACGAAGAGGCCCAAACCTGTTCCAGCATGACGATGCTCCTGTGCACAAAGCGAGGTCCATGAAGACACTGTTTGCCAAGGTTGGAGTGGAAGCACTCCAACCATTGGGATGAACTGGAACATGCCAGGCCTTCTTCTGCTCTTGTGGCTGAATGGGCACAAATCCCTACAGCCATGCTCCAAAATCAAGTGAAAAGCCTTCTCAGAAGATTATGCCCATGGTTTTGGAATGGGTTTTGGAATTGGAATGTTCAATGGCCAGGTGTCCACATACTGTAGGCCATTTAGTGTAGAGCTTGTGCTCTTTCTTCACACCCTAAAGTTCTTGCAGGAAAGGCCACCAACATCTATGAATTAAAGCGATTCTGTAATAAGAAATGGGCAGAGATTGGAGCTTATTCTGTGAACACATGGTGCAAGAGAGAAATACCCCCTGGATGTGTTGTCAGTCCATTGCACAGCATCACACACAGACACATATTCATATCTATGGGCAATTTAGAGTACACATTGCACATACTGGCATGTTTTTGGAAAATGACAGGAAACCAGAGACTTGGATAAAAAAAACTCCACACAACAGTAACTGGAGTTTGAAGATCTAACCTGTCAGTTACTGAAAGCACAGGTCCAGACCTGCTGTGTCATTTATTTTTGTTTTACTCGCTATTTTTATGACTTGTATGATCACATTTTAGGCCAGGGAGGGGCCAGATGCTTCTTCTAAGGCATGAAGCCACTCCGTCTTTTCAAACTGCTGGTCATGCCGTATAATTGCGAGTTTGAACAGTGATGCTGACTGCCCTCTTCCTGATACATGAGCGCACAGATGTCCACTATTGTCACTCTGATGCTGAGAGGAATGCCGTGTTTCCTACACCAGTGCCGTGGATGACTGTGGCATTGTCAGGGCTCTAGAAGTTTTAGCACCACTTTATTCCTAAATGATGTTCTTCCTCTAAAGCTAATAACTACTCTTGGTTTATGATGCACAGGCTGAGATTATAGAAGTAAAATTGTGCAAATGTATTCATGCATGCTCATCCTGGAGCACCAGGAATCTGTCTCGATGTTGACATAATTCAGTTAGCTCCGTGCTCTGTCTGCAGGGCCTGATTTGTCAGGACTGCTGAAGCATGTTTTACTGCCACAAGTATTTTACTTTTAGACCTGCCACAACCATCTTTAATGGATTTTGACTGACATGCAATTTGAACGGGTTTTAAAAAAAAGCTGTTATAGCTTTAGGTCCTTTGGGCTGTTATTGGATTGTTTTTATAGATTTTTTTTTCTGTCATCCGTTTTTCTACATGATTATAATTTGTCCTTTTCTTGGCTTTTTCTGCTTCAGGAACTGAGCAATGGCTCAATGCTGAGGATCACCATTCCTGAAGTGGCTACATCGGAGCTGGGTTAGAACACACACACACACACACTTGTGAGATTGTGTATCAGATTGTATACCTGGTCCTGTATTTTGTGTTCAATCACATCACTGCGTATCATCACTGACACCCTCACTTTTCTCAGCCTTGGAACATGTCTTTTTAAATGATCTTGTGCTGATGCCCTCAATGAACATTGTGTAATTCCTACAGATTTAGAAAACACTCCAGAAATATAGGATTTTCTGCTCTAACACGGAAAACATAAAGGGTGTCCAGTCATGTCGTCTGTTATAGCACAGTGTACAGTTGTGTGATGTAATGCTTTCACTAATTGGCTTTTTGTTATGACCTGGCCTCTTCATATTTACGTCCTCAAAAATTATGGCATATTATGACCTGTCTGTCCTTCTTTAATAGGGCATTTGGTTTAGAAGAAAGGACTCCCTACTTCTAATAAAATGACATTTTAACCAGCTTTGTTTTGACCTTTTGGAGTTTGTTTGCCAATTAAGATACTGGCAGATTCATTAAGAAGCCTAATTGCCTCTTGTGCATAGATAACGTGTTGTATTCACCGTGTTTAAATGTTGAATTTAATGCATTTTTTTTTTTCCCCCCATGTACACTGATGAACACCGAATATGTGTTTTTGGCTTTCCATTTTCCTAAGCGTTATCCAAACTTTTGTTTAGCCTTTAAAGTTTCTCCCCCGTTTTGAAACTTTATATCACTCTTGGTAATTTCCTTTTTATTATTATTTATGATTAATAATGTACATGCACACATCTTGAACCCACAATATGGAATGTAGATTTTCATATTTTATGGAACTTACTAAATTTGACCTCGGGTAAATCTTCCATACTCCCTGCTGTTACAATTAATCCTTTCGCACTCCTACCTTCAGCATGGATACAATGGGCCCTCTCTCATGCTCCTCACGGCCTGTTGTGTCACCAAACAGTTCCCTGTAAATCCACTATTGGCAGAGCCCCTCCATCCCGCACTCGTCTATTGCATCTATTTTCATTACCGTTCCCCTCTCCACCTACTCAAATCTAGCACGCCATGTTTCTTCAGTTCTTTTCATGATACCTCAGCTGCTTTCTTTTCAATCTGCTGCCAACCTGCTCTGCTTAAACCTTTCACCCCCTCATTTTTATTTAGAATGCAAGGGTGCATGTATTACATGTACTGAACAGCACGGCATAAAAAATGTTATCTATCATTTGGGCCAAGTTGAAGGAGATATGTATTAGACTAATTATATATGTACAGTTTTTAGTGGATATAGTCAGGAAAGAAGTAGTGAGGAATCTACTCTCGTTTGTGTCTAGGTTTATTAAATTACTAATGCCTGATGTGTTTTCAGTGAAACGATGCCTACAAGCCATCCGGTTCATCCTTCCCAAAGACACGGCTATGAAGGTGCTGGTGAAGTGGTACAATATCTACAATGCTCCCGGAGGTCCCAGCATGCATCAGGAGTGGAATCTGTTAGTCACGTGCTTGATGACATTAATGGGCTACAACACGGAACGGCTGTCGTGGACCCGAAATGTCAGTAACGTTTGCGTCTAACGTTTATGTTGAGGATATACGAGATGACGGGTGTTATTAGTGTAATTGCTTCATATTAACGTTGTAGCGATGGGTGCTGCAAGAAATGCATGGTGGTCTCTAATCTTTGATGTTGACTCATGAGCCTCTGCCTCCACAGCTCCATTTTGAAGTGCCCCTCTCACCGGTAATTGCTCCTAAGAAGGCACGTCCAGCAGATACAGGCTCTGATGAAGTAAGTGTTTGAAACAGAGTGAGTACTTGCTGATATCTGATGTGCTAGAACTTTGATTAAATTTAATCAGTCATTTAAATAAGATGTGATTTAAACTGAACTAAATTATCTAATTGATTAAAGTTTTGCTTAAAATAGGCTGCTTTTGGAAATCACCCGTCCGATATTTGAGAAAACTGAAGTTTAAATGTGGAATTTTAGTTTTCTGATGGCTTCTGTACATTTCTGCAGTGTTAGTAATCACGGTCATATTTATTTTCCCCCACTATAACATTCAAACGTATTCCTTCAAGGACTGGACATACCTCTGTACTTCAGACTACCACTGCCAGGTGTCCGTGTATCCAGCCCCAGGCATGTCTGATCTGGATGCAGAAGTTTCTGCTGGTATCATGGATGAGAGCGGGCCAGCAGCTGAGCTGGAGCCCTCAGCTCTGCTCTTCACCCACATCCCAGCACTTTTCTATGTGCTCCATCTGCTTTACGAGGACCTAAAACTGGACGAGCTCCAGCGTAGTGGTGCCCGTGCCCTCGTGGGCCTCCTGCAGCAGATGGCCAGGTATCTTAACTTGCATCGCAATAATTATTGAATATTCCATACTTTTCATAAAAGTAAGAGGAGTTAATCAAATAAAATGGTGGGGTGACTAAAATGCTTTGCCATTTCAGTTAAGGGTAGCTGGTCAGATGAGCCATCTTGCCCAATTGTTACGAAAAAAAAATGTCAAGAGCTTGATTTGCTTTTGTGTTCAACATAAACACAAGCTTGAGTGGGTCCTATTGTAAGTTCTAGTGTGCTACTGTGTGTGTGGGCTGGAAGCCCACCCCCCTTACCCATTTTGTGCTTTTGTCCCAAGAACCCTGCTTTATTAAGGACGCACACATTTTTCAGTATGCATGTTTATTAAAGTGTTAAAGGATTAAAGGTTTTCAGTAATCATTTGCCTGTTGCTGTACCTTTCATGGGTCATTGGTTGAATATGTAGAATCAATACAAAGGCAAAATATTTTTGAGCGTAAGAAAAGATTTGAGCTAGTAAATAGAGTTTGATAATGACAAGTGACTTCTAGTCTGTTAGAAGATTCGTGGGGGCTTGCAACTTATCAACATATAAAGCAATCTCAACGAAAGGTTCCATAGAATCAGACTTCCTCATTATTATGCGCTACTATCCCAGTGCATAGCCTTTGTCCTTGTAATAAAAACCTACTACGTGCTCCAACTAACTATGGTTTCATAATATGGCTACATATCGATTATTTGGCCCACGTGAACGTTCTGATCAGACGGTGTCTACCACTAATCCCCCTGCCCTCCTCAACTCATTAGGGACCTGCAGCAGGAGGAATACATTGATTTGTACTGGCGTGATTACCCCTCATTCATCAAAAGCTTCAAGGAAACCTGCAAGATAGATCAGGGTAAGTACCTGATCAATGGCTCGGGGTCCCCTCATTAGCAGCTAAAGGCATCTCTGCTCAGTTAACAATGAATGTGTGTGTGTGTCTAAAGCTCAGATGGAGTTGATGAGCTGGCCTGTGTACCTGACTGGCGAAGTTCCCTGTGTATTTGCGTGGCTCAGCAGCTGTCTGCGGGGACAGGAAGTGCCTCCGTTCCCCTACCTGCCTGGTATTTGTGAAAGGACCAAACTGATTGTGTTGGTAAATTCCATAGATTTCTACTTTAAGAACTCACCCTAAAAGTTCATACAGTTCTCACAGTATTGATGAAAATATAAATATGTTCAGCATCTGATTTGTAAGTATAGGTATCCAGAATTGCCTAACGGTGGAGCTTGTACAAAGCTGTAGTGGGGGGGATTCATATCTCCAGTTTTAGCTTTCTCATTGTGGTAAGCTTATAGGTATTATGTTCAAACAAATCAAATGCATACTAATGAAGGTCAGCGCTTTGACAGAACTCTAACCTGGTCACATGTCCCTAATTTCGGACACCGTGTTCTGTAGAAATGTCAACAATTTTAGATGATACATTACTCCTAGCTAATCATAATGACATTTTATTAATACTGCTTCCTTCCTGAGCCACCAAAGACATGTCCATCGTGTGTGTGTGTGTGTGTGTGTGTGTGAGAGAGAGAGACGTATATTGTGTATATACTGTGCGTATGTCAATAAGTAGGGGAAAAGTGTGAGATGCCTCTGTGTGTTTGCACTGTTAAAGTTTTCTTGCTGTAATTTAAGCCATGGAAATGGAGGACTGAATCACTCCGGTGGGGGTGGGCATCTCTACCCATCAGGCCGAGTGAGATGACGCACAACTGCACAGAGGCACTGTCAGCCACTGTGCAATTACGGACTGTGTTTACCCCTGTATCTCTCTCTGTATATTCCATTTAACCCTCTGCCTGGTCTGACAAAGGATTAGTGTCCATTAACTCTCTTTGACTCTACCATTCACTCTGAATAAAGAAAAAAGAAAAAAATGTTCTGATGTGCCACTCCATTGCTCCAGAGGAATTGTTGCGGTGTCGTTTTTATTTTAATCTGCGTTTTTCTCCTCTTCTTTACCTGATATGACATTCAGAGGTAGTATTCCCTTTTATTCTGTGGTTAGTATATACAGTAATGTGGTTGATGACTCCAGTCTTGGTTAGAAGCAGTGCATACATTTCTCGCTAACATAACCAGAATGACTTTTAATGTCATTGCAGCTGAAAACCGAAACCACACGGGTGCTGTCCCGCTGTTAATGACAGTCATTTGCTCATCTTTTTTCTCTCCACCTGTCTCTTCTCTTTCTCTTTCTGGCAGAGCTATGCGCTATATGTAGTGGGAGATGAAAAAGCTGCTTCATCTAATGTGTCTAAGTACCTGTCCAGGCTGTCTGCAGGTGAGCTGTCACTCTTCTGATGGGGGTGTGTGTGCTTCCCCATTCCTTATATCCTTTGTGTTTACGTCAGAGATCAAAGGTTATTTGTACGAGTCTGAGGTTAATTATACAAAAGATAATAGATGGCATCTGTACACAGCACTTTTTCTTGAGCGTAGTATAAGACATATTTGGTCTATTTTTTTTTTTTTTTTTCAGGGCAAAAGAAAGGTATCGGTGATCCTGCCCTTCGAAGGTAATGATCCGATTAAAAGGGTGAAATGTGCAATCATAACTATAATTGTATAAAATGTCTGCAGTTGGCATCAGAAGCCCTTTAATTTTCATGTGTGTGTTTGTGCGCTCTTGCAGGCAGAGCAGTGTAAAGCAGAGTGCTCCAACAGGCTGTCTCGCAGAAAAACTGGTGGTGTGGTTGACCTCTGAAGGTATGTTTGACATTCATAGTTAACTCCACATCATGTCATACTGCGATTCTGGAAACCTGAATACTAAAGCCATATATAGCCATATATAATTCCAAAGAACTTGTATCCTGCAACAGGCTGTTCACACACTGTTTCTTATCAGTGCATGAAGTCGAGTTGAGGCTAAGACCGTAATAAAGTAAGTGGTGCAATTATTTTCAGGCTTTATGTTGAAGGATCTGGAATCGGTGCCTTTTGGTGTGGCGCTGCCAATCCGAGATGCCATCATCCAATGCAGAGAACATCCCTGCTCCGATTGGTCTGAAGAGGTCTGTGCTCTGATTGGACGACAGGACTTAACCAAGCAGGCTCACAAGGTTTCCTTGGACAAAAGAAAACCGGTAAGCAACCTAAAATAGCTTCAAGCTACCTACACAATGACTAAGTTGGGCACACAGAGCGCTATATACCAGAGATGTTCTCTCAAGTCAGTTTTGCAGAGTCATGTCTCAAGTCTCTGAGCTTCAGTTCTGAGTCAAGTCTTTAGTCATGCATTTGTTGTAAACACTCAAAATGTTATCCGTAGGTGTTGTATTGCACGCAAGTGAAACACTGCAATATTATTTCTAGGTAAAGCACTGCCATGCACATTGTAACTCGGGTTCACTCAGGTGCACCATCGATTTATTTGGCCATTTCAAGTGTTAAAAACAATGCCAACATGTCTGTTGTTTGTTTTTTTTTTTTTTTTTTTTTGTTTTTTTTTTAAATCTGTCCTGATGGTGGCATTGTTTTTAACTTTGACAATTTGTATAAATTTCACAATGGAATCACCTACGTATATAGATGTTGGGTTTGAGCAACATAGCCAAGAATAGTCTAGTGATTCTGTCAACAAGGAATTATTTGTGTGCATGTACTAAAAGTATCAAAACAAACACAGAATTCTGCTAGATAAAACACTAGCACTGAACTAACCAACATTTCTGTGTGTTTTAATGTGTTTTATAAAAACCTAAAGGTGCTGGTTAACATGGGCACGTTTCTGCTGTGTTTGATGCAAGGCATGCCTGAGTCTAAAACTGTTTCAGAACATGTTTGGTGTCGGGCTTTAGTGCGATTCTCGAAATGTATCACCCAGAGTAGAGACCTTTTCAAGTATGTTTAAAAGAAAGGGGGGGGAAAAAGTAGATGAGCATGAAGGTGAGAGATGGGAGGCTAAGGAAATGAATATTCTTAGAGTACAAGCCTGTGCGAGTCCTTCTCTTTCTTACCGTAATATACTTTCTATATCGTGGATATCTATTACAGGTTGTGCTGCTGTTAATTTTTTCTAGCCGAGCAGTAATAAAAAAAAATATAAAAAACGGTAATCTATACTTAAAACAGAAAACTGATCCAGGTCCAGTACACTTCATACAAAGTGATATGAAAAGGAATAAATACATGTTTAAAAAAAAAAAAAAAAAGCATGAGAATTGCTCGTAAACCAGTACAAGTCTATGGAAAGGTGCCGTTCTACAAGGATAAAATGAGCTGTAACTCTGTTCAAATGATTTATTTATTTTCTTTTTTACACAATTTGCTTCGTTATAGAAGTCACAGATTTCAGCATGATAATTTAATTGAGTGTAACTGCTGGAACAAAGAAATGAGCTCAAGCCTGCCAGTTTTGAGCAAGTTTCACTGCTATCTATATTTTAAAATCTCCTAAACAACTAGAATAATAGCCTGGAAATCATTTTGTAAAAATTCGTTTAATAGGAAGGAATCCGCAGTAATGCCACTACAACCTGGCTTATTACAAACTCTTTAAGACAGCCTATCAGGTGAAGTCGTCACTGCTCCATCTCTAATCCAACTCAACACGAATTATGCCAAACTTCACAGCAACATTAGGAACAGTACCCAAGAGTTGTGGTTGAAACTGTACTGAGCAATAAACTCGCCCCAAAGCCCTCGTAAAACATATATTCTCTGCATGCTTCACTACTTTCTTGGAACCAAATGATGAATAATAATAATAATAATAATCATCATCATCAACATTTCAGTAGCTGAATTAATGTTGGCTTCTACTGTGTGGCAGTGAAGAAAACCATACAGTGCTTTGCATATATTTTTAGAAACTGAGTTTTTAGTTGTTTTCTTCTAATCTCGTGTAATGAAGGATACCTGTTTTTCTAACTCTCCTTGAGGGGGCTTCAACCGTCCTGTGAAAACAAATGCTCAAAGCACCGCTTCACTTTTTTCGTGCTTTACCGCTGCAGGCTGCACAAAGTAGTCAGTCAACATGAAACTCAAGTCTGATTTACTAACTGAACTGAAACCCTCACCCATTGGATGGCCAGTGCTCTACCCAATGTAGAGTATTTAATAAGATTAAATATTAAGATGTACTCTGTCTATCTATCTAGATAGATAGATAGGGGGGAGGGGGAGAGAGAGAGAGAGAGAGAGAGAGAGAGAGAGAGAGAGAGAGAGAGAGAGGGGAGATGGGGGGGATTTGGAGAGCGAGGGAGATAGATGGAGGGAGGGAGGGAGAGAGAGAGAGAAATGTGGTCATTTATTTGAGCTGCCTTTTGTTTTTTCCACGTGTGTAAGATGGTAGCACTAAATGAACCACTAGAATCTCCAATAACAAGTGAGGCAGATGAGGAAGAAGACGGTATGGCAGATCTTCATCCGGAGGTGACGGGACTGATCTGGAGCCGTGACCTGCGTGTTCAGGAGGTTCGACGTCTCCTCCAAAGCTCCAGACCTGTGCGGGTCAATGTCCCCCACCTGCCAGAGGTCAGCGACCATGAGTATATTGAGGAGAAGGAGAACAAGTAAGAGAACCCACCCTTTCATGTACATGTAAAAAGTAATGTATATGAAATATGATTCTACGTCATTATAGAATTTATAAAGCCACTTTACTAGTACCGGTGGATACAGTAGGAGAGACACCTAGTATACTGGACAACAGATACGACTGAAATGTCAGTCATTTGAAGGCCGTTTCTTCAAATGGCCTCAGGAATGAAGATACAGTATATGCTGCTAATGCAAGTCAGAATCTCTATTGTTAGAGTTGATGTCTCAGACCAAAATGTATGTAAGATTTAGTTTTATACGCAAGATTATTCACATGCACATATTTCTTCATCTTTCTCTTAAGCTGTTCTCAATATAGCAGCCATGTTTAGAACATAAACAGTAGGCAACTGTTTATGCATGTCTGTCTTTCTTTTGCTTACACTCGCATTTACACTTGCCAAACATGCTGTTTAACTGTACCACTGTCCTGTGTGTGTTGCCAGGCTTCTCCAGCTGTGCCAGCGCACCATGGCTCTCCCTGTGGGTCGAGGCCTCTTCACACTGTTTTCATACCACCCAGTACCAACTGAGCCCCTGCCTGTGCCCAAACTCAATCTGACTGGTATGCCCAGGCACAAACCAACACTTTTTCTCCACATATTCTTGCATCGGAATTAGTGGAATGGAAAAAAACAACGTTTGCGTTATCCTTGTGTTAAGTCACATGAGGCAGTCAGTGAAATGCTTAAGGCTGGCAAAACACATTTAAGCCAGTAGTTTGTATGACGCTTGGACCATAAGGGATAAAAAATGTTGCTATACTAAGGGTGTTCTGGGCACTCTTGGCTCTCGTGTGCTCTCAGAAGTTTAAATCTTGCTTTAGCAGGCACACTTTCTGCTTTTTGATGTCCACAGATAACCCTCTTCTTCTGTCGTGTGGTTTAACCGAGCCACACAATTAGAGAACAGCTCTCCAAGACATCTCATTTTCTGGTTAAACAAAATATGTTGAACAAGGTGCTGCTAGAACTTCAGAGGGGAAAAAAGACGACTTCAAATTTCAGTTCATTTTTAGACTGAAGAAAATGCTCAAAAATGATGGATCTTTCAGGCCTGTGCTGCTGATTAGTTATACATTTATCACAGTACTTTACACACATCATGAAAGATTCCAGATATTTATATATTTATATACAGTCGAGGGAAAATGTTTGTATACTCATAAAAGTGTTCGTCCTATAGTTTGAATCCATCAATACCATCT
>JANDJT010000169.1:28277829-28301211 GCA_024331685.1 Stegophilus panzeri | reverse complement strand
TGCAGCATGCAAACCCAAGAATATTACTGAACTGGAGGCCATTGCTCATGAGGAATGGGCTAAGATTCCTCAGGAACACTGCTAGAAGCTATGCATCTCGTTTGTAGCAGGTCATAACAGCAAAAGGTGTTCTACTAAGTACTAAAGATGCTTGCCATGAAGGGGTTGAATAATTGTGAAGCTTGAGAAATCATTATAAGTTGCATTTTCAGTTGAATTTGGGGAAACCACTTGAAGCATTCATTTTTTTCAATATTTCATTTGCTTTTGTTTGATTTCTTCATTGCAAACAGCTGAAAGTCCTGATTTGCAATGGGGATTGAATCATTTTGATTGCAACTGTGAGTAATGTTTGTTCTTCTATGTTTTACTATTTTTCTCCACATCATGTTTATATGACTGGCTTGAGTGTTAAGACACCTTGTCACACATCTTATTTATTTCAAGTAATTTCAGGAAGATTACTACTTCCTGCTATGCAAACCTAACCATTAACATGTATTTCTTTATCTCACTTGCTATTGCAAGACTGTGATGACCACATAATGTCTCTTGTGTAACAGAAAGTTGATTTTAGGGCAGAAAGTCCTATCCTTCTCCTCCACATATTACAACCCCTGGCAAAAATTATGGAATCACCACACTTGGAGGGTGTTCACCTGGCTTTTTTACTTTGTGGCAAATAAACAAATCAGAGATATGACACAAAACAGTTTTTGTTTAATAGCTGAACATTCTGGCTCCATGAAACATGCCTCAAACAACTTGAAATTAAAATGAAATTATTTTAATCAATGGCATATTTTTTTTCCAGATCACGTAGAAGGGAAATAAAATATGGAATCACCTTGTAATTTGCATTTCCACAAATAACAAATACCAACACTAAAAATGCTAGTTAGTCTGCAGTTAAAAGAGAGTCCTTACAGACCTTAACAAGCTGTTGGACTTGGCTAATTGAAAGGAAACATGGCACCAACCAGGGAGTTGTCAGTTGAAACAATGGAAAGGATTATAAAACAAATGTGTGGCAAAAGATGCCGGTTGTTCCCAGTCTGCAGTGTCTAAAATTTGGTGCAAGTATAAACAAAATGGGAAAGTTATAAAAGGAAAACATACGGGTCGACCAAGGAAGATGGCAAACGTCAGGGTAGAAAACTCAAAGCAATACGCCTTGAAAATAGAAAATGTAATAGAAATCTATTCCAAATAGATTTGGAAAAAAATATGCCATTAATTAAAATGATTTAATTTAATTTGTTTGAGGTATGTTCCATGAAGCTGGAATGTTCAGTTGTTAAACAAATATTTTGTCATATTTGTGATTTGTTTATTTGCAATGAAGTTTATAAAAAAAAAAAAAAAAAAAAAAAAAAAAAAAAAAAGCTGGGTGAGCATCCTTTAAGTGTGGTGATACCATAATTTTTGACAAGGGTAGTACACACTGCCAGATTGATGCAGGTGTATATAAACTGTTGCCTGTAAATGTTGCGCTTGTGTAAGGGTTTCAAAGGGGGAGAGAGAGAATGTCAGCACTAACTGGGACTAACGTACCACAAGAGCCTCTTTTCCCTCCTGAAACTGCTCAAGCACATTCATCGGTGCAGCTGTTATTTTTAACTGAAAGCCATTCAAAGGGCTCAAATTGCTTTTAAAACACAACTCGGATCTCTCGTTAAACAATGGCTGTGTGGAACAATAATGCATCATGCGGCTTTGTTCACAGGTACACACTCAGCACCTCCAACTCCGCCATTGCTGCCCTTCTCTGTGCTCTTTATCCTCACTTCCCTGCTCATAGCACCGATAATAGGTAAATACTCTACAGTCTCCCTTCTCTCGTTGTTCTGCTGAATTTAGCGCTATTGCCATCCATTTTCTCTGAACCTCCACGTGTTTAACTGTATTTAAGTGATGTTCATGATTAAAAATATTGTGTTTGTACTCAGAATAGTTTTAATATGATTGCATCCTGGACCGCTTTGTGTTTTCTTTGCTGGCTTCTTTCATGGGGAATGGTTAGCGATCTAAACAAAGGTGTTTGTGTGTGTGTGTGTGTGTGTGTGTGTGTGTGTGTGTGTGTGTGTGTGTGTGTTGGGTTTTTTGACTCCTCAGGTATCATCTCCAGGCCCTGCGTCACCTCTGTGTGCTTGCAGCTGAACCTCGGTTGCTTGTTCCTGTAGACGTGGACACTCTGAAACCCTGCTACGCCCTGCTTGAAGTCACCTACAAGGTGCTGCATGTGTATATACTGCTTTTTTTCAGTGAAGCAGCCACAGCCAACTATAAATGTTGACATAACTGTTGAATTTGTAACACTAAAGAGAATTTACTTCTGTAGTGAGTAAACATGGTCATGGTAATGCATCAGACTGCAAGTTCCTGGCACTTCTGTCATACTTGTTTGGGGGGGGGTTGACTTTTAAATGACCTTATAGCATCTGAAGATTGGAAACACACTGTTAACTACAATTACTGAGACCCCCTCCCACCTCTGTGCCTGATTACACACAGTTGTTGTGTGGATGAGCAAGTCTGTGACGTGTACTGTGTGTGTACTGGCTTTCAAGCATAAAATTGTGTGCTTTAATAGGAAACACAGTGGTATGAGGAAACAACCGTGGAATTGATGGCTCCCACTATGCTCCCTGAACTTCATCTACTGAAACAGGTAACGGCCAAAAGGACTACATTAAAACAAATGCCTAATCGATTAGTCAAAGAAAAATGATTGACTAGTAAATGAGTCATCAAATGGCTAACTACAACCCCAATTCCAAAAAAGTTGGGACACTGTAAATAAATGGAATGTAAATAAATGCTGAAAGGTGTATACAGGTTTTAGAGCAACATATGCTTCCACCCAGATTCCATCCCATCTTTATTTCTGAGAGACTCTGCCTCTCCACGATACTCTTTTTATATCCAATCATGTTACTGACCTGTTGCCAATTAACCTAAT
This sequence comes from Stegophilus panzeri, assembly GCA_024331685.1. NCBI lineage: Eukaryota > Metazoa > Chordata > Actinopteri > Siluriformes > Trichomycteridae > Stegophilus > Stegophilus panzeri. Next base: position 28,298,249 of record JANDJT010000169.1, on the reverse strand, counting down.
TAGTTGCAAAATGTTCCTCCAGCTGTTTCTTTTTAGTAACACTTTACTTTTCCAGCCTTTTGTTTCCCCTGTCCCAACTTTTTTAAGACGTGTTGCGGCCATGAAATTTCAAAATTACCTTATTTTATTTTCTTACATTTCCTCAGTTTAAACATTTGATATGTTTTTTTATGTTCTATTGTGAATAACACATGGGTTTATGAGATTTGCAAATCATTGCATTCTGTTTTTATTTACATTTTACAGTGTCCCAACTTTTTTGGAATTGGGGTTGTAATTGATTGAACAGCTTGATTAGTAGAAGGTTTTTGTTTCTAATGTTTTGGTCAATGTGTTGTTTAGGTTAGTATTATATCATTGTATTGAAATATTTGTTTGTTTGTTCATCACGTTTCACTTGAACCTGTTATGTATGATCTGTTTGAGAAGGCTAAGTCCAGTCTTCTGAGGGTGTGATGAAACGTAAGCCCTGTGCACGTGAATTTTTTGCAAAAAGGCACAAAATGCTCCTTAGTGAAATTACACCACTACTGCAGTCTACATCCACAGTCTAAATCAGACTAACTCAACCACAGATCGAAAATCTTGAGAAAAAGATTTTGGTCTAATTGTATAACGACTAAAATTTGTATTATGACACCAGTTTAGATTTTGTTACGCCTATATTAAAAACAAGTGAGACCTGTGTGTGCACAGATTAAAGTGAAGGGTCCAAGATACTGGGAACTAAACATCGATCTGACAAAAGGAACTCAGCATCTGCAGTAAGTCTACACAGCGTGCTGTATCGTACGATGCTTGACGTCTGGTGTTTGTATATAACCGCAGTCCCTCAAGCCGTGTGTTTTCTGCTCCAGGTCCATCCTTTCCAGAGACGGCGTTCTTTATGTGAAGCTGCGTGCTGGACAGCTGCCCTATAAGGATGATCCTCGGGGTTGGAAAAGTCTGCTGGCTCCTAGCGTCAACAACAGAAACCCAGAAGTGCGCACTTTCAAGGTCTGTCTGTGTGGCTGATGTAGAGCTAAAATATAAAGGGTTTATTACTTAGTTCACTGCTCTCAAATGCGTGTTTTAATTTATGATTTATGTATCGGACTCCATTTAATTAATTAGCTGACTCCAAAGGATAATCTTCTAGTTAGTGCTGGAAGTATAATACCTCAGTGTTGTGATTTTATATTTAGTCTAAAACAGTTTCATGCTAAAACTTTCATTACAAAGAGACGTTCCTACGTCAGAGGCTTTTATATAGCCTTATAATAAACACATTTTTTGCTCAGAGGTTTATATCGACATGCAAGCCTAGGCCTTTGCTATTTACTTGTCAGCGGTTTCATTTAAACTTGCAAGTAGTAACCTTTTATATTCACTTGTCAGAGGTCAATTTTAACATGTCTAACATACTACAGCTTTAGCTTAGGAAACTATAAGCATATAAATACAGTCATGCACTTTTAATGCAGCATACTTTTCTTACGGAAGAACTGCTGAATAATTAGAGAGAGCAATAACAAATGACTTTATTAAACAAACACAAATGAAGGGTATACAGGAAATAGAGGCAAATGTGAGTGACAAGAAGGTTGATCTGAGTCACGGACATAGGATGCGTGATGATAAAGCATTAATGGCAAAAAGGCAGCCTCTGATGTTATAAGCCCCTTCCTCGATGTTACAAGCCACTTTTTTTTTTACACCTCTGAGCTTTGAATTCTAAGTGACCAAGATATCAGATGGAACTGAAACAATGGGTTTTATGGTAGGATAGACCCCAGCTAACTAATTAGCTCACCCTATGGAACTGTATGCTGATTAAATAACTGAGAACGGGTTGGTGGGATCAAAGGGAAAACTGTCTGCTATGCAAACACTGTGTGTGTGTGAGAAGAAAGAGCACATATTGCAACATATATTGTAAATGTTGTTTCCTAAACCTATGATATTTATGATGTCACCACATCGTTCACCATGAAGTATAGACAGAAATGATACCAAACATGCCCTGAGGAATATTGTAATTAAACACAGTTTAGATGACCTGTTTTAGTTTACCTGGTATGTCTGAAACACATTCCTGATCATTTTAACATTAATCAAATTACCACAATTTATAAGTCTTCTACACTGATTAAAAAAAAAATGCAGCTCAAGGCAGAGACCATACACTCGTTTGACTGAAACATAAATAGTTACTGTAGTTTTAGGTCCACTTAATCCAGTTGTTATTATTATTATTATTATTTTATTAATTTATTTTTTTTGAAGCCATGAGGATTTAGATATATAAAGTGTGGGGCTATTTTTGTTACATTTTTTTTGTTTTTATTTTTATGGTCCACCCCAGGTTCCTAAATGAAATTTGAAATAAAAATGTCCACAGTGCATATTGTGCAACATTTTAGTGATTGCCTTTTTTTTTTTTTTTTTTTTTTTTTTTTTTTTTTTTTTTGTTCCAAGCCAAACATTCCAGTTGCAATAAAATGGAAAATGTGGTTAATTCCATCCCATGTGGAAATTCCTTTCCATTTGGAAAGGATTGGGAAGCTATTTAGACCCTGTGTTTTGTACTGATAAGGATATGTGTACACACAAACACACACAAAGGCTGTGGAATTTTACTGTTTGTACTCCAGCATATAGCTATGAAATAACTCATCATAATTTTAATGGACAAGTCCAGATGTGAAGTTACATGTTATCAACAGAGTTAGCAAATTCCCTGTTTAAAAGCGTATATACATTCTAACTGGCTAAATTTCCATTCTTGATCAGGAATAGCTAGCTAAGCTGTGCAGTGCAACAACAAACAGACTCAGTTTACCTGTCTAATGTAAACTTTAATATATGCTTTATGTTGGGAAAACATTTGTAGTAGTAGTGTAACTTTCTTCATCCATGAACTGAAGTTACGGAACATCATAGATTCTCGCACAAGGTGTGCTGAGTTTGGAGGCAAGACTTAAATAATACACTAGTGGTTTACATAAAAAAAGAGGTTATTAAAAGAGTAACTAAGATTTATTTCAAATGAACATTTATGTTGGATTGGGCATGTGTTTGGTTGCATGACCTTTTTACTTCGTCACTGTCTCTCCTCTCTCTTTTCATCTATTCCCTGCAGCCTGAAGCCATTTCGACGTTCACGTCAGACGCTGCCTTGGTTTCCTTTGCTAAGTACTTCTGTGAAGCCTCTGAAAACATGAAGAATGTGAGTTGAGTGAAAAATAATGGTGTAGAGCCAAAACATGGATTACAGCTGTGGGTAAAAACAAGGCTTTGGTGCGCTGCTGTATTGCACCTACTTTGCACTGTATACTGTAGAGTGGAACGGTTCAGCGCGGCCGGAAAGCAGCATTGTGAAAATGTGTTTGCATCAAAAATATTAGCTGACCATAATTCTCTACTTGGTTATTCTAATTAACTATATGACTTTGTAAAGGCTTTCTAACTTTGCTCCACCAATCCTCATACACATGAGGTCAGGAAGTATTTGTTTGTTCTTATTGTGGTTTTCCCCTCTTATTATTCATGTATTTCTCACTGTTTGTTTATTTCACTTGGGTTTCTGTTCCACAGAAACAGGAGACCGTGGCCTTATTCTCAGCTATACTATACGAATGTGTGACCCAGGAAAATCCGGAGATTCTGCCCACCCATATCTCTATTGATCAAGTAATTTATTTTTCATAACATAATAGTGTTTACTGAACTAGGAAGCTGAGGGTTCTCCTTCAAACCACATTTTCCTTTTAAAATCGATCACTGCATTATTTCGCTTACACAGTGCTGTTGGGGAGCACAAACACTGGAGAAAATTCACTGTTTGTCTTCTTCCAACAAAAGAAAAAAAAAACGGCAAGTGACACTGCTTATACCTAAACACCTAACTCTCTGCATGAAGAAACAAAGCCTTATCAAGATGAAGGTGGCCTCCAGACTGACAGGCGTCTAGTAAGTGAGGCGTACAGAGACTCAGTAACTACTCATTTTGTTGGCAAGTGGCAACACCTCACAAATGTTCCACAATTTAACCTTTTGGGTTTTGCCGAGATGTCTTTGAGACATCCATAGACAGTTCTTAAAGAGGAAATGTGTGGTTTTTTTTTTTTTTTTTTTTTTTTTTTTTAATTTTAAATGTTGTAAAATTCAAAATAAAACTCTTTTTGGAATCTGTTGAATGTCCAGTTATCAATGAAACCTCAATAGTCTTGGCCCAGGTGTTTTATTTTTAGGGACATATAAAAATGTACGATTTAGTCTGATGATTTATAGCAGAGGTGTCCAATCTTATCTGCAAAGGGCCGGTGTGGGTGCTGGTTTTCATTCCAGTCAAGCACGAGCCACAACTAATTCCAGCTGTTTAATTAGTTGATCCTGGCTTTCAATAGACTCGGGTGTGGTGGCTTCTGCTTGATTGGAATGAAAACCTGCACTCACACTGGCCCATTCCAGAGAAGATTGGACACCTTTGATGCATAGGTCTGTTTGCGCGAATGACACAAGAACTTTAATGAAACTTAGGACTGACTTATTAATAGCCCAAATTAATATAATGACACTCAGTTGCAGTGTGTGCTTGTCAGTCTCTTTCTTCCAGTGACAACTGAAATGAATGAATTGACTAATCTTTTGTGGCTTGAGATGTATAATTTTAATACTTGAAGTTGCACTCACTAACCATAGCATTGTATTTTGTTGTGCAAGAAGAACAAAGTTGTAGTCACTTTGTGATTTGGTTGCAATACACTTAAAATTTATTATTTTTTTTCACCCATTTTTTGTGAAATTTTACAACTGTTCATTTAGACTATAACACAACATTGTGTGTGCTTGTGTGTGTCGTTGTGACCTTTTAAGGTTGTGAAGGCTTTGGAGCAGGGTGAGCTGAGGGAGACGTTCTCCTTGTGGCAGATGAAGCTCGTGCTGGAGCTCTGTGAGAGCGGAATATTACAGCAGAGACTGCGGGACACGCGCAGGCAAAGCCGTGGTCTGCTGCTAAGTTCTGAGTTCCTGCCCGTCATGAAGAGCTCGGCCGACCAGGCCCTAGACCGCTGGCTTGTTGGTAAGAAAAGGCCACACTGAACGGTTTCAGGAAAGGATGCATATATACCAATACTGATATCAGTCTGATGCTCATGCACGTTTACTCATACACGTACTTGAAAGAAAAAAAACAAAACCCAATTGATACTATGTGACATAAGCCTAGTGTGCGCTGTCGCACTGACGAACAGATGACACAAAATGCAGATGATCTGGATGTGTTTCAATATTAATGATGGCAATCAAAGCAAAGCAGACTGCAAACTGTGCTCTGTGAAAATACCACTTGGAGGAACTAAGCCATCTTAAACATAACACTCATTGCTTGCAGCACACAGCAGTAACCAATGCTGATGCAAACTCTGGCTAGCAAGAAAATAATAGCTGTTACTTTTAGCATATTGTTCTTGGCGATCAGCCACTATGGATCATTGACGATGAGGGATTGTGAAAATGTACAGAAAATTTTTCTGAAAAGAAACAAAACCTGCACTTCTCCACTTGCGAATTTACTCGATCCAACTCCTGTAGCTATCTAATGCACTTAATTTAAAATCAAGTAGCTAACCTGGTAAATTACATGTCTTGTAATCGTAGTGAATGAAGACTCTCGTGTGTGTCTGGAGAATTATAAATGTAGCTAAATAACATGTTGTATGATGCCATATTGATTGATCAGTATGAATTAGGTTACTCATTTTGATACTGCTGTCAGTAAAATCCATCTCTCCATCCATCCATCCATCTTCTATACCGCTTAATCCTTTTCAGGGTTACAGGGAAACCTGGAGCCTATCCCAGGAAGCATCGGGCACAAGGCAGGGTAAACCCTGGACAGGGTGCCAATCCATCGCAGGGCATGTCAGTAAAATAGTGATTAAAAAAAAACCCCATAAAACATGCACTTGTACTCGTACTCATTCATACTCCCTAGTTTCAGGATCTTTGATTCTTGAAGGGGAAGTTGGCCTTTTCAGTATTTTAAGGACACAAGATTGCACCTGCTTGGTGGTTAGTAGGCAGTAGCTTTTAGCACTATTGTGTATTTAAATAGGCATAAACTAGCGCACTCTACCTCTTCTTTCCTTGTAAAATCACACTGAATATTTAGTCCTTAATTTTATGGAAACAAACTAATGGCCAGCTAAAGTAGGAATTTGTAATACTAATAATATGCTTGGCGCTTGTTGTATTTGTTTACAGCTTCCAGTGCCACAAAAAGGAAATGTTCTTGTGAACATGGTGTAAATTCCATGTGACAACCTTTTTGCCTGCGTATAAAAGAAACTGAAAGCTCAGATGCCTGCAAATACCACAGACGTCATTTTCTAGCAGTGTAATAACAGTTCTTAGCAAGTGTGAAGTGCTTAAGAACTGTCTTTCTTAGAAACAACATCTGGTACGAATGGAAGCAAGCGTATTTTGAATCAGCAGTATCGTGAAAACTCTCCTTTTCTCTGACCTTTGATCTTTCATACACAGACAACAGACACATGCTACAGGAGTACATTAGCAGGCTGCCGACCAGTGACGATACAGACACCAGCATTCTAGCCTGCTTCTTGGTCTACCACTCAATTCCTAGCTTCAGGAAGATGGCCACAACAGACCTTGGGGGTAAAAAGATATTGCTTCTGGTCATTTCTGTCTGTTTGCGTAAGGGATAAAATTGTAACGTGTGAATGTGAGAGAGTTCTGATTACTCCACTGAGTTTACATCAGTATGTGCTTGTCACATTTCCAGAAAAGGGAGCAGGAAGATAACAATACAAAGTGTCTCTGAATGGAGGTGATCCCTCTGTCATGTCTCTGACTTGTATGTTCTCATATGTTGATCTGTTTGTTTTCTCTTCTTCAGGGTGTGCCTCTTTCCCTGAGCTGCTGTTGAAGCTCAGTCAGTTGGGCGTTCCTGTTCGAGGCCTGCTGCATCTCAGTCCTTTGCTCTTACACGATGGTGGCTCTGCTATATCGCAGCACTTTCCCTCTGAGCCCCAGAGGTTATGAACCTAATATGCTCCCTTACAATTACAAATGTCTTCCTAGGGAAGACCAAATGTCTTCCTAGGGAGACTCCAACACCCAACTAACAGGAAATCCTTTCTGGGATATGTAAAAGCAGGCCCAGGTTTCATTGTAAGGCCTGGGTTAATTAGTAGGTCCTTAGGCTCAAGGTTGACCGCTGCAGTATTGCAGTTATGTAAATAATTTGTATTCATGTTTGTGCCTGTGATAATGGTGTCAATAAATGTTTTCAATGGTTCACACTTTCTCTGTTAAAAAAAAAGTTGTTTATGATGCAGTGGAGTTTTTTTTTTTTTTTCTTTTTCAATATTTGCCATGACTGACAAAACAAGTGTTATTCCTGAGTAAACGAACAAGAGCATTCCTGTGCAAATGAAAAACATTTCCCAGCCTAGAAGCACATTGCCAAACACACCCACTCACATTCCACACTATTTGCATTGCTTCATTTCCCAGTTTAAAATAGTGCTCGTCCCACTGTGCTTTGAATACTGATATCTGGCTGTTGTGTCTGCAGTTTTTTCTCTACTATAAGATGAACTGAAAGTTCTGTTCTTGCTCAAATCTATTTTAGATAATCTTGCTACATTTCATTTTGTGTGTTTGTGTAAGAAGAGAACTTTAGGAGAACTGCGTTTTCATTTGTTCTTCAATAACTCTGTGAAGGTTTGGGTCTTTGCATTGCCAGCACACCACTGATAAAAGCATAGAAGCAGTGCTTCCTGTATGGCAGCAAGTGGTGTACTAACACTAAAAGAATGACTGGGCATTAATTTTGTGCGTCTATTTAGAAAGTATCTTTATCTTAAACCCGACGCTCGTCAGTATCATGACAAGGCACCGTCATTAGTTACTCTTATTTTCTATAGCTGACAGAAAGCAGGCGCATGTGTAGTAATGTAAAATGTGTCTGAGAGCTAATTAGTGTCTGCTCGGAGTTACTCAAATTTAACAAAGCTACTCGAGCAACTTGTCACACTGCAAGAACCGTGTAACCACTGGCATGCTCTATTTAAAAAGCATGCTCTGTAGCATGCTGTTTTTAGATTTCAGCACAACTAAGCAGAATTGGTGCATGTTTAAATCTCCAAATGTCTGGTGAGTCCTTTTCCTTAAGCTCACGGCAGTGCTAGAATAAAAAAAAAAAGATAATCTATGGACTATCGATATCTGAAAAAAAAAAAAAACATTTCTGATGCAGCTTCAGCCTGGTTTCCTGATGTGACAAAAAAGAAATAACCCAAAAGAACATCACTTTATGCATTCTCAAATTTCTGTTGAAACTTGTATTTGCAAAACCTCATACACACCCATGTCCATGGTGGTGGAGAGAACAGGGCTTTTGATTAATGCTCTACTTGGTGTAATTATCAGTTTAGTAAAGGAGGAAATTAGTGTGAGGCAGCCAAAGGATGTCTGGAATGTGAATGAGTATACTGTGTAAAAAGGTCAGTAACCTGGAAATAGAAACCACCTCACACTTGGTCTTACAGTGTTTAGGGTATTTGGCTTGCTGAGAACTTTTGTGTGTTCTCACACTCACTTACACACGTGTTTCAATTCCACAGACACATCAACAGTAGATATATATTTCAGATAAAGGAAGTCTGGGTTCATTTGAACTGACTGAATGACTGTAGTTATGTTCAGTTGATGTGAATTTGCTCAGCTTTTCACGCCCTCCTTTCTGCGCGCTCTCTCTCTCTGAGCGTGTGTGAACAGGCTTTCTGAAGACAAACTCCTACACACGCCCCAATTCTTTTTCTCACACCTCACCATCCTAAACGTCCCATGGAAAATCAGACTTAATATTTCAACCAAGCTGCATTTTCAGCGTTCCCCCCCACTTTCCTTTTGCCAAAACCAGAACCGCCCAAAAAACAGTGTGCAGCTGCATGTGTTTCCTCTAAACACTCATTTGGTTACAAGGGCAGCGCGAGCCCCTATTAAAGTCTCCGTTTTGGGCCCTTTTCCCAGCAAACTAGCGTCTTTTTTAACTTTACGTAGAAGTAGTAATGTTGACAGGGCGTGTTGTTTGGAGAGTTCTCGAGGCGTTAACCGCTTTACGGGATAAACTTCATTCACACAAGCAGGAAGATTTGAATCTGCGGCGAGTCTGACGCTCTGGATAGAAGTGGGCGTGGCCAGCGGCGCCGGACAGACTCAACGCAGGCTCCACTCCATGAATGAGTCAAGTCCACGACGAGCTGAGGGGGGAAAGACAGACTAATTCAAACTGAAAGAACGAGGAAGAAGCAGCTTCTTAGGTTATTTATTCGCTGTTTTGTGCAAAAGTTCATACGTAAATGTCTCAACTTAGTCATTTTAACCGAAGTTACACGGTCACAGTCCGAGGGCTCAGTACTCCTCCACTAGAATAATCGGTAAGTTACCAAGTATTTGTACACTAAACTCATACTGTCCTGTCTGTGGGAGGAAAGAAAAAAATAAAACAAATATATGGTGCATTTTTTAACATGATAACTTTCAGCATTTTCATTTTGTATTTATTTTACAAATCTTTTTAATCCAGGCTCAGTTTTTTTCTCCGAATTAGGCAGTCCTGTTCTATCATTTACATGGTACATCTTGCAGACAGGTTTGCACATGTGCCAAACTTCTCAGACTCTAAGCATGCATATTTAAGTCCATACACAGACACTCACCATTATCCTGAGTATTATATTGTACAGTTTGAACTACGCATTATGATTGTTGTAGCCTACACATTTTCTTTTTATTAAGTCTGTATCATAATGAAGAGAATTGCCGAGTTAGGACACTTTATTCTCATTGGGCGATGATAAGAGGAACTGTGCGGTAAAGCAGGAGAGTGTAACTTCCTCTTCCTTCTATTTCAAAAGATACAACTGCAGAGGAAATGCAAATGATGTTTAAACAACTATCCATGAAATCAGACGTGCTGGTTTTATTTCATCTGCATGGATTTGACTCGCAGCGTCCTCTAACTTCTATATAACCCGTGTTTAAAAAGCCGTTGTTAATAATGCCCTGCGTATGCAATAAGCGGGGATCCGCTGCGTAGTTTCTGTGTTGAGTCACGTACTCGTTTCATTTCTCTGCGTCACCCAGCCGACAGATGGATGGGGGCGTGACCGGGATGGAGGGGCGTGGTCAGTGGGTGTGCTTTGACAGCACGCGCGCCTCTGTATCCGGGTAGAAGAAGAAGCGCCTCGTGGCGTGTAACACAGAAAAGAGCGGTTTTAACGTCACTACATCAGCGCCGTGGCGAAACGCACCATATTTAGAAATATCTCAACATCTAGTGCCCAGGATTTGCGTGTCATATCGTCAGTTTTTCCTGAAGTTTGTTTTTAGCAGTTGTAATAGTGTCGTGGGACTTCCTCTCGTCTCCATTCATGTGGTTTGAGTGGAGCGGTGCGCGCGCTACATTCATGAATCTATGAATTAGAGGGTAATTTCCAGCGCCACCTCAACGAGGCAGGTGATAAATACGTGTAAATGTCCCATATTGTTCAAACAGAAAGAACAGGAGTAACAGGCAAGATGATCTAGCTATTGGAGCACCCCCTCCCCCCAAAAAAGCTATATATATGATATAGGAGCATGATATAGCTAATGATTGGCTAATATAAAATTGTAGGGTTTTTTGTGCCCTTTGAAGACAGGTGGCCATGTTCGTGCTGGTTTAAAATTTTGACACATAATAAATAATATATAATAAGCATAAATAATAAATAAGTTTAAATAAGCATATACAATGCGAGTAAATATTATGCTTATACGTGTGAACATGGGCTGTGTGTCTGTTGACTCTCGTTTCCAGTAAATTCTCTCGGTGGCTGCTTCAGAAGAGGAAATAGTGACACAAAGTTGCATCTGTGAAATGTCTGTCTATTGTTCTCTTTTGCATGGTTTTGAAATTACTGAGCTTCTGGTGCAGCATTCTGGCCAGCTGCTCTGTGCTGATGGACTCTTAATTAGGGCCCGAGTAGCGTTGGTGTGAAGCCCTATCTGGATCTGTTTATTATTATTATTATTATTGTTGTTATTATTATCGGAAATGAATCGCATTTTTGAGATTTAAACATACCACAAAACTTTCTACACGCGTCAGACCTGGCGAAAATGTACATCTGATACAGGTTTTAGAATTGAGTGTGGCAAAATGGCTCGATAGCGCCACCTACAAAATTACAAGGTGTGCCTCGCGCTACGTTTCACCTACATATACGAAATTCTGTAAACATGTGTAACATGCCAACACATCTCTTGAACCCATGCCCTCAACTGAACAGGAATTCAGCCATTTTGATTTTTCTGTTACATTTTTGCTCAGAATTTGCCATTTCCAGGCCTTGTACTTTAACGAATTCCAGCTAGAGATTTCGTCGGATTGACGTCATATTTGGTCAGTCTAATCTAAACAGCTTGGCAATGCTAAATTGCGAAGCTTTTGAGCTTTCATTGCACGGCGTGGGCGTGGCGATCTCACAAATTTTGATGTTTCGCCATGAAAAAGGAAGTTGTTACAATTCATACATGCAATGTCCATTCTGCTCCAGACTTCACAAGTTTGATAAGAGTCCTGGCCTGAAGACATCTACATGACAATATTCAGTTATAGTCATAGCACCACCTACTGCCAACAGGAAGTGACATGTTTTACGTTGATATATTCCTAGCAACATATAAATAATATCCCAGCAAATTCGAAACATGCTAGCAACACTTAGCTAAGTGCTAAAGCGTGCTATTACCGCTATTGAAAAGGAAGTTGTTACAATTCAAACATACAATGTTCAATCTGTACCAAATGTCACATATTTGATACGAATCCTGGCCTGAGGACATCTACATGCCAATATTCAGTTATATTCACAGCACCACCTGTTGGCAACATGAACTGACATGTTTTACACTAACTCAGACATACAGTGTTCAATCTGCACTAAACTTCACATATTTGATACGAATCCTGACCTGAGGACATCTATGTGCCAATATTCAGTTATAGCCATAGCACCACCTACTGGCAACATGTTTTATAAGAGTCCAGGCCTGAAGACATCTACATGCCAATATTTAGTTATAGTCACAGCGCCACCTACTGCCAACAGGAAATTGCATGTTTTACATTGTAATACACTCCTAACAACATGTAAGTGCTAAAAAAGTGCTAAAAAAATGGAATGGCATTCCCCTGGAAGGGCAGCCCCAACGTGCACCCGGGTGCAAGGGCCCGTTCATCGCTGCTTGCAGCTTTAATTAAGTTTATAATTGACCACTATGGAGTCAACATCATAGACAAGTTATTTCAAGTAAATATCACACAAGTAGTCCAGTTACAGGTAATAAGGTAATACATTTCAAACAATTTAGTCAAGTTGCTAATAGAGGAGCTAAAAAAATAGGGACAGGTTGCTTATACTTAATGTCTGTACTCAGAATGAAACCATATATTTTAAAGTTAATGTAATCACATAATTTAACCAAGTACAGGCCAAACTGGTCTGCCAGCTTGGGTTTTAGCAGCTGCTAGCTGATCAGACCAACTTGGATTTTTTTTTTTCTCTGTCAGATGATGGTTTACATCAAGTTGCCTTCTTGACGTGTTGTAAAATAACATTAAAGTAATCCCCTTTTTCTTGCTGTCTGTTTAAGTAAAAAAACAAACCTCAATACTAGAAATAAGTGTTCATGTGTTTTAAACATGCAGCATGTGCTGTAGTAAAAATTTACTGTAGTTTAGGTTTTGGTGGACATCGACATCTGGTGGACATTTAGGGAACTGCAGGAGCAGCGTTTTAGCTCCTGCTATCAAATAATGTGGTTCGTAAATTGGGGTCCACGGTTTTATTACATATTTTTTAGGATGTGATGACGATGAAGATGATAAACTACTACCAACTGCCAGTATACTGTTTTAGTCGTTGTAGTTATTACTAATTGTAATGAGAACCTAATTGAATAGACCACATTGCTTTAATTGAATCAGGTTAGATTATGGCAGGCATTCAATGTCTTTCTTTTATGAAGTTGATGATTTCATAAGCTAAACCTCAGTGATATAAAATCTACTATAAACAATATCAGCTTGACTCAATTTTAATACGTTTATAGTATGTTATATGAATATAGAATGAAACGGAATGTTTATAGGCCTGCTGTATGTTACAAAAAGTGTTACTGGGGGACAATGTCTCCAATAAAAAAAAAAAAATATTTTTTTAATGTGCTTATTTGAATAAAACTGATCTTTGCTGGTAACAAAATGGGGTCCTTGCATACAAATTGTTTGAGAACCCCAGGTTTAATGACTAGCCTGTTACTCTATAGTGAACACTGAGTGCTCTGGGCATAATTAAAACGCTATCTAACAGGTTAGGTTAGTTTGTGGTTCACAGCCCTTTTGTTATTGCTGTCAATATAGAGCAAATAAAACTTTAATTAAATTTGGTCTGGCATCTGCACGCAGTGGTAGTCCTACACATACTGAGGATGTTTATTTACTAATTAACGGCTTAACGCCCGAGACGCGTCATAAAACACTTCAAAGTACAATATGACCTAACATTTTAAGTGATGACGTGTGTGTGCTTTATTAATAGGTTCTATGTACGTATATGCAAACCATTTCAAAGGTTTTATTTGCACGCTGTTGGCGTTAGAAATGCGAAGTCCAGTTTCACCGCACTATCAGTATTCATTTCCTACTAAAGACCTAACGATAAAAGGAGATGTGTGTTCACTTAGTGAGATGTAGTGCACTATTCACACCAGGGTGATATGGTACTAAAACCCCCAGAAATGTAGTGTGGGACATTGGCCACTGTTTGCATTAAAATGGCTATGGAAGGGACTGAGCCACCAGATGGCGCTGCTGTTTACATTTTGATGAAAGGCTGCCGCAATAGAGCAGTAATTACATTACACTCTGGACACAAATTAGGAGCAAACCAGCTTATATTTGTCATTTTGGGTTTTAAAGGGACTGGGTCTTCCTGTGGTGATACTGCTTGGTGATTTCCATGAGCTTACTAGGGACAAAACTATAGTGTTCAATTTGACATGCCATTAAACCTTAATAATTTTTGGTGTGTAGATTTTTTAAAAATAGTTGCGGCAGCGCACATACTATTAAAACTGAATGAATTGAGCTATTTTTTTACATAGAGTTTTTTTTTTAAATCTTAAAACAAACCAATATAAGCTGCTAAATTGTTGTTTAGCTAATTGCTGTTGGTGCATCATTTATTGGGTTGTAGGCGTTGCCATAGAAACTACTAATTAATCTGAGTTAAAGATGAGCTCTTAAGAGTCATGAGGTGACTTTTTTTTTGCTCTCTCTCCTATTTTAACTGCACCATGCTCTGTTGTTTACAGATAGCTATATAGGTCTATAGGTCTAGCTTTTGTGCTTTAAATAGCGCTTTTATTAAGACGTGTGAATTCTAAACTGGCTCATGGTATGTCGTACCATAATGAAATGTATTTAATGATGAGGAGAAAGGCAAATTATTAGCAGAATACACAAAATAAGAAGCAGCATAACAAATGGCACTTTATGGTTCAAATAAATGCCTTTGGACTACAGCTGACAATTTGGGAAAACATGTTTCCCAAAACAGGTCCTGGACTAAATAAAGTGAAAGACTGCCTGATCAACCTAATCGATAACGGTGCCATCTTTTATATGTTGCCTCATTTTCAAAATTACTGTGAATATTGGGACATACACTCACCGAGCACTTTATTAGGAACTATACTAATACTGTGTAGGGCTTGCATTTGCTCTCACAACAGCCTCAGTTCTTTGTGGCATGGATTCCACAAGATGGAAACATTCCTTTGAGATTCTGGTCCATGTTGAGGCAACTGTTGCTTTGTGACATGCTGGATATAGCCATTAGTAGATGGGTAAATTGTGGCTGTGAAGGGATGCACATGGTCAGCAACAATACTCAAATAGGTTGTGGCATTTAAGCGATGTTTGATTGGTATTACTAAGCCAAAAGTGTGCCAAGAAAACATTCCTCACACCATTAAACCACTTCCACCAGCCTGGACTGTTGACAAGGCAGGTTGGGTCCATGAATTCATGCGCTTGGCACCAAATTTTGACCCTACCATCTGTGTACCTCAGCAGAAATTGACTGTCCAGTTTTGGTGATCCAATGCCCACTTCATCCTCAGACAGAAATAGAACCTGACATGGTCTTCTGCTGTTGTGGCCCATCCACCTCAAGGTTCGACGTGTTGTGCATTCTGAGATGCTTTTCTGCTCAACAAAACTGTACAGAGTGGTTATCTGAGTTTCTGTATCTTTTCTGTCAGCTCACACCAGTCTGGCCATTCTCCACTGACATTCTCATCAACCAGGCGTTTCCTTCCACAGAACTACTGCTCACTGATGGTTTTTCTTTATTGCACCATTCTGAGTAATCTCTAGAGATTGTTGCGCATGAAAATCCCAGGAGATCAGCAATTATAGAAATACTCAAACCAGCCCCCCGCACCAACAATCATGCCACGGTCAAAATCGCTGAGATCACATTTTTCCCCATTCTGATGGTTGATGTGAGCATTACCTGAAGCTGCTGGCCTGTATCTGCATGATTTTATGCACTGCACTGCTGTCACATGATTGGCTGATTAGATACTTGCAGGAAAGAGTGGGTATACAGGTGATCCTAAAAAAGTGCTCAGTGCATGTACTAATATTGTGATTAGATTATCTGACACAGAGCCAAGCATGTACAATTTTAAAGCTGGCAGTTTGCAGGTTTCTCAGAATTTCACCAACTTAACATCAACTGTGTGACCAGCAGGGAAAAACGTCAAATATTTGGTTTTCCTTAAGTTTAATTATATCATTAATCTATTTTTTGTTATGTCATTCTAACAAATAAAACACCTTTGATTAGTCACAGCAGGAAAAACCTTTGAAAAGATAAGTTAACCTGTCTTTCAAGGAACAGAGATCTAGTTCTGAACATGTGTCTTCACAACAGTGTTTCGTATTTACTGTGTCCAATCATTCTGTCATCACTCATGCAGTTACAAAAGCTGTTTCTTAAGCTCCTGTAAACCTGCTTAGTCATTCCATCCTAATAGCCTGCAGCAAATGAACCCTGGACTTACTGATCAATGTGCCCTATGAGGATGACACTTCCCTGTGACTTCTATGTGGGAAAAAGTATAAGTCATTGTAGTGGCATTTAATGAATATTGATAGTCCTTAGAGGTGCTCTGTAGCGGAGAGAGACTTTGTGTGTGTGTGTGAGGTGCTGAGTGGAACTCATGATGAACCCCTCTAGGGTTTCTCACTCCCCAGAGGATGTGTGTAATGGGAGAATATTGATCAGTGTTTTTGTGTGTGTCGTTTCTCCAAGGAGACTGATCCACTGAGAAAACACCTGCACTTCTTTCTCACAGGGTTTAGTAGAAGGAGGAGGAGTAAGGTACCCTGCTGTGTCTGTGTGTGTGTGTGTGTGTGTGTGTGTGTGTGTGTGTGTTGACTGTCACAGTTGCCTGAAATGCGATTTCCCTGTTTTGAGAATAGTAACATTTAGTACGTTTTGACATGCATATGTCATGTGGATGTTATTGTTAAATGGAATTTTCCATGCAAAAAAAAAATCATCCACCATGTGGGTGGTTCCAGCCACCAAAAACTACCACAACTCTCTGGTGGACATGCAGTATCATACTGCTTCACATCTCTTTATTTAATGGTGCAAATTAGGTCTTTTTTAACCATATGTCCACTGCTATTAGAGCATCTATATTACTTTCAAGTGTCCTAAAGAGTCAACCCTAAAATGTGTGGAGGATATGGAAACGGTGGATGATGGGTCAAAGCTTTGAATCAAGAAGGCAACTGTCTTAGCATGGTTTAAAAAAAAAAAAAAAAAGCACTTCTTCATGTATCCACCAATATTTAAACTACATTTTAGTTTCCCCATTTCCCCAGTTGTAGTCTCTTTATCCTTTACTACAGCCATAAATCAATAACGTATGTAGTGAGTCAGTAGGCCATAGGGTTTGCCTGTAGATCTCTGCTGTGCGAGTGTTTTCGGCAGCTGGTGTCAGACGAGTGATGAGAAGATGGGGATCTTCTGCAATCCCATCCATGACATGAAAAGGTGGCCCATTTCTGGGTCTTAAGGGTCTTAAATGGCTTAGACTGTGCCATTGGAGTTTTGTCATCATGGCCTTTAATGTGAGCCATTCCACTCTCTAAGTGTGCGGGTGCGTGTGTGTGCTTGGTGAACAATAGGACTGGTTATCCATCATCTGTCACTGATGCAATTTCAGATGTCAAAACAGTTTCAACATCTGATAATGGACCATTTTACATAGGAACAGGAAAGCCACTAGTAAGCATGTTTTATTTACAGAGTCACTCGACTGTAAACCTATTCATACAAAACGCTATTAGTCAATTCTATTATTACTAGTGAATTATCTGATAATACATCCATCCATCCATTATCCATATCGCTTATCCTACACAGGGTCCTACATAGGGGAGCCTTGAGCCTATCCCAGGGAACTCGGGCCACAAGGCAGGGGACACCCTGGATGTGGGGGCCAACACATCACAGGCCAATTTGGAGATCCCAGTCAGCCTACAATGCATGTCTTTGGACTGGGGGAGGAGTACCCAGAGGAAACCCCAGAAGCACGCAGACTGCAGCAGACCTGTATATTAACCCTCTCTTTATTATGAGTGTAGGTCATAATTAAACCCTAATGACACAACCCTACATTGGACTGAAATCCCAGGGTGTGTTCCAGACTCGTGCCCAGTGTAGTCGGGACAGGCTCTGGATCCACCGTGACCCTGACCAGGATAAAGCAGTTACTGAAACAGAGTGAGTGAGTGAAACATGACACAATAAACTTGCAACTCCTAGACTGACACTCCATCAGTTATCATAACTCATATAATTATAACACATCATGGATCTTATACGACGTTAACTCTGTTATATTGAGCAGATAAGAATCATAACATTCTTAGGTTTTACTGTAGTAAGTAATGCATGCTATCCAGAATTGCCAAGACACAAGAACAAAACAATAAGTAAACTTGCATGCAAACTCTCACCAGGCTTAAAAACAATGCAAAATTACAGTTAAACCAAAACATAAGCTCCACATATATCTTGAATTATAAAGGTCACATGAAAAATATTGCGGATAGTCATGGGAATTGACGTCAACTTGAGCAACAATCAGAACATCCGTTTAGCGAAAAAAAAAAACCCCATCAGTATTACAACATCTAGCAAAATAATGCAAGCACAGGAATACAGCTGGTGACAGCAACTGCAATTTCTGGTCACACACTATGCCCTGCCTTTAAACATAGTGTTTTGTAATTTTATGTCTAATGTGCAATGCAGTGATCAATGCAAATGAAGTTTGGTCTACTCTTTAAAGACACGTATGCTGAGCAAAGGTACAAACCTGATATACATCAGTTAAAGTAAAGGCATTGTAAAGCTAATGACTAATGAATTGTTTAAAAAAAAAAAAGGCACAGCAAATGTGAATTGTCAGTCTGTGACAGTCTTAGTGTGGCAATTTCAAAACACCCGTAAGCTTAAGGACATCGGGTCAAAAGAAAGGGGGCACTTCAAATATCTAGGGATAGTATATTATGCCATTTTAATAACACATTTTGCTTCCTAAATTTTAGAGCTGCAACAACTAACTGATAATATGAAAATCATTGTCAACAAATCTCATTATCGATTAGTCGGTCTGCGCGCGGCACAGGACACGTTTACTTCTGTTCCGAAAACACGCATCAGAGAGTACAGAGCAAAGTTGTGTCCCAAATGATGCACTATGCACTCTAGACGGTAGAGTATGAATTTTACAAGGGTAATATCATCTCAAATGGAACTCTAGCATTTTTTTACTAACCAGAAGTATAAGCCGCTTCCTAGTCGATGGCACATGACGTCAAATGCACGTAATGTGACACCGTTAGCTTTAGCAGAATAACCAAAACTGAATTTGACTGAGTCAACAAAAATGAATTTCTTCAGTTTACTGTATGTTAGCGTTACGTTTTATACCCAACATGACCTCAGTCAATATCAGACGGAGGTATAATAGTCAAGTGACAGCGGGAAAAAAGTGCGCGACCTCCAAATCCTTTATGGCAGTGGAGCATTTTATATTAAATGCCATGAAGGCGACTGTAACCTGTAAACTTTACAAAGTGGAGCTTGTGTAGCACAGAAGCACGACAGTGATGCATGAGCACAAACTTATGTTTATATCCAAAATGCTCCATGATCTGCAAGGCGTTGGGGAAACTGGTGCGAATTGCTTAAAAGGTTTAGTTTAATTCAAGTTTGTCATTATATGCTGTATTTGCAACTTGCAGTGTAAAGTGAGATTTTATTATTAATTTAGGAGTGTAGTTTAATTATCAGTGCTTTTATAAATGCATCCAAAAAATACTTAAATACACATAACCCCCCCCACATAATAACACATCAAACTGACATTTTGTAGTAATTTTCACAATTTAAATTAACAAAAAACAGATCAGTCATATGGAAAAAGTAAGTACACCCCTACATTTATCACACCTTCAAATCCATAAAATTAGAATCAGCTGTTCAAGATTGGGTACCAGTGATTAGACCCTGCTTAGAGAATGCAGGTGGGACCTGTCTTATTTATACCCCTCTCATATCTAGTGTCTGGTGTTCCCTTTGCTATTGAGGTGTGTGGTGTCGTCATGCCAAGATCTAAAGTTTTCTATAAGGTCTTCAGAAAAAGGTTGTGGATGCCTGAGTCTGGCAAGGGATTTAAAAATGATTTTAAATACATCATTCCACTGTAAGAAAAATAATCTACAAATGATGCAGATTTCAAAGAACTGCCAATTTGTCCAGGACCGGTCGTACCAGCAAATTCAGCCCAAGAGCAGATCATCTGGTGCAAAAAACTCTCCAAGGACACCAAAATTTCATCACAGGCTCTGCTAGTATGTCTTGCAACTGGTGGTGTCATAGTGCATGCTCCTACAATCAGAAAGAGATTGCACAAATTTGACCTGCATGGGAGGCATTCCAGGAAAAATCCTTTGCAAGACTACAGTTTGCCAATGAGCATAGGCAAAGACCAGGTCTTTTGGAATAATGTGCTCTGGAAGAACGAATCAAAGATAGAATTGTTTGGCCACAGTAACAGCAGACATGTTTGGCGCAGACCAAAGACAGCTTTTCAGAAGAAGCACCTCATACCAACTGTGAAGCACGGTGTTGGAAATGTTATGGTTTGGGGTTGCTTTGCTGCCTCAGGGACTGGACAGCTTGCATTCATTGATTCAATTATGAATT
>JANDJT010000169.1:28235326-28260586 GCA_024331685.1 Stegophilus panzeri | reverse complement strand
ATATACATACTATAAAATTAACACAGAAGTGTTGTCAGTGTCAGGTCTTGATAAATTTGAACGTGTGGGCAGATCCATGAGTTTGTGAAACGGTTTTTTTTTTTGTTTTTTTTCTTTCCAATAGACTCCGCTTTAAGAGATGTTAACATGATTTAATAGTCATTTATCACACGGATTTGGATGAGGGACTAGTTGTAGATTGCTCGGTGAATTTGACATGTAAGTTATCTTTTACTCTCTGTTTGATATTATTGACATTATATTAGTTTTTATTTGTCCTGGTTTTAAGTTGTTCAGGTCTGCCTGTAGTTGAGGGGGAAATAAAAAACATGACTCAAAATATATCTGTATATACTTTACCAAACAATTTAATATTTCATACACTCATATCAAGTTCAAATCACATGTAAAAACTAGAACTCATCTTATCTCAATTCAGGTAAACCTAAGAGTACTAATTTCTTGAATTATTGTAATATTGTAGTAAACCTCTTGCTCAGTATGATGTCCATGTTATAAAGTAATCTGCCCCATTCAACACACCTCTCTTTGTGAACATTTGATCACTTAAAAGCATTTATTTTTAAAAAGGAAAAGAAATCAAAGTTTGTGCATTGATCTTGTACAGCTTTAAAAAATGTTCATCTGTGTCTTTGAGCTGTTCTTAGTTGGAACACAGATATTAGCTTCCCACTTCCTGTTTAAGGCTGTGTTGTTTACCATTCAAAGGTGCTAAATTTTTAACCCTGTCACCAGTTGTCCGTTTGAGACTTTTAAGTGGGACACGGTTGTAAACCCACTGTAAGATCTACGCAAAGAACTACGCAAACTCTGAGCAGACAGACAAAGTAAAATAAATAAATCTCACCATACAAGAATGCACTTAATTGAACTTGGTGATGTTTAGAGGTGAGGATGATTTTAAAGAGGGATTTTACGGTCTGATCGTCAGTCAGAAGCAGCCGGCGATGTTCAGTAATGTACACAGTAGTGAGAGAAAGTCCTAGTCATTAGGAAAGAGTATTGTGTTTCTCTGAATAACTCGAGCAGTAATAGTGGCAAATTTCATTTGTACTTGTAACATGACATCAATCTTAATCTCTACACATTTCCTGATAGTCTACCAGAGTTTGTGTATGTTTCATTCAGTGTATATCTCTCTCTCTCTCTCTCTCTCTTTTTAAGAGAGTTTAAGTAACTGATTAATTACTTTCTGGTACTTTTCGCACCCAGAAATCGCACCTCTTCCACCCACTTTTAAGACAGATAAAAAAATTTTTTTTCCTTCGTTGACCTGCTTCTATCTACCACCATGGGGGAGGTGTTTACTAATCGGAGATCTGATGCTGACTCAAAGTAATGGATATGCTTTTCAAACTCATTTGCTAGTTAGTAACGGATGAGCACATGAAGCATTGGTTCTGTGTCTGTGACAAATGTCTGTTTAAAAAAAAACAAAACAAAAAAACCCTGAAGTGGGCTGGAGAAAGCTTTTTGTAATAATTTTTTTTTGTTCGTCTCTACGTGCGATGACTGTTTGACCAGAGGCTCATACTGATTTGATGGTCATATTTTGTCGCTAAACTCCTGACCACTGCATAAATATTAAACACGAAGCATGTAAAAACGTGTGCTGATGAGGCCTGAAGACAGCTGGCGATTAGTGTGAGCTACTGGCGTTTTCTACAAACACGTTTATGGGATTTAGTTGCATCTGTTCCTCAACACATATATCATGCGTTCTTATTGTCCTAGCATACAGCAAACAAGTGATGCCTCAGTAACCTAATGTGTTCTGTTAGTGGAAAGTCTTCTGTAGATTTAATATATAGCCAAAATAGAATCTTACACATTTAAATAATGAGCCTAATATGTGAGAAGGTTCAATATGAATGTGTTGTAAGGAATTTGTTTTATAATTAAAGGAGTCCCCTGGCTGCAAAAAGTTCAAATTTCGCACCAGCGCTGTTTATTTTTTATTTTTTATAAATATATTGTCTGTCACCTAAACCAGCTTTCAGCTTTAATTCAAGGGGTTTAACAAAAAATGCATTAACCGTTCAGGAATGACAGTCCCTCCCTTTTCACAGGCTCATAAGTAATTGGACAAGCTAACATTATCATAAATATTAGGATTATTTTTAATTCTTTGCAGTCAGTGTCTGCCTAAAATCCGGAACCCATGGACATCACCAAATGCATCAAAGAGTTTCCTCCATTGAGATGCTTTGCCAAGCCTTTACTGCAGGAGCCTTCAGTTGCTGTTTTGTTTGAGGGTCTTTCTGCCTTCGGTTTTGTCTTCAGTAAGTGAAAAAATGCTCAACTGGGTTGAGGTCATTGGACATTTAAGAACGTTTAATTTCTGTGCATCGGTTTTGCAGCATTTGACTGAATCTGAGCAGAGAGTATAGCTCTATACACTGTAGAATTCATCCTGCTACTTCTATCAGCAGTCAAATCATCAATAAACACTATATATACATATAAAGTGTATATACACTACCGGTCAAAAGTTTTGACACACTCATTCTTTACTTGTATTTCCCTCCCCACATTTTAGGATAATAATAAAATTATCAAAACTCTGGAGTAACACAAATGGAACTATGGGATTTATGTTGTGATTAAAAAAATAAATAAATCCAAAATAAATCAAAATAATATTTTAGTATCTTCAAAGTAGACCCCCTTTTTGTCTAGAATTTCCAGAAATGTATTCTTGGCATTTTCCTACCTACGCTGGACACTTATCGGCTGCTTTCAGAATATTTCCCCCCGAGTCGTCCTTTAAAAAAAAAAAAAAAAAAAATGTATTTGTAAATAAAATGGTAGTTTTCTAATGAAAGAAATGAATATGTTGACACAATTATATTTTTGTCTACAACACCAATTTCCAACATATATATATATATATATATATATATTTATATATGAATTTACCAGATTAATGGCCCTTTACTTTCATAAATTGTTCTCTCTTTAAGCTAATCAGAGTGACTACAGACAAAGGTCACCTGTTTATTAATAACCCCAGAATGAAATCTAGAATCCTGAGCATTATCAAAGCCTTTTGTATGGATCGTCAATCAGACTGTTTAGCAGTAAGCATTTACATGTTTTGTGAGTTCTCTAGAGGAAGTATGGAGGGTAGGAGAGAAGAGGCTGAAAATGGTAGCGCTGTGTCATCTCGGCCACATTTCATCCACCACTCCAGGCATTTGTCTGGTTTTACATACCAGAAAAAAAAATCTGAGTTTATTAGTTTCTCAATCTGTTGGTCTTGTGGAATTATATGCAACTCTGGCACAATCAAAAACAGGAAAGGGAAACAATGCTATTTTACACTGTAGCCTAATGAACCTGAAATGCACTAGAACAGGTCAAGTGTGTGTGTGTGTGAGGATTGTGTGGAACAAGACGATTTCATTATGATATATATTTCTTATTATTTTATGTTGTTAAAGAATGAAACATTTTAAAATATTAAGCCTCTAATCTGACCTGAGATTAACTCATTTTAGATTAGGAATATGAAATAATCATTGTGATCATTATAGCATGTTATTGAGAATGATAAAGCTGTCCTGTGTGTGTACCACACAAACTTTTTCATAAATGACCTCTTTAAGCTAATGTGCCAGTGACTAGAAACACAGGTCGTCTGTATATTAATAACCCCAGAATGAGATGTGAATGGTCTTGGGCGAATGAGAGGGGTTTGGGTGCGTGTGTGGATGTTTCATTTGGTGGGGACTAAATGTCTCAGTTTTGATCTTGCAGGGACATTTGGCTGGCCTCTACGAGAAAAATTGTGCGCATACACACACACGTGCATTTTTTAGTTAAAAAAAAATAATAAACAAAACGAACGAACAAAGTTGCTTCCTTTTGGTTAACGAGGTTAGGGTTAGATATAGGTGTAGGCATAGCATTAATTAGCTAATTATGTCAATAGAAAGTCGTAATAAGTACAGTAAGACAAATTTGTCTGTCTTTGTCCGTGTTAAAGTATCAGGGGCACTTTATTGCAGTGTCAAGTTTCATACCACATACTGAACTAAAGGTCCTCTGGCTGCTGTATATTTTCTTACCTTTTTCCACCCCATTTCTAGAACATATCCTAACCGCGCATATCCTAACACTGTTTAATAATTTTTTGGAGGCGAATATATGATCTGAATCATATTCTCATTTCTATTATTCTTGTAAGCATTTAACGATAATGGTTTATATTTTATGTTTGCCTTTCTAAATACTTTTCCTGTTAAATTGTTAGTGTTTTTATCTTGTTGTGCTTTCAGGATGTGGGCATTGAGACAAATTGTTGCCAATAAACCGAAAATGTATCTCGTGTTAATGAGTTAGTAAGAAAGGGGAAACAGCAGAGAAAGATGTGGTTAAACACACAAATGAGAACAAACATGTCGGGGTGGGTGGGTCTAGAAAACTGAATAATGCAAATGAAAGAATGTGTGGGTTAAATGCAATAGTGTTTGAAGCTTAGTGTGTAGCTAATACTTTTACGTGGGATTACGGCTTTCTACGCAACGAATGTTTTTTGCGCTTGAAATCTGTATGTAGTGGAAAATCTGTTGCATATTTAAATGCTGCATATTTAATTGCCACAAAGAAACATGCAAATAACACTTGTAGTGAGTAGGATGTGCATATATATAGTGACTAAGAAGTGCACTGAATAGATAAGACTACTCCTCCTCGTATTTGTGTAATGCAGTACAGTCTGGGTAAGTCAATTTAAAATGCGTTAGAATAGCTCGAAATTTGTTTCAGAAGTGAACGTCTATTTTTTTTTTTTATGGCTACAAAATGATGGACCAAAGCAAACGCCCATTCTCGATTTGATTAGGAGCAGAAAGTAAAAGCAAACGGAAAAAAGAAAAGGAAAACTGGGCTTTTGATAGTAGCACCAATGGCTGTGAAAACTCAGCACTGTTATTACAGCCATGTCTATAGCACAGAGGGAAATGAGTGCAGACAGGTGCTACAGCTCAATGCCAGCCCTTCCTGATGTTTCTAATAATAATAATAATAATAATAATAATAATAATAATAATGACTACTGCAATGTGAAGGTGCTGATGTTAACTGGTGTGTTTCTTTTGTACAGGTCACCAGAGAAAGACCTGATCAGCCACAGCTGCCTAACAAAACTGAGGACCAGGTCATCTCAGGTATCCATGTTTTGGATCCCTATGCTGCAATTGTTTTTTTGATGTCTGTCTATACATATATATAAAGCTATCTAGTCAGGTCAGGTCTATAATCATTTGGACAGTGATACAATTTTTGTAATTCTGTCTCTGTACACCACCACAATGGATTTGAAATGAAGCAAATCAAGATGCGATTGAAGTGTAGACTTTCAGCTTTAATTCAAGGGGTTTAGCAAAAATATTGCATTAACTGTTTAGGAATCCCTCCATTTTTACAGGGTCAAAAGTAATTGGACAATCGACTGATTCATATCCAGGTTTGGCCTGTTGCCTCATTATTTCATGACAAATAAAGGAGATAAAAGGTCTGGAGTTGAATCCAAGCACTGAATTTGCACAGTAAATATGGATAATGACCCAAAACATACCGTGAAAACAACTCAAGAGCTTCTTAAGGCAAAGAAATTAAATGTTCTTAAATGTCCAATGACCTCAACCCAGTTGAGCATGCTTTTCACTTACTGAAGACAAAAGTAAAGGCCTGGCAAAGCATCTCAATGGAGGAAACTCAGCATTTGGTAATGTCCTTGGGTTCCAGATTTCAGGCAGTCATTGACTGCAAAATGATTTCCATCAAACTATTACAAATAATCCTAATATTTATGATTGTCCATTTACTTTTGTGCCTGTGAAAATGGAGAGAGTCTGCAAAAATGGCTGTAATTCCTAAAAGGTAAATGCAATGTTTTTGTTCAAGCTGAAAGTCTACACTTCAATCACATCTTGATTTGCTTCATTTCAAATCCACTGTGGTGGTGCAAAATTCTGAAAATTGTGTCACTGTCCAAATACATAAGGACCTGACTGTATGCCTGACTGTATACATGGAAATGTATATTTGAGCAGCAGATCATCAAGATGGCAAATAAGATGAGTGGATGTGAAACACTGATAACCCTGATACCACTGATAACTGAAGTGGAGTAATGTAAGGAGCTAATTGGTTGCAATAAATATTACCCTGAAAAAAAACAACATGATCGGCGTGACATTTGTCTCTTTCTGTGGTCGGCGTTGGGACCCGAAAGTGTTAAAACAAACGGTGTGTTTACATTTGATGTGTCCTCCTACTTGTCTACCAGTTGAGAGCAGAGTGGTTGAGCTGTGGTTTAGACGAACACTATGCATTCCCAGACTCTGAGGACGTGTGTAACGTTTTCAAATGTCACTCTTTCTCTCTTTCTCTCTCTCTCACACGCACACACACCTACACCCACATTATCAGACACATGCTTAGCTGGAACAACAAGTTTGGAAAGATATTGATAGAAATGTCTTTTGCACCACAGAAAAGTCAAATATCAGCATCCATAGATCATGTCCAAACATTGCTGTCTTTAGATTTTTTAAACTACAGAACTGTGTAAAAGTCTTGCAGAAATGCAAGAAATGCAGAAAGGTGCTTTTGAAGAAATGTTTCTAAATATTTGAAGTATTCTTTAATATTTTCAACAGCATTAGCTCTCTCAGGATGTTCATTATAACAAAGTGTTATAGTTCAGTGTTCTAATGAAAGCAGCTGGTAGATTCAAAAGCATGAAAAGAAGAACCTGATATAATTCTTCTGAAGGCTCCCACTTGCTTCTGTCTCTCCAAATACCTTCATGTTTTTAATTAAATCTGAAAAGTGGCTTATTTACTGTTTCTTCAGCTAATGACCGTACTTTGCATAGTACTGTAAAACGTGCTCTTTTCTACTGACATACTATTACAGGATAGATAAATAAAATAAATAACTAAGACCAAATCTGTTTTTAAAATGTCTGGTGTCTAGGACATTTGTACAGTGCTGTTTATCAAGCGCTATTGTGTTATTCCTCTACAATCCCAGGGTAGCCTTCAAACTAATAAAAATAGCTACAATACAATAATAAACTGCTTTTTAATACCATACACGGTATGTCATACAAAGTGAACAAGTTCCAGGTTTCCATAAATGATAGTGAACAGATATGTACACTGTGAACACTGTACAAGCTCCACATGCATGCTTTAACATGTATATGTAGAAGTGAAGTATGCATAATAATATACATATATTTTACCGTGTATGAAATGCCCATGCTCTTAAAACAGAGATTAAGTATTGTGGATGTTGTCCGATAATCAGGGGTGTCATTACTGGAATATTTAAATCTGAACTGGTCTGAAGATGGATGTGTAAAGATCACAGAGCAGATCACAGCAGTTATGACAGACTCATCATGGCAAAGACTTGCTGTTTAACTAGAAATACATTTCACATGTGCATCCTGTATTCACTATACAGATCATCAGGGTTTTATCTGTTCTGCTGATTGCTCAGGGACTGTTGTTCAGGTTTTCAGAGGCCAAGTGTGCACATTTTAACAAATGTATCTTTTGCCTTGAGAGAAATTTCTGGATCTGATAAGAAGCAGATTTCTTTTCCTTAACATACCTTTACTACTGATCATAAGGGGTGGGGAGTCACAGTGTGCTTAGTGTCAGCCTCAGACACTCTGCCTACCGATGTCTGGCTTGCAAATCTACAATGTGCAGTGAGGGGAAATATATATTCGACACTTTTGTCTTTGTTATTTAATATAAATTTACACACATCTTTTGACACAAAAATTTGAACAAAAAAGCATTCTTAACTCTTTTATGTCTAAATTATTTATTATCTTTTTTTTCTCCTTTTTTTAAAAAAAAAAATACTAAAAGCTGCATGATGTATGAATTATGATTCAGTTGAAATATTACTTCTATTATAAAAAGTAAATGGACTGTCCATCAGTTGTTGGTTTTTTTTTTAGGCTAAAACAGTATGCCTGAAATAACAAAAATAACTTGCACCCTGGAAGATTTAAAGTTTAACATTCAGGTTAAAATATGTAATGTTGAAGACAATTTAAAAAAAAAAAAAAAAAAAAAGCCACAAAATATCATTTCTAAACATACAAAATTTATGCAGTTTAAGACTGTTGCATGATGCAAGGAGGTTAAATAAAACATCTCCCCAAACACATTAATTTTCGACAAATTAGCAAACAGACAAAAAATAAAATGTTTTTTAAAAATCTAAGGTGATTCATTGCACAAATGTTTTTTTACTTAATTTCTTTTACATTTTATGTAGAAATTTATTAAAGATTGAGAACGACTCTCTCTCTCTAGAGCTACATAAGTTTTTGTTAATTTGCAGTAATGTTCTGAAGTCATTTGGAGTTGATCCCTGCAGTTGACCTCTGCCATGTGGAACCAGTGGCACTGAGCATGCATTAATGGTACCAGTGCAGTATGTTACATCCTTAGTCACTGGAGAGGCCTGTATGGTTTTGGTTGTGTTTTGCATGGTGGCAAGGCTGAAGGAGGAGCGGTAATCCTATGGGCACTGGAGGAGGTGCAACAGGAAGTCATGCCATAGCAGGTCAACATCTACCTGTGTAATTAATGATGTACATCTTATATTTCCCTATAACATAAAGAGCCTTAAACTAACTGTCTATAAGTGTGGACACTATGAAAGGGTTAAGCATAAACAAAGATATGGTTAAAAATTGATAGTAAAAAAAAGTCTTCAGATACCACAAGTTACCAACATAAATTTATTTATTTATTTATTTATTTATTTATTTATTTTTTAAACAAAGCTGTTGGTAAAAACAGCTGATGTCTATAGTAAGTGAGAAGTAATTAGCTTTTTGCAGAATTGTGGTTCAATTTTGGGTCCCTTTGATGGACTCGCAGTGGAATTCAAGTCAGGAAATTATTTAGGCCATGCAAGACCTTCTTGAGTTATTTTGGATGTTTGTTTGGGGTCTTTTGTCTTGTTGAAGGGTCCATCTTCTCCCTAGATTCAGTTTCTTGACCCATGAGATTAAATTCTCCTCTATGGTTTTCTGATACATCACTCCATTCATATTTCCTTCGATGATGTGTTATGCCCCAGTACTGTTTGAAGAGAAGCAGCCCTGTATCATGTTGCTCCTAGTTTCAGTTTCAATTTCAGTTATCATGATACTTCACTGTGGGTATGGTGTTTTTGGGATCATATATGCAACCCTTCTTTCTTCAAACATTACAAGCTGAATTCATGCCAGAGAGTTCTATTTTTTATATATATATTCTGTTTGACCAGTGTATATTGTTCACAAAGAGTTCTGATTTGTCTAAATACATTTGGATGCACATTGCTATAGTTCTTCTTTAGAAGAGGAGCTTTGTATGAGGCAGAAACCAAGATGATTGTGGTGCAGTTTATTGCTAATTGTTCACTGTGTAATTGTTGTTCCTGCTGCTTTCAGGTCATCCTGCAACTCTTTTCCAGTGACTGCTGGTTTCTCTCCTCCCTTCCTTATCATTTAGTCTGAGAGCGCATTTTGAAATCTTGTGTGGTATACCTGTCCAGGGACAATCAGTGGTGGTTCCATGAACTTTCCATTTCCATGTTATTATACCTCTTGTAGTGACCAGGATGTTTAGGTCTTTGTTACAGCTCTGTAGCTTTTTTTCCCCCCAATCAAGTGGGTTTTTAAAAAAATATATATTGTTGTCCTTGAAGAAGCTTTTTTACCTTGATTTCTAGTTGCTGCATGAAATTTTCCCAACCAGTTTTAATATTGTGTCTGAATATTTTTCTTCCCTGTCTTTCATTTTAAAACATACCTTTATACAGCTTAATATAACAAAGTCTTGTGTTTAAGCTAGCTAGCTAGCGCATAGCAATATCAATCAATTCTATGATTACTGCAAGGAAAATTGGCTTGCTAGCATGTCTAGATAGTTAACTTATCTAATAAGCACATGGTAAGGGCTTAAATCAATACAGTAAAACCTTTTATATTGATACTTATACATAAAACGGTTTAACACAAAACTAAAATTACATGTGACACAGTTCTACATTTTCTTGTCATATGTACTCAGTGGAATCCAGAGCAAGGTTATAGTGGTGCTTCTTACACACACACACACACACACACACACACAAAATGATTCATTGGTTTTATTATAATATTGATGCAAGTTTTGAAAATTAATACTGTGATTACAGTCAGTT
The DNA here is from genome assembly GCA_024331685.1 of Stegophilus panzeri. Taxonomy (NCBI): domain Eukaryota; kingdom Metazoa; phylum Chordata; class Actinopteri; order Siluriformes; family Trichomycteridae; genus Stegophilus; species Stegophilus panzeri. The sequence goes on along the minus strand of JANDJT010000169.1, from coordinate 28,250,329 downwards.
GTATAGCGCTTAGCAATGTGAGGTCATACCATAGTGACCATAACCAGACTGGATATAAACTGTTACAAGGCATTAAAGCTAGCTAGGAAGAAATTTTTTAGTTAGTTAACTAGTTACTTTTTACCAAAACTTTTGGCACCATTTCCATTTTAAAATTCAGAGGCATGACGGTAAGTGTGTTTTTTTTAAAAAAGTAGACAAAATATCATTTGAAAGTATTTCTCTTTGGAGAAAAAATGAAGGAAGCTGGGTTAAGATGACACTGAGACGCTGAATGGCTTGAGTTTTGGGGATAAGATGTAAAAACATTACTTTCTGCAGCACCTATGAGAATCACTCCTGGCGTTTCATGTTTACTTAACGCTGCTCCATTAGCTATGTTAAATTAACAGTACCTTCAGGTTTGTTAGTCTTTTTCTGTTGGCATGATTGCATAGTTAATCAATTTTATCTAGCCTATTCATCTGCTAGATGTAAACAGATAGTTTTAGCGCACGATATGTTGACACATTGTGCAGTGCATAGTGATGTTGAATCCCAAGCTATGGACATTTTACCTTCTAATATGTCTTATCAGAAATAAAATATGCTGAAAAGTGCACATCTACAAGCAACAACAATAATGGACACATCATGCTGACGAGAGAGCAATTTCCATTTTATATGAATATTTCATGAAATATTCTGATTCACCTTTTGACTTCAACTGGAAGTCAGGTTCAGTAGAAAATCACACTGCTGTAGAGTTCAGGACGTTCAGATGTGAGGTCCATAAAGGCATGGTTTGTATGCCAAGGTTGGTATGCTTATTAATGCATGATAATGTTTTGTTCATATTTATAAGTACAAAGTGAAAAAATATTTGTGTAAATATTAAGCAGTTATATTCACTGGGTGTATTAAATAACAAAAAACAAAAGTGTCCAAATACTTATTTCCCCATGCTGTAGTTGACCATCACTATATGAGAAGATAACCTATATGAGAAGATGTTAGCGTTTTCATTAATAGCGATTAAAAGCGATTTGATGTTTAGATATTAATTTCACTTAAAAACATTTAATCTACTTTTGATCACAACAAAACACTTTTTTTTTTTTAAATGGTGAGACATTTGGCAAGAATGTTGAGAGCTGCAAAGTCATCAAAAATTCAATAAATACACTGGACTTCTATATCGATCGATCTATCTATCTATCTATCTATCTATCTATCTATCTATCTATATATATATATATATATGGCACAGCTGACAGAATTCTTCATCATCTCATTATTATTATTATTATCATTATATTGAAAATGGGAACATGTGGTCAAACTGATTAAGAGAAAATCTTAAGTGTTTCTCATTAAAACATGATTTCATTGCCTACACTACATTTAATTCAAACAATCTAATCTACTAGCTTGAATTATGCAGAGTGCGTGTGATCCACTGATTGAGTATTAACATAATCGAATCACGCCATACAGTCTCGGCATACTGGCACAGTGGGTAGCGTTGTTGCCTCCCAGCTACGAGGGCCTTGGTTTGCTCCTATCTGTGTGGAGTTGGAGTTTATTCCAGGCCTTTGAATATACATGATCAAATCATGTTGGCTGTACAAAACAGATCATGCAAACTTCACTAACAAGACTAATGCAGGTCAATTAATTTACATAGAAAACAAACACATGAACATAACAATTAAAGTGTCAGAGCTGATTTTTTGTTGAAGTAACATTTCACTTCTGTGGAACATTTGTATAAAGTAAATTTACTGAACTTGTTTCCAGTGTACAGAATATGCTGGCACAGAATAACTTCTACATATACATTTTATGTCAGGTTTGAGGAAATATGTAGTTCCATAGTGAGGAACTGTCATACAGTTGTACAGAGTGTATAGTCATGTACATATACAGTGTATGTGTTGTACAGAGTACACAAAGTTCAAACTACAGTGTTGTGTGTGTTGACTTGACAGACACACTTTATGCTAAATGTTATGTTATCAGTATACAGTCCACTCCGAAACTATTGAAAAGGCAATGCCTATTCTTTTGTTTGTGCTATACACTGAATGATCCAAAGATGGATGAGACAATAGATCAGAATTTCAGCTTTCATTTCCTGGTATTTACATCTAGATGTGTTAAACAACATAAAACATAAAACCTTTTGTATCAGAACACCCAATTTTTAGGTGAGCAAAAATAATGGAACAGGCGGTCTTAAAGTAAATTAAAGTAAATAACACTGAATATTCGGTTGCATATCCCTTACTTGCGATAACTGCATCAATCTGAAGATGCATTCACATCACCAAACTGTTGCATTTTTAGATGATTGACTTGGCCAGCCTAAAACCTTGCACTTTTCCCCCTGATGAGGTCATTTGTTGTGTTGGTATTGTGTTTTGGATCATTGTCTTGCTGCATGATGAAGTTCCTCCCAATTAGGTTGGATGCATTTCTCTGAAAATTGGAAGACAGATTGTTCCTGTAAACTGCTGAATTCATTCTGCTGCTTCCATGATGAGTTACATCATCAATAAAGATGAGTGAGCCTGTTCCAGAAGCAGCCATGCAAGCCAAAGCCATGATACTACCTCCACCATGTTTGACTGATGAGCTTCTAGGTTTTGGATCATGAGCAGATCCATTCCTTCTCCTCACGTTGGCCTTTCCATCACTTTGGTAGGGGTTCAACTTTTGTTAGAGAATTTTTGTGGCTCATCTCTGTACTACTTTGCGAATTCCAATCTGGCTTTTCGATTCTTACTGCTGATGAGTGGTTTGCATCTTGTGGTATGTCCTCTATATTTCTGCACTTGACGTTTTCTTTGAATGGTGGATTGTGATACGTTCACCCCTGCCCTGTGAAGGTTGTTGATGTCACTGACTGTTGTTTTTGGGGTTTTCTTCACAGCTCAACAATGTTCATGTCATCAACTGCTGTTGTTTTCCTTGGCTGACCTGTTCAATGTCTGGTTATTAATACACCAGTGGTTTCTTTCTTTTTCAAGACATTCCCAATTATTATATTGGCTATGCCAATACTTGTGCATTGGCTAAGATAGATTTTCCCTCTCTTCTCAGCTTCAAAATGGCTTGCGTTTCCCCCATAGACAGCTGTTTTTCTCCCGTAGACAGGGCTTCATGTGGGTTTATCCTTTTTAATGACCTACAGTCTTCGCAGGTGAAACCTAGGACTAAAACCAAGAGTAGACATTCAGAGATATTAATTCTTTAAACAATCAATTTAACAGGACACACCCTGGCAGCAAGAAACACCTATCAGTCATATGTTCCAATATTTTTGATTAATTAAAAAACATGGGTGGTTTCAAACAAAAGGTGCCATTTTCCAAGTTGTTTTTAACACATCTAGATGTAAATATGAGGAAACGAAAGCTTTATTTCTGATCTGTCGTCTCATATTTATCTTTTGATCTCAAACATAGATGTCTTCAATGTATAGCGTTAAAAAATAGAATTGGCCTTGCTGTTCTTATACTTTCATAGGGGACTGTATTTACTCTGCTGAAGGTCTTGATTTTAGGCGTTATGAGGCTGATTAAATAGGTAATTCATCACGAGTGACAAAGGTAATCATAGGTAATCATCATAATTGGTTTAGAGTTGCATTGCTTTATGCACAGTATCACACTCCAAATGGTCCAGGCTTAATGATTTTCACAACTCATGGGAGGTTAGGATTAGTGTCAGATTCATATTCAACAGCTGTGAATTTATATTACATTTATATAACATCTAGAGGAATCGTCCTCTCTCATATCAGAAACTGAGTCTTAACCGTAATCGCTTATATAACGTTCATGCTACTGATTGTCAGGATTACAATGAGCTAACCTATGGAAGTCTGATATGTTTGTTTTTAAACTTCATACGCTTGACAAATGTGGATTTTGCAGTTCCTGTTTTAATTGTCACTCCATCTTCCCATCCTGTATCTGTCCATTCACACTGGGGCCAGTCTCAAGTTTCCCGCAAAGGTGAAAGTTTGTTAACAATGTAACACTGTAATTTCTCTCTCTCTCTTTCTCTCTCTCTCTCTCTCTCTCTCTCTCTCTCTCTCTTGAAGCTCTTGAAGATCTTGAAGCATGTAGTTACATTTCTTTCACTGCATAAACCTCCTAATGATAGGTATGCTGTTTTGGAATAATATTTTTTTTATTTTTACTATAATTCTTTTTTTTAGGTTCATTTCAATAACTGAAATTTAGATTTGCATTCATGTTCATGGGAAAATAATGATAATTGATTTTTTGCATTGTAAAAATTATTATTTTTTAAATGGCTGCATCTTACAAAACTGATGATTTGATTGTCTTAAAAAAAAAAAATCTGACGAAACGGTCACCTGTGTTGCACAGCAGGCATGATGAGTCACTGCTTGACTAAGTCTCCTCACTGCGTTTGACGCAAAAACTAAAATAAAATTTAGGAAGTGGCTTTAGGTTAGCAACTTGGCATATCTTGGTGGCCTGTCATGTAAGGGAAAGCACCGAGCTAATGTCTCTTACGTGAAATCATCAAGGTTAAGCCATAAAAAGAGCTAAATTCATATACTGGTGGAAATTTTTTTGTTTTGGATTTATATTAGGCATTGGGTGGTGAGAGCAGTCTGAAAACCACACTCGAGTGAAAGTATTCTTATTTTACAGTTTCACATAGAAGTAAAAGCAGCCTTCAAAACTAACTTGGGCAATTTAAAGATTTGTCAAAAGACTATTGAATGTCGTTTGGTTTCAGGTGAATCATTTCTGAATCAAGTCCTTGCATTTGAATTGTCCTTTTCCTCTGCAATGTAAAGCTATTCGTCAAAATGGAAAAAAAGAGTAGATTAAAAGATGAGCAGTGAAGCAGCTGTGAGCATCAGTAAGATAAAAATGCATGCTTAAGCATGTGCAAGAAAGAAAATGGAGCTTTTCTGATGATTATTCTTTTTACATAGACATCTCTGACATGTCATGTCTTTCATGTACCAGTGACACTAGACTGGACACATTTCATTTCGTTATTAGATACCACTGTGTCAGTACGTGAGACTGAATCTGTAACAATAAGGAAGAACCTGTACGCCACATCTCTTCCTGACCCCTCCCGTTCCCATGACTCGGCAAAATAAAAAACACAGGAAGTTGTGTGACTTCCAAGCAGTGCATGGTAACTGTTCTTTGTCTGTCTCGTTTTATTTGTGCTAGCACTTCACTCTGGCAAACCTGTTGCCCTCGCCATCTTAATTGGCGTATAATGGCAAGCAAAATTGAGCCCGTATTATAATAGGGATCTTATCTCTCTATGATTATGAGCAGCAGTGTGTCATGGTGATCCCTTTGTGTACATGAGTAAGTGAACACAGGTGAGGTGGGGAGGGGGATGTCAGACAGACATCTAGGAGCCAAAGCACGTGTGATACAGATATGATGACTATCTGTTTACAGGCTGTTGAAACCCACCTCACAAAAAAAGTGACTCAGGTGACTCATGGCATTGAGACACATCCTGAGATATTAACCCTATCTTTACACAGCCGCAGACAACGTGCGTGTTGACTTCAGGTTGCCAACAGTTGACAGACGAGTCAAATCAAAAAGATTTTATGTGCCGTCGTGCCGCTTTTATGGTTTAAGATTTGCCTTATTTGATTCTGCTGCACTTTACATTGTGGAGAAAACATAGATGTGCTAATGACTCAGTGGCAAACAAGCATGGTGTGGGTTTTCACCTGCATGCTAATTGCTCGTGCATATCTTTTGAGTTTCTGTTCAGTCAAGGGGGAGTTTCTGCTTAACCTTTTTCCAGTACAATTTGTTTTGAGTGTACATGACCAGTTATATTCATGTCATAAGATCATAATTACCAACACTCCATGACAACTCAATCCAAGTAACCCCCGTCCTGCCTGCTGCTTTTTATTGGGCTGACTAAGGTCATTATCTTGAGGCAGCAGTCTGCCTTTTGTTTATTCACTTCCAAAAGTGTCGGTAGTGAGAACGAGAGAGACAGTGCGTGGGGTGGGGGGGACAGGAAGAGGTAGAGAGAAACTGTCTCAACCCCAGTGAGAGTGCTCATTGCCCAGGGCGATACTTACACGCCCTTACATGTTGAGCTGCCTCTGCTCTCTCTCCTTGTGGCTTTGTCCGGCACTATGTTAACAAAAATCATGCAATCATGTGCTGCTACCCTGAGTACAGACTTTACTCAGCGCTGTCTGAACCTCCGAAACACCCCCAGCCCTACCACGAAACCCCACACTCCCCGTCCCACTCTCTCCTTCCCGTCACACTCTGCCCTTGGCATGATGTAAGAATTAGACAATCGCACCACTACAAGCATTTAAACATTCACCACTACACTTATTGTTCTCACTAAACTGTTTGTCTTCACCTCTGGAAGTGGCATATATTGCCCCCTGATTAACACCTCTCAAACTATACAGTTTAACAAAGGTATCATTAGCTTGAGACAAGCACGGATGCACAGCATATAAGGATGTTAATATGCTTCGGAACATGCCGTCACGTTTGCAAATTCATATGAATCTGATCACCCAGTGGTACTTAAAGAACAACAAAAAAAAGTTCCTCCATGGCTTTGGATAGTTCACTTCCTGGATTCTTTGCATCCTGAAGGAGTGCTACTGTGCTTTTTAAATCAAACATTACTCTAGCTTGTTTAATATTCTTCTGGAAGATTGGTTTGGGGTTTTCACATTGTGAGTTTTATGGCCAGGCAAAGAGGAGCAAACAAGGGAATCTGAGATAAGCAGTTTAATGGTGGAATTAGACACTGCGTGAATGAGACATTCAGGAGGAAGAATGTGCACATCTGATATCATCAATTAATATCTTAATGTGGACAGCTTTTACGACACTTAAACATTTCACTGTAGTACGTATATATTCCAGAGACATTTTGCACACACATCTTTCATTAGCTGTGTAAGCGAAGTGGCTCTGGAACTGTAGGAGGTGAAACGAGTTGATATTTTTTGTTTCACATTTTGAAGCACTTTGTTTGTGCAACTGAATAAGGGCTTTTCTTCGAAATGTCCTGTTTCTCTAGAAACTTTGTGTACTACACTGATCCTTAGGTATAGCTGTTATATCAGCATTCTTAATACACAAAGGGTCCATAACTAAGTGTGTAAGTGTGTTGACTATCCATTCCATATTATGAGGCCAGAATGAAACAATGCCCTACACAACCCAAAGTGTCATTCTCAGCAATGCTCTATCCTGGATGTCTGACTCATCCCTGAAGATCAACAAAAGAGCTGCTCCTTCAGCCTTGGGGCACTAGCACTAGTTAAACCTTGGGGAAAAAATACACAGTTATCTAACTCATTAGCATAAGAGTTCATTTCCATTCATTTCCATTTCCTTTCACCGATAATCGACTGCCCTAATACTACATACAATGCATCTCCAACAAGCAGCGGATCCTCCCTGTAATGCTGCCTCATTAAGTTAGGCGTTGGTCTTTTTCCAGTCTTCAACAGTCCAGTTTCAGTGAGCCTGTCCCCAGTATATGCCACTATATTCCTGTTCTGCTGAGGAGTGGAACTCCAATGTGTGGTCTTCTGCTGTTGTAGCTCATCCATCTCAAGGTTCTATATGTTGCATGTTCTGAGATGCCTTTCTGCTCACCACAGTTGTAAAGAGTGCTTATTTAACAATTCTTGTTAGCTCAAACCAGTTTGGCCCTTGCCTTCTCTCTTCAACAAGTAATTTTCACACACACTGGATGCCACTTACTGGATTTTTTTGTTTGTTTTTGCACCATTCTGTGTAAACTGTAGTGTCTGTTGTGTGTGAAGGAGTCATCAGTTTCTGAAATACTCAAACCAGACATGTTCACAAGTCCCTGAGGTCCAGGTCCAAGTCAAGTCTCAAGTCTTTGATCTATTTTTTAGCAATAGTTCTTTCCGCTAGTTATTGTAAATTAACAGTGAATCAATTTTGACTATTAAAACTGATTACTTCGACAGAATGTATTGTTCATTTATTCAAAATTGTCTACTTGAGGGCAGTGGTGGCTTGATGGTTAAGGCTCTGGGTTACTGATCGGAAGGTCGGGGGTTCAAGCCTCAGCACTGCTAAGCTGCCACTGTTTGGCCCTTGAGCAAGGCCCTTAACCCTCTCTACTCCTCGGGTACTGTATCATGGCTGACCCTGCACTCTTACCCCAACATGCTGGGATATGTGATGAAAAATGAATTTCACTGTGCTGTAATGTGTATGTGACCAATAAAGACTCATTATTCATAAAGCACACAAGGTTTTACCTAATTCATTCATTCCAAATTAAATCCTTAATTAAAAACTATTACTTTCAAACTATTACATTTGATCCAAAAGTTCTCTATTCATAAAAAATTCAGGAAAGATATTACTTTTTTTTTGTCACTTAGTGCAAAATGACAACGTACTGTATTTTGAGCTATTTGATTCTCCGTAGTTTGCTGTAATTCTCAAACAATGATGAGTATGGTAGTCTTCCAGTGAGCGCCAGCGGTAATAACCCCCCTGTGTATAGATGCAATATAACTTGGTAAACCTGGATATTATATGCATATATTACTTGCAAGCCCCTGACAGCAGCGTAACACCGCAGCTTCTCTTTGGATTAATTGATTCCTTTACAAATGGAATGACTTGGCTATATTGTTATTGTTTGTTTGTTCATTTATATAACAGCACTTTTCCAATGGGTGATATACGCGCCTTCACATGCGTCACGCATGTATATAATAATGCTGGCTTGGTGTGTTTAGACATGAATCGTTGTGATATTTGCTGTTGCAGCACATACTGATAGGGAATGAATGAATGAGGAATGAATAGAAAAATGTGGTGTTTGATGCAGTCATGTGTTTGATGCAGTCATGTCGCAGACTCAAGTTTCCATCTGTGGTTCAAACCCTGTCACACTCAGCCCATCTTGCACCAATTGCCATGGTCAAAGTAACTGAGATCACCCCTGCCCCCCAACCCCCCCAAGTCCGATGTTTTATGTGAACATTACTTGAAGCTCTTGACCTCTCTCTACATGATTTTAAACATTCTGCTGCTTCTACATAATTGGCTGATTAGATAATTGCTTGTACAGTATTGACCAGGGGTACAGGCGTTCCCATTAAACTGGCCTGTGTGTGTGTGTGTTTGTTTGTGTGTGTGTGTGTGTGTGCCACTTTGAGTGGAATCAACAGTTACAAGGAAAGAACATAAGGGTTACAGTCTATTTTATAGACTTATTTAAGTACCATGTATTTCCTTCTGTAATGTATAGTAATTTCTACTTATGTTCCGTTTGTGCAGAGAAGCCAGACATTCGGTCCCGAATATGGCGACTGCGCCAGAAAAATCATGTTCCTGAAACGCTACGATAGTGTCATTTATGATTGTTTCATACTGTGTGGGTTTTTTAAAAAATTTTTTATTGGCTTTCATTATTATATTAAGGCTGTAGTTTTTTGCTCCTGCTTCTGTGTCTTTCTGGAATTTTTGGTTCTATTGTATTTGGTGAGAAGACTGTAAACATTGACTTCAGTGGAATATGCTGACAGGACTGCTTTCTCTTGTGCTGGTTATGATGCGTGTGTTATGTCACTGCTCACAGTCTCTGGGGGGAAGTTAATAAGCTTGGCCAGAGTTACCAGAGCTCTGATTAGCAAAGGACTGGAACAAAACCTACAGTGGTATTTTGTTGCAATACATGTTTAAGTACAAGGTGGTGAAAAATTAAGTCGGTGGTCTTCTTAGTTCAGATGTTAAAAGTTATAAGAACTTAAGAGCCGGACAAAGTTTAAGCCTAAGGTAAATATGTCTGACTAAACTTTCATGTGGATCTACATAACAGCCAGAATGTCACAGTATCCCATTAAAAACACTGCAAAATGTTTGAATATAGTCAAATTATAATTAATAATAATTCCTTTTCTTGACACTCAAAGCGCTTGACATTGTATGGGGGGGATCTCCTCAAACCACCAATGTGTAGCATCCACCTGGATGATGCGATGGCAGCCATACTGCGCCAGAACGCCCACCACACACCAGCTATTGGTGGAGAGGAGAGTGATGTAGCCAATTCAGAGATGGAGATTATTAGGGGCCATGATGGGTAAAAGCCAGGACACCAGGGTTATATCCCCTACTCTTTTTACGAGAAGTGTCCTGTATCTACTATTTCATATTTTAAGATTACTATACTACCAAATGTAAGAAAAAAAATTCTGATGATAGAACAAGAATTTTTTAAGCTTGAAAAAATAACAGAAATGTTTAGAAAGACGTTTAATAATCTTATATTTGGTTTATTGGAATCTTATAATAGGTAATACTAGATACATTTGACTATATTTGAGATATTTTCACTTGACGACATTTTTAGCAGTCAAAGTCCTAGTCTTCAGACAGCCAGAGTACAGTGAGCCAAAGAACTGAACAAACCACCTTAAATCTAATGTCCATCCTGTTGCTTACCTTGAACCTGAAACTAAACATCTCTTTAAAAACCATATCATTTTAGAACTGAACAGAGTTGAACTGAAAGTTTTGAGCTAACATTTCTCATATTATATTTGTCCAAATTTGAGGTTGCTTTTAACCCTTTCATGTATATTGTCCACATTTATGAACATTCAATTTAAAGCTCTTTTTTTCATTTTCATTTCATTTCATTTTCATTTTCAAATCAACTCTGAATCATGTGAGAGATTTACTGTACACTACAGTAACATAAACTTCTATAGACTATTAGTCATTCTCAATCTTTACCAACTTTCTACATTAAAAATGTTTTTGTGTCATACTCAACATTGAGCGCCTTCAATAAAAATTTTTTAAAAACTATTTGTTTTTTGTTTTAATTAGTGTTGTTTTAACGGGATTTTTTTTCTTGCATCATTCAACAGTCCTAAACTGTGTACATTTTCTATGTTCAGAAATGATATTAACTAAAATGTTTGTCTTCAAACTGAATGTTTAAAATTTTGGACATTGGAAGATTTCATTTTATTATTATTATTATTATTATTATTATTATTGTTGCAGGCATACTATTTTTTTTTTTTTAATTTATGGACAGTCCATTTACTTTTCAATATAAGTAATATTTAGACAGGATCCAAATTCATACTCTGCTTTAAGTAAAAAATAAATAAATGAAAGAATCTGTCTATGCTTATAAGTTATTCTTGAAACGGTTAATTAGAGGAAGAAAGCAATGGCATGGTGTTGAAACATGGCGGATGCTGTGTTTTCGGTCTGGTAACAAAATGTGATGACTCACGTCATTCCGGCTGATGTCTACGTGTTCGCTTACTCACACAATCCTCTCTTTTAGCCTAATAATCTACAGAGCATACACACCTTTCTAATTAGCTCACTTCAGTAGCTTATTGTTTCACAAGATTAAATCTACACTTGCTGGCTTGGTCAGTAGTGGATATCGAGATGAATTGGTTGGCACATACAAAATTTTTACTGCCATTTAAAAAAAAAAAAAAAAAAAAAGGATGTGACTGATACTAACTAGTAGCCTAATTTTTATTTTAAAAGAATACTAAAATCTATGAAAATCACAATGGTGCAAATATGCAAGTATTAGTCATTTTATTTGCTCCAGATGTGGAAATTTGCCTCTGATTTGATGATAATAATAATAATAATAATAATAATAATAATAATAATGGTAAATCAGGCAGAAAATCCTGTATTGTATATCTATTTTACTCTGCAAGAAATTAATCTACCAGTAAATGTGGAAAGCAGCAGACGCTCTGCCAGGAGCATTTCGGTTGACTAGCCAAAGCCACCTGAACTTTATAGCTGCTTAAAATAACCCTGCCTAGATCAGCCAATTAGCAGACTGCAGAACACAGTGACTCAGTGCTCTGGTATACCCGCACGCACTCACATTGTCTGACAGTTCCCTGAGCAGTGCTTATGTACACAAAGCATGCAAGCCTGGGTTGGTCCCGGGGTGATTTTCAAAGGAAAGAAGAAAATGTACATTTTCATATACATTCATAAATAAGCAACATAAGTACAATAATAAGTACAATAAGACTTTTTTTAAATGTATAAATTTTTTTTAAAGGACATTTTATACACAAATGATGAATTCCGTCCTCAAATCAATAAATTACACATGATCAGTTTTATTACTGTAATTTGAAAAACTTGAGCAACAGTTAAAGATAAGTATGGTGTGAGCAATGTTTCAGGAGGAACCCTCAGGCCATGGTGGTGAACTTGTTGACACTTCCTGGTGGGGATTTTTCACGAGGAGTCCTGAGGTGACAGAATGAAAGAGCCTATGGGATGACTAACACCTCTGGAAAGTACCATACACAAAGCGCTCTCATCAGCAATCCACTGCCCTAGGGTGAAGCAAGGAGCAAACAGCCCACAGGTGAGCAGGGTCATTGCCCTCAAGGAGTCTGTGGTGGACTGGCATGATTTGAGTTTTCTATTGTTCTCCATGGTATAATTCACCCAGAAATGCTGATAGTGAATAATGATGGATTGAAGCAAATATGGGTGAGTTAGCATAATTTAGATCTTAACATTCATTTGCTCCTTGTTGTTTTTCTTTGATTGTTAGTGACTATACTCTTCTGGGGATGGACTTTTTTTTTTTTTTTTTTCCTTTCGAAGATTTTTTTTAGACATGAGAGCTTCGTCACTAAAAACTGAGCTAACGATCTTTGTTTCTTTGTGAGATTCCAGAAGGTTCCATCAAGTCGACAGCACTTTCTGTCAGTCCTTATTTGATTTATATTGTTATAATATGCAAAGAAACACAGAAAAGATAGTGTATCTCAATTTGGCCAAACAATGGCAGAAACTAAGACCATATATTTACTCTTTGTAAGGGGTTGAGTGACACACTTTTTCCATGACTCCAGGGAGGGACACTTCTTGTGCTTGTCCTCTTTTGAGTCTGATGAGACCAGCACAGCTAGACTCAAAACACTTCTGCAGCACCTTTCTTCTTGAGAGAGAGAGAGAGATCGAGATCGGTCTGTCTGTCTGTCTGTCTGTCTGTCTGTGTATATAAATTGAATTGGTGAAATTGAAATATGTGCCTGGTGCCCTGTGATGCACTGGTGTCCTATCCAGTATGAACTCCTGCCTCCTGTTTGTTTGTTTCTTTAAATTATGGACCCATGACAATACCACACATAATTTAACACACTGAATAACCAAGGAAATGATTCATTATGTACTCTGCAATGGACTGTAGCCCCATCAATGATGAATTCTCCCACCTTGAGGCCAGTGTTACCAGGATAGGCTCTGGATCCACCTCGACCCTGATCAGGATAAAGCCCTTACTGAAGATGAATGAATGACTTAATGATTCAGTATGGTTACTTACCGGTGAAAAATGTTACTACAGTAGTCTGGAATGATGTAATTAAACCGATAATGTGTTTACTGTCATTTTTAAAAGAAAATAATAGAAAACTGTGTAGTTAATTTAGTTTTTCCTTTATTGATTGCAATTTGAACAATTTTATGACCAATAAAATGTATTCATTACTAGTATTTAGCTTAGAATAAAAGGCTTTATCTGATCCAAACAAAAAATGTTTCCTTGTCAGGATTTTAACATCCACTGTTTACAGTAGGCTGGATACTAAACTGTACAGGAAGACTTGTACTAAAATTATTTAGCCACATTTCAACCACATCTTTGGCTCTTGAGTTATTTTCAATGGGACCAGTGAAAATAAGAGACTAGATTACAATATGGCCTGCTGAGGGATATTCACTTAAACAGTAGAAAAACCTAGGAAGTAGACAATGATGATTATGATGATGATGATGATCAGCTGAATCAGGAGTTAAAACCTGGAACACTAAACTTTCTAGTGCTTTGACCTTCGTACTTCTTCTGTACACTACTGGAAATGAAGTCATGAGTACTTCAGTGGTATTAAGCCAAATACAATAGATGAACGATTTCTCACTTCCCATTTTCCTGCGTTTCTCTTTCACTTTTGGACCTTCCTTTCACTTCTCTCCAACCACCTTTATTTACATGTACTAGCTCATACTAACTGAGGAACTTCAGTGTACCTTGATTTTTTTGCAGTGACGTTTTGTGTTGTTCCAAAAGCCACACCAAAAGCCTTTGTTCCTAAAGCCTGAAAGCAAGCATTTGGATTGTAGATTATTTGCACTTCTGCATCAGGGCACCACATTTTTAATCAGAAGATTTCGAAAATGAATATTCCTGCCCTTTTGCTTAACTCATGGTGCTGTGCTCATTTCCCAAGCAATAACTTGAATTGTGGTCAGTGTGGTGGTTTAGGCTTAGAGTCAGTGAAATAGCTGTAAGTAATTGTAATATCAGTCTGATTTCTCAGACAGAAAGCCAGTCTGGGCTTTGACTAAATTGCAGATAAAATACAATAGTTACTATCTAAAGTAAATCTTATTCAGTGTTCGTAATCTTACTAAAATGTGCCCTCCACTTATGTTGGCACCCTTAGTAAATATGAGCAAAGAAGTCTGTGGAAAAAATTGTCTTTATTGTTTAACCTTTTGATCTTTTGTTAAAGAAATTCATAAAAAAATACTCTGCTCTCATGGATATCAAATAATTGCAAACACAACACATGTTCATTTAAAAATAATCTTTGTTAAATATAGGTGTGCAACAATTATTTGGCACCCTTTTAGTCAATGCTTTGTGCTATCTCCCTTTGCCAAGACAACAGCTGTGAGTCTTCTCCTATAATGCCTGATGAGGTTTGAGAATACATGACAAGGGATCGGAGACCATTCCTCCATACAGAATCTCTCCAGATCCTTCAAATTGCGAGGTCCACACTGGTGGACTTTCCTCTTCAGTTCACCCCACAGGTTTTCTATGGGTTTCAAGTCAGGGGACTGGAATGGCTATGGCAGGACCTTGATTTTGTGGTCAGTAAACCATTTTTGTGTTGATTTTGATGTATGTTTTGGATCATTG
>JANDJT010000169.1:28216943-28227631 GCA_024331685.1 Stegophilus panzeri | reverse complement strand
ACTGAACTTTACCAATTCTGCCAAGAAGAGTGGTCAAATATCCAACCAGAATTCTGCCAGAAGCTGGTTGATGGCTATCAAAAGCGTCTGCTCGAGGTGAAACTTGTCAAGGGACATTCAACTAAATATTAGGTGTGCTGTATGTATAATTTTGACCCTGTATGTATAACAGAAAACCCCAAATAAATTAAAACTTGTGAACCAAATTCTTGTTTTTTATTAAAGATGCATGTTGTACAATCATTTTTCCCCAGAAAAAGGTCAGTTCAAAGAAATTATTGAAAGCCCAATATTGCCATGACATTCATATTAATGATGAGTGTATGTAAACTTCCAACCGTAACTGTGTCTGAAGCAATGTTTTGCAGGGGAAAAAAGCACTCTAAGGAAACTGCTTATGATTTTTTAAATGAAATATGCATATAGATTATACAACATACCCACTAAATTTATACAATAATTTTTGATCATTTTCATGTGGACCATGGACCTTTTCATTTTAAAAGTAAATGAAATAAATTCAGCGGCACTGCGGTGTAGCAGACAGTGTTGCTGTCTTATAGCACCACGGTCTCTGGTTTGAGACTGAGCTTGGGTTACTGTCTGTGTGGAATTTTGCTGCTCTAGTGCTCCTCCCACTTCCCAGAATATAATGGTAGGTGGATTGGGTAGGTGTGAATGAGTAGATGAATGTACGTACATGTGTGCACGGTGCCCTGTGAGGAACTGATATTCCACCCAGGGTGAATTCTCCCACCTTGAACCCAATGTTCACCATATCCTCTGCAATGCTCAGTTGGATTCGTTCCACTGGACACCAGCCAGGTTTACCTACTGGGTTGCTTGGGAGCATCTGATAGAAGCTTCAGTTAGAGATAAATTTAAATTACACCTCTGAATGAATGAACTTCTGCTCCAAATGAGATCGGGGTCTGAATGGACCATGTTCAAGTCCTCCGTTGTAGAAACAGCTGCAATAAGCTGTGGCCAGAAGGTCCTTGATGGCAGTCGTAGTAGTAACCCTAAGATACAAAGTTGACAGCAGTGGTGAGAGAAGTTGTCCTCATTTGTAAGTCCTCATTTGGATAAAAGCGTCTGCTAAATGAATAAATGTAAATGTAATGAAGAAAGTGGCCTTCCGAGTAATAATCTGAGCTCAACAATCAATGGGAACCTCAGAGTAAAGACACTGCTTTGCAAAATTGAGAGCAGCCGATTGAGGTGGTTCAGGCACCATACTAGAATGTCCCCAGGTCAGCTCCTTGTAGAGCTGTACCAGGCATATTCCACTGGACGGAGACCTCTTCTCCTGGAGAGATTGTAGCTCACTGTTGGCTTGGGAATGTCTGGGGATCCCCCAAGAGGAGCTGGAATCTGTGGCTGGGAATAGAGACGTCTGAACTGACTGAATGATGACTAATTGAACTTCTCAGACTGTTGCCATGATGACCCCCAACAGGAAAGGTGGAAGCAAAAAGAATGAATGAATGATCAGAAATATTTCTGATCAGAAATATAAATCCAAGATGGACACCAGCAAATTTCCCATATCTTTCATGTTCCAAATATGGAGCAAACCAATTCCAATACCAGTCAAGCCACATCCCTTACCATTGACTCATCTGAGATTTGAAAATATAATTTAAACAGAATTAGAATTTCAAACTCATAATCAACTATTATATGTTTAAATTTAAATTCAAGTCAAACATTCTTCACAAAATGTGCTCATATATTGTATCTTTGATAATTTCTTTCTAACCATAAAACCACATATATGGTTGCACTTGGTGCACGTACATATACAGTATACTGTGCACAAATCAAAATCAGAATCAGTGAGAAATGTTGGGAAAATATGACGTTGCATGTGCTTAATGCTTAGAGTTGATTGTTGTAATTTAAATCACCAACAAAAAATCCAGAATAGTCACTTACTCAAATATTACTCTATCAGTCACAGAGCTGAAAACTGAAAGGTGGTAGTTACAGGGAAAATTTGGTTGACACTTCCTCAGCAGTTATCATCTTACTGGAAAGGATTCCAGTAAAAGTAATTCAAGGAAACACTCTGCAGATAGAAAGTTTAACAGATATGTCTCTGTCTGTCTGTCTGTCTGTCTGTCTGTCTGTCTCTCTCTCTGTGTGTGTGTGTGTCTTAAACAGACTCCTCATATTTATCTGTATTATCACTGGATGAAGCTAAAACATATGATTTGCATGGAATGGGAAGACTCAATCTCTGATCCATGTTTGTATCTGAGTGCTTATTAAAAATTTCAAAAGTTATAACTTCCTGTCCTTAATACTACTTTACATTATAACTTCATATTTATAAAATGAAACTCTCCAACTTGGCCTGACTGCAAGAGTTAATTTGTTCATTTAATGATTTCTGTATTCAGTCCAGGATGAAGATTTGATGGTTAAGTAGACTTTAAAAGACCTCTCTGTGTACAGCTGTCTGATATGCAGCAGAGAACATGATTTGAAGGAACTATTAAAGAAGTTTGTTTGAAGTTATAAACAAACTGGTTTCTCACATTTACTGTAATACCCACAGATACTGCTTGGAGGAATGAACCACAAAACCTACTCTTGTCCTGTGTGTGTGTGTGTGTGTGTGTGTGTGTGTGAGAGAGAGAGAGAGAGAGACAATGACATGCCCAAAGCAGAGAACAGCTCAACATAAGCTATATAATTATGTCCACATGTTTATGCGAAGTTGTGTGGAAGGTACCGTACTTTCCATGTCTTGCAGATTAGCTCTGATAGGCTGCCCATTTGGAGGAAGAGAGAGTTCTCTTTTCATGTGAACACTCAAATTAAAGGGGAGTGTCTGTGTTCGGTATACTTTGTGTGCGTGAGATACAGGACAGAGTTTCAGGTGTTAATTTCAAAACAAAGTATTTGGTCCTTTCTGTACATATATTTAAATACAGTGTTTAGCATTTATTTCTGAATGTCCAGTATAAGATCTTGTTAAAGGTTAAGTTCGTCAACAAATGTTTAGAATATTTAAAGCAAAGTTTCAATCAGCTAGTGATAAGAACATTTTTAACTGGTTACAGATGGTATTATGAGCCAGCATATACAGTTGCAATCAAAATTATTCAACCCCTATTGCAAATCAGGTTTATTGTCAAAATGTACAGACTTCCAGCTGTTTGCAACGAACAAATGAAACAAAAGCAATTGAAATAGTTCAACACAACGAATGCTTCAAGTGGTTTCCCCAAATTCAACTGAAAATGCAACTTATGACTTCTCCAGTCTCAAAATTATTCATCCCCCTGAATAGAATCCCTCACAACAGCACAAATATGCAATGTGTTGAACTATTTCAGTTGTTTTTGTTTGATTTGTTCATTGCAAACAGCTGAAAATCTATAAATTTTCACAGTGAACCTGATTTGCAACTAAAATCTGCATTCAATTTCACTTTTTATTTGCAGAAGTGTTTCTGACATCTTAAAACGTTACCTCTACTTGAAATAAAACAACAGATTGGCTTGTCCAAGAAGTCCAAAAGTCTATACTAGCCTTGGCACCATATTTTTCATGCAATACAGAGGCACCAATGTGAAAGCTGAAAGGTTAATGCAGTACGCTCCATCGACTCACCCCCACTTTTTGTCCTTTATGGTGCCCCTGTATGCTTATTTTGTGTTCTTGTTGCATAGGCCCTTTTACACCTGGTATTAACATGCGTTTCGCATGATCAGATCACAAATGGTCAGTGCTTGTACAAGTACAAGAGTACATGGGGTCATGTGTGTCTCGGAGACACACTGTGATCTGTTTACTCAAACCACATACATAGGGAAGTGATCAGGGACGCATGTGTACATATTTGTAGTGTAAACGCTAATGTGTCTCAACACTGAAGGACCACCTAGTCACCAGTGTTACCAGGTTTTCACACGCAATAGAGCTACTTATACTTTTACAAACATTATATTTATTAAATCTCTATAGAGGGGCACTTCCTCAGGCCTATTACCATTCTCAATATGAGCTGTGATTGTTTATGTAGAAATGTATTTATGTTTTAAACTGTTTAACCTACTTTATTCTCATAATTTTCCTGACAGTTTTAGCACCTCGTTGAAATAACTATTCAGAGAAATTGCGTGTTTTAATGGTGCTTCATTAAGAAAAGTAGTATGATGTCACATTTTGAATGTTACACTTGCACAGATGGACTTGATGTTTGACTTTAAAATAGAGTTTGAAAATGGGTATATTTCATTTTGGCAGTGTAAATTCAGCCATCAGACGGCACTGTTATAGGAAACCATGTTACGCTGTTGGATAATATTGATCAAAGAAACGCTGTGTAGGTTCTTGTCACAGCTACAGACTATAAAAGTGATATATTCTCTATGGCTCAATGAAATGTGTCTCTGCAATAATGTGCAGTGTAGTTCATTAGAGGTGTGTGTGAGAAGTAGGCTGTGTTGGTGTATGTAGGTGTGGGTGAGAGCTGTAGGCCTACAGTAACTTAAATTTTTAACTCCATCTCACATTTTTTCCCTTGTGTTTCGGTCAACAGCTCCTTTCTGTTTGTTAGCATCGATTTCACGTAGCCACGTAGCCGATTTCACGTAACCGATTTCACAGTATATTTTCCAATTCGAAATACTTATTCATGCAACATAACAGTCAGACAATGCAGTATATTAAAGTGCACCTATTATGGGTTTTCAAATATTACCTTTCATGTAGTGTGTTATAGAGCTGTTTGTGAATGTAAAAGGTTTGCAAAGTTTCAAAAATCAAAGCGCACGACAAAAAGAAGGAACCAATTCTGAACAGCTGAAATGAGTAATAATATTGTGCATTAATTTTGCTGTAATGATGTCCATAAAAGGTCAGCGGAGTCATTGTGATGAACCACCGTCAAATGAATGCGTCCCTTAGTTTGTTCAAATTGTATTGGCTACCAGCTCCTATGGGAAGAAACATTATTAACCAATCAATTTTTCCTGTACCCTGTGAGCTCAGGGCAATCGAGGTGACAGAAGCATGGTGACAAAGGTATGGTTTTATAATATAAAATGCCGTTTTAGTATTGTTAGCATCTATTTTAATACTTCTCAGTGGTATTTTATGGCAATGTTTAATATGGCAAGATTGGTTGATGTTAGATACCTGAAATGATTATGTAACACATTTGTTTGATCACTGCTTTCACTACTTTCTGGCAGGCACCCAACATGCACGAGTGCTTAGCACTTATCACTCTAACTGTACAGATCATGTCGTGATTTTGTTTAGTATGTTTCCTCATTCTCCACTGACATCCATTCCTGGCTAGGTTATCACTCGAGACACATGGGAACACTGGGGTCATAATAAGCACATCCAAAGTGTCTAAGGCATTGTCAGTAAATATGCAAAAAAAAAAAAAAACCCAACATATCTGTCATCTAAGGTTCTGAAGCTTCAGCACTGTTTCCCTGAGAAGACGTGTTTTGATTTGTCTTAAACTGTTTAACCTTCTTGTTACGCTGACAGATGCTGGATCAGATGGTTGATGTTTATCACAATTGATAAAAGAGTTTGTCTCAGAAAACTGCAGACTCATTTCTATACCATCTGCCTTGTACTTATCTGTCTTGGGTTTACATTATAGTATCTTTTATTTACATGGCTCTCGTTTCAGTACTTTGTGTTTGTGTGTGCTGTAGGGCTTTTTTGAATATCTTTTTACCATCCAGACGCCTTGGCTTTTCTTTCATAGAGAGCCCTTGTCAGTGCACACTGTGAATACTAACTGCAGAAACAGTCAGCATGGAAAGTAGAGGTACCCTACTGTAGTTAATGCAAAAAAATGTAGTCCTACATATAATTCTATTCTGAAATAAAAGGTGTATAAATCAGCCATAACATTAAATCCACCAGTGTAATATAGTGTAGATCCCCCGTGTACTGCCAAAACAGTTCTGACCCATTGAGGCATGGACTGCACAAGACCTCTGAAGGTGTGCTGTGTTATCTGGCACCAAGACGTTAGCAGTAGATCCTTTTGCGAGTTGCGAGGTGGGGCCTCCATGGATTGGACTTGTTTGTCCAGCACATCCCACAGATGCTCGATTGGATTGAGATCTGGGGAATTTGGAGGTCAAAGTCAATACTCTGAACTCTTTGTCATGTTCCTCAAACCATTCCTGAACAATTTTTGCAGTGTGTCAGGGCTCATTATCCTGCTGAAAGAGGCCACTGCCATTAGGGAATACCATTGCCATGAAGGTGTGTACTTGGTCTGCAACAATGTTTAGGTATGTGGTACATGTCAAAGTAACATACACATGAATGCCAGGACCCAAAGTTTCCCAGCAGAACATTGCCCAGAGCATCACACTTCCTCCACCAGCGTGCCTTCTTCCCATTGTGCATCCTGGTGCCATCTCTTCCCCAGATAAGTGATGCACACTAACCCGGCTGTCCACATAATGTAAAGGAAAATGAGATTCAACAGACCAAGCCACTTAATTCCATTGCTCCATGGTCCAGTTCTGATGTTCATGCGCCCATTGTAGGTGCTTTCAGTGGTGGACAGGAGTCAGCATGGGCGCTCTGACCAGTCTGCATCTACGCAGCCCAATACACAACAAGCTGTGATGCACTATGTTCTGACCCGTTTCTGTCATAGCCAGGATTAATGTTTTCAGCAGTTTGTGCTACAGAAGCTCTTCTGTGGGATTGGACTAGACTGGCTAGCCTTTGCTCCCCTCACGCATCAATGATACTTGGGCACCCATCACCCTGTAGCCAATTTACCGGTTGTTCTTTCTTGGACCACTTTTGGTAGGTACTAACCACAGCATACCGGGAACACCCTTACAAGACCTGCCATTTTTGGAGATGCTCCGACCCAGTCGTCTAGCCATCACAATTTGGTCCTTGTTACAGTCACTCAGATCCTTTGTTGACATTTTCCCATTTTTCCTGCTTCCAACACATCAACTTTGAGCCCACCCCTTGAAAGGTGCCATTGTAACAAGATAATCAGCGTTATTCACATCACCTATCAGTGGTTTTAATGTTTTGGCTGATTCGATTATATACATATATAATACATTTCTTCAACAATAAACTTGCATTGTGTTTATTTTACAGTCAGGATTACAGGTCAAAGTGCTTCCTTAAATTAGACACAAGTTAGGCATTTTTAGAAAGATGAAAAAGAAGCTTTTATTTACAGCAGTATTGCACAAGTTCAGCACAGCACAGTTTCAGTGCAAACACAACAAAATGTACAAAAGAACCAAAGAAAAACGTTTTGCTACAAACGTACTGGGTCTACGAGGTGGAGCAGTTAATTTGCAGGTAATGAGACTGAATTTATTCAAAAATCCAGTGAACTGGAATGCAGAACGGCTTGAAATTTAGCTTCTCTGAAAATGAATATTCTTGGGGGGGCACAAATATTTTGACATGAAACATATGACATTTCTAATACCGGGAGTTTGATTCTATACCAATCATTATATGGTTGTGCAACATACCAGAACACATTGCAAACGTCAACATTTACATACAGTATGTCAAAACAAGTTCTTTGGTTTGACTGATAAACCTGAAACAGTTAAGGCAAGTTAAAAATGGGTTGTTGTCATTTTGACAAGAAATTCAATTGTGCATGAAAGAAATGATTAAAACATGATGGAAACGAGATGCCCATAATCGCATTTTAAAAAGTGGATTGTGGGTGTCTTTAATATCTGCCAATTCATCTTGGTGTCTATTGTCATCAGTTAACATATCAAACATATTTAACATATCAGTTGTGAAGTGTCAAGAATGTATGACCCATCTTTTGCAATGCTAAATGCAATACTGGGAAAATGGCAATACATGAAAAAAGGTTTGGGTAGATGCAGGTTAGAGCCATGGACTGGATCATGAAGGAAGCCCATTTTGTTTAAAACTCCATAGGTATAAATCCCCTGAGTCACTGAGGCTATTTTTATAACATCATTACATCACAATTCTTGAATCTAGACTCTGTGATTAAGGCTGTTTTTGGTCAATAGTCAGCAAGAATAAAACCTCACTTGAAAAATCCCCTGAATAGCTTTAATCTCACACACACACAATTAAAAGTGGACGCACCACCCATTATGAAATGCCCAATACAACCGCAGCTGACCAACCACATGTGTATTATTAAACCCTTCACTCATTAAATTACTCCATGGGCCAAATTTAAAACAATTCAAATCATTAATTTGTTAAAAATAAAAGTTCAATAAAAATCATTTTAAAGCGGAAACCTGTCTTTCTCGTCTGTCCCTGTGTTGTACTTCATCAGTGTTAAATCACTTGGCCTCAAAACACGAAAGGGCATCGAGCCAAGGCTATCTCTGGCAAATAACAGCATGAAAATCACACCTCAACTACTGTACCTCAGGTTTTTAAAAAGCCAAACTGCGAAATGAACAAGTCGCTGAATGTCTGACCTGGTGTGTTTCTGTAGCTCTCGTAAGCTGTCAATAACCAGTCGTAGATTTCCTTGTTCCCAACAAGATCTTCAGGCAATACATGATTTTTCAAACAATTTTGTATGTCATGTGTAGAATATTCATACAGAAGTGCAAATTCTGAGTCAATAAAGAAGGGCAGGCAGAACTGCAATATTACCACTAACTAATCCACTCCAATTCTAAACAAAACATAACACAACTTAAATACAACAGTGGCAAATAAATACAGAACTAAGGCGAGTTTTTAAATGATATACATAGTTAAAATGAACATAACGAAAAACAAACAGCGAATGGGCACTGAAAGGGAAAGATAAGAGCACTGAGGCCATGAAGGTACGTTTTTGACACGTCTTCACTTGGCGAAAAACGGAAAAACTCCAGAGACAGAGAGAGGCCTCACCACCTTCTCAACCCAGTGTTTTAATGGCTCAGCTTTCCATGTTCATGCAGGAAACATAGCTGTCTATGACTCCAGGTTATCCCAGAATTCCCCACCCAATTCCAGCACATCCAGATCCAAATTCTCCTCTGGACAGGGAAAGTAGAGGTCAGTGTGTAGTTCAAAGAGGAACAGATGCTCCCACATAGTGACATAGAGGCAGAGAGAGAGCTGGAGCTAGTGAAACAGAGATAGATAGATAGACAGAGAGAGAGAGAGAGAGAGAGAGAGAGATAGAGAGAGAGAAAGAGAAAGAGTGAGAGAGCAAGCGCAGTCTCTGGTGTGGCGTATTTACATATCTACAATTGGGTGCTACTTGTCTGCTGGGTTCTCTCTGTGTCCATCATCTTTGTCTCAGGAGGAATTGTAATAGCCGTCCAATCAGGAGCCCGATCCACAACATGATGGCGGGCTCGTTTTGGGCCTGCTGACGGGCTGCGCCACCATTTCTTTCTGCCTGTTGAGAGTTAAGAGGAAAACATTTGCCTTAGTGTGTGAATACTTTGATTCATGAAATCACTCATAGAAATTCAGATGACTTATTTGTATATTACAGCCTCCTGTGATATCAATCACAGCTCAACGTGATTGAACCACGCCCCATTGTCTCTAGCTACACATGCTACTCCTGAGTTACCACTGATCCTGACTCCTTCTGCTCTCTGGACCTACCTGTTCCATCCTGATGCCTCACTTTTGCTTTGAGCTTTCATTGCCTGAAATCTCTCATTGCTGCTGAGGTTCACCCAACATGGACTGCCTAAAAACCTCTGTGAGATTACTGTGGATGGTACCACACAGACACCTTAAAGACGACTGTGGATGTTCTTCCTTGGATAGCCTAAAGACTGCAATTGCTAAGAACAGTTTACGCTCAGTTCTCCATCATTGAACAGTTAATAACTTCAGTTTGATACGATAGACTTAAAGTTAAAACTCTATGCTCCTACTCAAGTTCCTGTTAGCACACTTGTGCTGGTGTCACCCAGATTAGGATGGGTTTCCTTTTGAGACTGGTTCCTCTCAAGGTTTCTCGTCTCAAGGAGTTGTTCCTTGCCACCGTGGCCTCTGGCTTGCTCATCAGGGATACATTTAAAAAATTTCATTGTTAAAAAGTGCTATATAAATAAAATTGAATTAAAATTAGCACTAGCTCCTCATGTCATGTCATTCTCCCAGTCAGGGATCTTGGCATCACGATCAGCTAGCAGTGTTTCAGCTAATAAAACGGAGTCTCCTTGTTAAAGACAAATTAGCTTTGTGAGATCTGGCAGCAGTCAGGCTGAATCAGGTAGCTTCTTCTAGCCCTTGCTTTTGGCGTACTTTCACACCGAGCACACAGAGTGACCCCGATAAGAACAGGCCATTTCCCCCTGGGGATTCTTGGCAGGAACCAGCGAGGAAACACACTCCAGAATGAAAAAAAGGAAAAGAAAAAAACCTTTCCTGTACCGCATAAAAGAGGGATGAAAAACACCAGGCTCGAGAGGGCTGCCTCTACTTCAGCTCCAGGATAAGAGCCGTTTGCCTCAGACTAATAAGGCCAGCTATAAGAGCTAACAATCAGGGACGAATAATAAAAAAGAATTCAATCTGGATTAAGGCAGGTGCAAATGCTTGGAGAGGAAAAACCAGGAAAGCAAGAGGATACTGACTCGAAACATGTGGTCTGAATTAACCTCGATTTATTCCACTTGGTGAAAAAGCGTTTTTTTAATAAACAAATACAGCGGGTGAAAAATAAGGGGGGGGGG